>CM042419.1:16353686-16491186 GCA_023634145.1 Thymallus thymallus
AGGGTGGCACTGAGCGCACTGCTGGACTCGGCCGAGAAAGTGGCCACCACCAAAAAGCCAGAGGAGAAGGAGGAGCCTATCACCAAACCTACAGCATCCAGGAGGTAGCCTACAGAACAAGGACCTCCCACAGGTTGAATAAACGTTGTTTCCATGTCATTTCAACCAAAAAAATCTATGTGATGACGTTGAATCAACTTTGAAAACGGATTGGATTTTGCTAAAAGTCATAAAAATAAGGGCATTTTGTCTTTTTTTCACCAAACGTCTTTTTATTTCACTTTGAATTCACGTTAGTTGACAACTCAACCAAATGTAAATCAAAACTAGATGTTGAACTGACGTCGGTGCCCAGTGGGCTGGCACCATAGATATAGAACAACCAATCACAGACCTAGAATAATCAAGGGTGGTCATGGAGTAAAACCTGTCTTTTCCTACTAGTACTGATTTTGCTGATAACTTCTTTATTGAGGAAAAATGTACTTACTACGGCAGGTGGCCTGGAGGGTAGGAGCGTTGGGTCAGTAACAGGAAGGTTGCTGGATGTAATCCCTGAGCTGACAAGGTAAAAATCAGTTGTTCTGCCCCTGAACAAGGCATTTAACCCACTGTCCCCGAAGATGTGGATATTGATTAAGGCAGCCCCCCCTGATTCAGATGGGTTGGGTTAAATGTTGAAGACACATTTCAGTTTAATGCAATTAGTTGTACAACTGACTAGTATCCCTCTCACTTTAATATGTGGTCTCACCTAACTATTTTATAATGAATCCACTAATTATACATTTTAGTCATTTAGCAGACACTGTTATCCAGAGCAACTTACAGGAGTAATTAGGGTTGCTCAAGGGCACATCGACAGATTTTTCACCTAGTCGGCTCAGGGATTAGAACCAGCAACCTTTTGGATACTGGCCTACCGCTTTTAACCACTAGGCTACCTGCGAACTGGATAAGAGCATCTGCTAAATGTGAATAAGAGCACAGTGTTTCTCCTAGATGTTTTTTTGTCAAGGCGGGGTGCAACAAAGGCCCCAAATCAACATCCTGTGCCTGAGAGGAGGTTTAGACAATGGAATTATATTGAAAACACTGTACGGGTGATTACATATTTAGAGACTCAGAATAGGCTACTCCATGCAATAAAGCCTTTGATAGTGGCTACTATTGGGGTCTGACCCAGGTGGTTCTGAATATACTAGAGCCTTGTCAGGAGCAATTGGTTGATGATATTTCTCTTTCTCTCTCTGTGTCCTTTGTGCAGGTCAGAGGCAGGTGTGTCTGGGGAAAAGGGAGGACAGCCGTCCACCGCTGCAGACGAGTGCCGCAGCTGCATATCCAGCCGTCCCCCACAGACACCAGAGCAGTGAGTACCCCCTCTTCGCACACATATACACACACATATACACACACATACATCCCCCACAAATATTTAGTCATTGTGTTCACTGTCTGTCTGTATCTCTCTCTCTCTCTCTCTCTCTCTCGCTCTCTCTCTCTCTCTCCATCCATCTCTCTCTCTCTCTCTCTCTCTCTACCTCCATCCCTGTTTCTCTCCCCAGTGATGAACAGATTCCGGGGGCTCTGCTGGGCAAGAAGGACTTCTGGAGGAAGATGTTCAAGTCACAGAGTGCCGCCAGTGACACCAGCAGCCAATCAGAGCAGGACACGTCAGAGTGCACCACCGCCCACTCGGGCACCACCACGGACCGACGCACCCGCTCACGCTCCCGACGCATCTCCTTGCGCAAGAAGCTCAAGCTGCCCATCGGTAGGTGGCAGTGCCCCCCACAGTCCACAGTGCCACCTGGTGTCCATCTATGGAAATGATGATTCCTTCTGTTGATGTCATCCTCTAAGGGTCATGACAGGCCTGATGGAAACAGATTATTTGTCGTAAACTTTCCAAATGTCAACAAAATAAAATACGCTAGACAAGTAGGGATCTTTTTGTCTGTAAAACGAATTATGCGTGTCGGTGGAAACGCCTTTATGCGCAAATATTGATATAATAACTATCATATTGAAGAAAACTAGGAGACATCCTCCCACTACGACTAGTCGGGAAAGCATAGAGTTTATTAGGTTACAGATTATATAAATTATTATGAACTTCACAGGGTGGTGAACGTGCACGGTGATGAGCTTGATGCTCCTTTCCAATAAATATCGAGGGTCTTATACTGGTGACATGATCATCGGTGCTTGGCTGTCGTTTGACAAATAATCTCGCTCTTTGTCCATAATAATCTCATAATGTAGGCTATATGTGCTCTCACATGCCAATACCAGAGTGGGCACACTCGCTATATAACAAAATTGTTTTGGTGAGAAAACCATCAGTAGACTTGAAAATGCGTTACGTTACAGACTTATTCTAAACGGGATTAAATTGCTTTTCCCCCTCGTCAATCTACACACAATACCCCAGAATGACAAAGCGAAACAGGTTTTTAGAAATTCTTGCAAATGTATTAAAAATAAAAAATTTGATTTGAAAAGGCACACACCTGTATATTGACATTCCATGTCAAAACAAAACCAGACCAAGGAGAAGGGCCTTGGTCAGGGAGGTGATCAAGAACCTGATGGTCACTCCAGATCCAGAGTTCCTCTGTGGAGATGGGAGAACCTTCCAGAAGGACAACCATCTCTGCAGCACTCCACCAACCAGGCCTTTATGGTAGAGTGGCCACTCCTCAGTAAAAGGCACATCACAGCCCGCTTGGAGTTTGCCAAAAGGCACCTGAAGGACTCTTAGAACATGAGAAACAAGATTCTCTGGTCTGATGAAACCAAGTTTGAACTCTTTAACCCGAATGCCAAGCATCACGTCTGGAGGAAACCAGGCACCGCTCATCACCTGGCCAATACCATCCCTACGGTGAAGCATAGTGGTGGCAACATCATGCTGTGGGGATTTTCAGCGTCAGGGGCTGGGAGACTAGTCAGGATCGAGGGAAAGATTAACAGAGCAAAGTACAGAGAAAGATCCTTGATGAAACCTTCTCCAGAGCGCTCAGGACTTCAGACTGGGGCGAAGGTTCACCTTCCAACAGGACAACGACCCTAAACACAGCCAAGATAACGCAGGAGTGACTTCGGGACAAGTCTCTGAATGTCCTTGAGTGGCCCATACTTATGTACATTTATATTGAAGTTTTTCTTTTTTATACCTTTGCAAAAATGTCTAAACCAGATTTTTCATTATGGGGTATTGTTTGTAGATTGATGAGGGGAAAAACAATTTCATCAATTTTAGAATAAGGCTGTAACGTAAGAAAATGTGGAAAAAGTGAAGGGAATACCTTCCGAATGCACTGTATATGATGGGGGAAATGTACATATTGGATATATTGTTTTTATGCAGATTTTAGAATATTTGCATGAAAATATGTAACCAATTGGATAGAAACCTAGTTATTGACACCAATGTATGATTAAGTGAAAATGCTACTTTGTCACTGTATCATGAATTTGTCATTCTCTGACTTCACTGAAGTAGAACAACCAATCACAGACCTTCGGGACAAGTCTCTGAATGTCCTTGAGTGGCCCATACTTATGTACATTTATATTGAAGTTTTTCTTTTTTATACCTTTGCAAAAATGTCTAAACCAGATTTTTAATTATGGGGTATTGTTTGTAGATTGATGAGGGGAAAAACTATTTCATCAATTTTAGAATAAGGCTGTAACGTAAGAAAATGTGGAAAAAGTGAAGGGAATACCTTCCGAATGCACTGTATATGATGGGGGAAATGTACATATTGGATATATTGTTTTTATGCAGATTTTAGAATATTTGCATGAAAATATGTAACCAATTGGATAGAAACCTAGTTATTGACACCAATGTATGATTAAGTGAAAATGCTACTTTGTCACTGTATCATGAATTTGTCATTCTCTGACTTCACTGAAGTGTAGTGATGAACTCGTAGCTACAGTATATGGGTCTTGTGTAGGCTAACATCCTGTTTCTGTAGGCCAACATCATGTTTCTGTAGGCCAACATCATGTTTCTGTAGGCTAACACCATGTTTCTGTAGGCTAACACCATGTTTCTGTAGGCTAACATCATGCTTCTGTAGACAAACATAATTTTTTGTAGCCTAACTTCATGTTTCTGTAGGTTAACATCATGTTTCTGTAGGTTAACATCATGATTCTTTAAGCTAACATCATGCTTCAGTAGACGAACATAATTTTTTATAGGCTAACTTCATGTTTCTGTAGGTTAACATCATGTTTCTGTAGGTTAACATCATGATTCTGTAGGCTAACATCATGTTTCTGTTGGCTAACACCATGTTTCTGTTGGCTAACATCATGTTTCTGTTGGCTAACATCATGTTTCTGTAGGCTAACATTATATTTCTGTAGGCTAACTTCATGTCTCTGTAGGATAACATCATGTTTCTGTAGGTTAACATCATGATTCTGTAGGTTAACATCATGTTTATGTAGGTTAACATCATGTTTCTGTAAACTAACTGAATGTTTCTGTAGGCTAACTTCATGTCTCTGTAGGCTAACTTTGTGTTTCTGTAGGTTAACTTTGTGTTTCTGTAGACTAACATCATGTTTATGTAGGTTAACATCATGTTTCTGTAAACTAACTGAAACACAAATCATGTTACTGTTGTACGGGTGATGAGTAGACAATTCACTTCATCTCTTTTTGGTCTTCTTTTGTGTTCCTTTTGTCCCTAGCATGCCGTGGGACTGTTCGCCTTCCAATTACCGTCTCTGTCTTACGTATGTGTGTGTGTGTGTGTGTGTGTGTGTGTGTGTGTGTGTGCTTCACAGACCCTCTTTGTTTGTTTGTTGTGTACAACTGCTCCTATGTGCCTTGTACTATGATTGAGGGTTTTATGCTATCCTGTCTGTATTTGTGTGGATTAACTTTTATTCGTGTTTATGCTTCTGTGTGTGTGTGTGTGTGTTTATTCAGTATTTGTTGTGCTGGTATGTGTATGTCTCAATGTATAAGTGTGATGTTTACCCCCTCTGCACTCCTCCCTCCCTCCCTCCATCCATCCCTCCATTCCTCTGACTGGGGTGGGGTGGGGTGGGGTGTGTTTGCAGGTAACTGGCTTAAGCGGTCATCTCTCTCTGGGCTGACCGACGGGGTCGAGGACTTGCTGGACATCAGTTCTGTGGACCGACTCTCCTTCATCCGCCAGAGCTCCAAGGTCAGGGGTCACCTACTGACCACAAGGGGCGTGTCTCTCACAACTGTATTCAGTGCCTTGCAAAAGTATTCATCCCCCTTGGTGTTTTTTCATATTTTGTTGCATTACAACCTGTAATTTAAATGGATTTCTATTTGGATTTCATGTAATGGACATACACAAAATAGTCCGGACAATGACCCTAAGCATACTGCTAAAGCAACACTTGAGTGGTTTAAGGGGAAACATTTAAATGTCTTGGTCAAAGCCCAGACCTCAATCCAATTGAGAATCTGTGGTATGACTTAAAGATGGCTGTACACCAGCGGAACCCATCCAACTTGAAGGAGCTGGAGCAGTTTTGCCTTGAAGAATGGGCAAAAATCCCAGTGGCTAGATGTGCCAAGCTTCTAGAGACAAACCCCAAGAGACTTGCAGCTGTAATTTCTGCAAAAGGTGGCTCTACAAAGTATTGCACGCTCAAGTTTTCAGTTTTTCTGTCCAATGTCTTGTTTGTTTCACAAAAAATAAGGTTAAAAAAAAAAGTGGTAGGCATGTTGTGTAAATCAAATGATACAAACCCCCAAAAAATCCAGGTTGTAAGGCAACAAAATAGGAAAAATGCCAAGGGGGTGAATACTTTCTCCAACCCTGTTCCTGGAGAACTACCCTCATGTAGGTTTTCGCTCCAACCCCAGTTGTGACTAACCTGATTCAGCTTATCAACCAGCTAATTATTAGAATCAGGTGTGCTAGATTAGGGTTGGGGTGAAAACCTACAGGACAGTAGCTCTCCAGAACAGGGTTGGAGTAAAAACCTACAGGACAGTAGCTCTCCAGGAACAGGGTTGGAGTAAAAACCTACAGGACAGTAGCTCTCCAGGAACAGGGTTGGAGAGCCCTGGTCTACTTACTGCCATGGGCTGATGTATAACCTTTTGTCACTACTGAGCTGAGCCCACCATGTGCTCTTGTATTGTAACTGGGCATTTTGATCATTTCTAAGCGACAGACAAGCAAATCTATTTAAATGGCTAGTTAGATGACAGCTTTGTGTTTCTTTTGTTTACAACTTATTTCTGTTTATTTATTCATGACTTGTTGTTATTTATATTTTAAATGCTACATATTAGTTTTTCTACTGCCAGTGGTGTGGACAGTCTTTTCTCTCTCTGCCGCCCCTGCCTGCAGGTGAAGTTCACCAGCAACGTGAAGCTGTCGGAGGGCGGCGGGGGAGCGGGGGGCGTGGAGTACGGCCGGGACGAGGAGGAGAATTTCTTCAAGCGGCTCGGTAAATGGCGGTCTGGCAGGCGGAACCCATCCAAGCTTCACCACACAGAAGAGAAAGATGGTAGACCCCCGGGGTGTCCCCTATCACCCCCGCACGCTCGCCCCCTCACCCCGCCCGCCTCTCTGTGTGTGCCTGACTGTCCTGTCCCGTCCCGTCCGTAGTCTGTCCGTGGTCTGTCCGTTGGTCTGTTCTATGCGTCCAGTGCTCTGTCCACTCTCTGCCGCCATCTTTCATGCCAGTGGTGTTTGTGTGTATTTGTCGGCCACTGCTTTCGCAAGCCCCTGGCAGATTGAGGGGGAGACCCCTAGCCCCATACATGATGCCCTAGCAAAGGTCAATCTCCAGAAGTTATAGTAACCATCAGCTTTTCAAGCAAATGCCCATTGAACTTCAGTCACATATTTTAGCTCACTGGACAGTCCCTTGTCACCTCTGCCCAGTGCCCACAACTACAGTCCCTTGTCACCTCTTCCCAGTGCCCACACCTACAGTCCCTTGTCAGCTCTGCCCAGTGCCCACACCTACAGTCCCTTGTCACCTCTGCCCAGTGCCCACACCTACAGTCCCTTGTCACCTCTGCCCAGTGCCCACACCTACAGTCCCTTGTCACCTCTGCCCAGTGCCCACAACTACAGTCCCTTGTCACCTCTGCCCAGTGCCCACACCTACAGTCCCTTGTCACCTCTGCCCAGTGCCCACACCTACAGTCCCTTGTCACCTCTGCCCAGTGCCCACACCTACAGTCACTTGTCACCTCTGCCCAGTGCCCACACCTACAGTCCCTTGTCACCTCTGCCCAGTGCCCACACCTACAGTCCCTTGTCACCTCTGCCCAGTGCCCACACCTACAGTCCCTTGTCACCTCTGCCCAGTGCCCACAACTACAGTCCCTTGTCACCTCTGCCCAGTGCCCACACCTACAGTCCCTTGTCACCTCTGCCCAGTGCCCACACCTACAGTCACTTGTCACCTCTGCCCAGTGCCCACACCTACAGTCCCTTGTCACCTCTGCCCAGTGCCCACACCTACAGTCCCTTGTCACCTCTGCCCAGTGCCCACACCTACAGTCCCTTGTCACCTCTGCCCAGTGCCCACACCTACAGTCCCTTGTCACCTCTGCCCAGTGCCCACACCTACAGTCCCTTGTCACCTCTGCCCAGTGCCCACACCTACAGTCCCTTGTCAGCTCTGCCCAGTGCCCACACCTACAGTCCCTTGTCAGCTCTGCCCAGTGCCCACACCTACAGTCCCTTGTCAGCTCTGCCCAGTGCCCACACCTACAGTCCCTTGTCACCTCTGCCCAGTGCCCACACCTACAGTCCCTTGTCAGCTCTGCCCAGTGCCCACACCTACAGTCCCTTGTCAGCTCTGCCCAGTGCCCACACCTACAGTCCCTTGTCAGCTCTGCCCAGTGCCCACACCTACAGTCCCTTGTCAGCTCTGCCCAGTGCCCACACCTACAGTCCCTTGTCACCTCTGCCCAGTGCCCACACCTACAGTCCCTTGTCAGCTCTGCCCAGTGCCCACACCTACAGTCCCTTGTCACCTCTGCCCAGTGCCCACACCTACAGTCCCTTGTCATCCCACTGTACTGTTTGTCCCCAGAGTCTGTTCCATCCCTGTTTAATGGCAGCCATGTCAAACTCTTCTCCTGGCTAGAGGAAGCTCCATGCTCCTTCTGCGAGCCCGACACAATCTAGCCACATACAGACACCTCCATGTCCTCCAATGTCCCCATGGACATGAGAGACAGGTAGAGGGACAGCGAAGAGGAGGGAGGAGGGGGGGTAGACGAGGGGTAGAGAAGGGGACTTTAAACACAACATGTGTGGCGCATGTTGCTGTAACTGTTGTCGTACAGTATGTCTTGTCTTTGTTGAACCACTTATCCCATTATGGATAGAAACCCACAAATCAAGAAATATTACCATAAAGAGTTACAATAAAGTCCTCATATTTGTTGAATGTTGCACATTTCTTATCTTAATGAGCGTGTGTCCATCTTTCTCTCCAGCTTCATGTGTTAAGTGGCTTGATGGTGCTTTCCATTCAGTGGATTCAGACATGACCTAATCATCAATGTTCTATGGGCAGCCTGTTCTCTTGTTCTTTTGAGTGATCATGTCTCTGTATGGGTGTGTCGTTCGTGCCAGCACTCGCAAAGATAACGCCCAGAGCCCTGAGTTTTTCCTGGTTAGATCACATGGTCAGAAAAACCTCCAGGCTCTAGTTTTGCTGTAGAATAGAGGTCCAGGCCCCAGATGGCCCTAGTCTGCACTACTCACCTCTTTTCTCTTTTACTGCTCTATCGCTATCTCTCTTCTCCCCCTATCACTCCCTCCCTCCCCCTCCCCCTTCCACTCTCCCTCTCTCTCTTTCGCTCTCCTCCCCTCCTCCCACCTCTCCCTCTCCTCTGCCCTTCCCAATCCTTCCCATACCTCATCTCCCCTCCCCCTCCCTCTCCCTCTCCCACCCTTCCTCCTCCACCAGGTCCCCAGGGGTTCCAGGAGCGCCTGGCAGCCAGCCAGGAGGCCATGAAGAACAAGAACGTGGTGAACCTGGGCGCCATCCGCCAGGGCATGAAACGCTTCCAGTTCCTGTTGAACTGCTGCGAGCCCGGCACCATCCCCGACGCATCCATCCTGGCCGCTGCGCTCGACCTGGTCAGTTATACTATAGTCTCAAGCTGGAGTTCAATCAAATAAAATTATATTCATCACATGCGCCGAATACAACAGGTGTAGAACTTACAGTGAAATGCTTACTTACAAGCCCTTGACCAACAATGCAGTTCAAGAAATAGTTAAGAAAATATTTACTAAATAAAGTTAAAAATAAAATATAAAGTAACACAATAAAATAACAATAACGAGGCTACAGTATATACAGGGGGTACCGGTACTGAGTCAATGTGCGGGGTACAGGTTAGTCCAGGACATTTGTACATGTAGGTGGGGGCAAAGGATATAGGGAAGGACACTTAACAAGCACAGCACTTACACAAATGACTGATGATTGGCTGAGAGAAATTGATGATAAAATGATTGTGGGGGCTGTCCTGTTAGACTTCAGTGCAGCTTTTGGCATTATCCATCATAGTCTGCTGCTGGAAAAACGTATGTGTTATGGCTTTACACCCCGTGCTATAATGTGGATAAATAGTTACTTTTCTAACAGAACACAGAGGGTGTTCTTTAAAGGAAGCCTCTCCAACACAATTCAGATAGAAGCAGGAATTCCCCAGGGAAGCTGTTTAGGCCCCTTGCTTTTTTCAATCTTTACTAACGACATGCCACTGGCTTTGAGTAAGGCCAGTGTGTCTGTGTATGCGGATGACTCAACACTATACACGTCAGCTACTACAGCGACTGAAATGACTGCAACACTTAACAAAGAGCTGCATTTAGTTTCAGAATGTGTAACAAGGAATAAGTTAGTCCTAAATATTTTAAAAACTAAAAGCGTTGTATTTGGGACAAATCATTCACTAAACCCTAAACCTCAACTACATCTCATAATGAATAATGTGGAAATTGAGCAAGTTGAAGTGATTAAACTCCTCGGAGTAACCCTGGATTGTAAACTGTCATGGTCAAACATATTGATACAACAGTAGCTAAGATTGGAAGAAGTCTGTCCATAATAAAGCGCTGCTCTGCCTACTTAACAACATTATCAACAAGGCAGATCCTACAGGCCCTGGTTTTGTCGCACCTGGACTACGGTTCAGTAGTGGGGTCAGGTGCTACAAAGACGGACTTGGGAAAATTGCAGTTGGTTCAGAACAGGGCACGGAGAGCTAACATTAATAATATGCATGTCAATCTCTCATGGCTCAAAGTGGAAGAGAGATTGACTTAGCGTAGTGATGAGCTTTGTGGGTACTATGGTGTTGAACACTGAGCTGTAGTCAATGAACAGCATTCTCACGTAGGTGTTCCTTTTGTCCTGGTGGGAAAGGGCAGTGTGGAGTGCAATTGAGATTGCGTCATCTGTGGACCTGTTGGGGCGGTATGCGAATTGGAGTGAGTCTAGGGTTTCCGGGATAATGGTGTTGATGTGAGTCATGACCAGCCTTTCAAAGCACTTCATTGCTATCGACGTGAGTGCTACAGGACAGTAGTCATTTAGGCAGGTTACCTGGCATATGAATGTTTACACAGTGTCTTTGTTTAATTCAATGTTTTTCAATCCTGTCCACTGGATTCCCCAGCTGTAACACATATTTCTTCTGATCCAATACTACCACATCTGATTCAATGTATCAATGATCAATCAACTGCTGTATACTCCTGTGAGGGGAGTCTACCAGGTAGTTATAGGCGGTTTTTACTAGACTCAACCGTTCTGGAATGTTATTTAAGAGGGAAAAATTTGTGCAATATGGGATTGATTGAATTGAGCTTCAAATCCAATCAAATGTTATTTGTCACGTGCGCCGAATACAACAGTTGTAGACCTTACAGTGAAATGCTTACTTACAAGCCCTAACCAACAGTGCAGTTTTTCAGTGATCTGACAGGACATTATTGTACTTTCTGGTGTCCGACAGGAAGCTCCTGTGGTTGCCAGAGCCTCCCTGTTCCTGGAGTGCGCCCGCTTCGTCCACCGCTGTAACCGCGGCAACTGGCCCGAGTGGATGAAGGGTCACCATGTGAACATCACCAAGCGGGGTCTGTCTCGGGGACGCTCGCCCGTGGTGGGTAATAAGAGGAACCAGAAGCTCCAGTGGAATGCAGCCAAGCACTTCTGTCAATGGGGAGATGTGAGTGACTGTCTGATGGGATGACCAACTATCAAATTATTCTACTGACCGAGATTGTATATGGAGACAGAAGCTAATAGTGTGTGTGTGTGTGTGTGTGTGTGTGTGTCTCTGGCCTTCCTCTCCCAGGCCATTGGTACACGTCTCAGTGAGTTGTGCCACTCAGACAGCGAAAGTCCTGCCAACATCCTGGGTTTCATATACGACGAGGAGACCAAGCGAAGGATGAGAAAGGAGGACGAGGAGGAGGACTACTTAGACGACAGTAAGCCAAAGAAAAGGAAAACTTCACCTTAAAGGGAAATATAGTTCACAGAAAAACCTTGTTAATTTGTATTTTGAGTAAACTACCCCTTTAAAATAAAGGCAGATATCTGTTTTTTTGCATTCAATCCACCGCATCCTCCGATTATTGGTTGTTCCATGTAGTGAATCTGTTGGGGGGGACTATTGGTTGTTCCATGTAGTGAATCTGTTGGGGGGGACTATTGGTTGTTCCATGTAGTGAATCTGTTGGGGGGGACTATTGGTTGTTCCATGTAATGAATCTGTTGGGGGGGGGGACTATTGGTTGTTCCATGTAATGAATCTGTTGGGGGGGGACTATTGGTTGTTCCATGTAGTGAATCTGTTGGTCCATGTAATGTTCTGTTATTCAATGTGTTTATATGGGCTAAAAGCAGTAAGGTCAAAGAAAATGTACATTACATTTTTTTTAAATATATTTTTATAATAATATTATATCATATTCAAAATCCAATAGCAAAATGATCCTTGGTATGACCTTCTTTAACTCTTCCATATAGCTTAGCAGAACCCCCACCCCCCCCCACTCTTATGGGTTAAGCCAAATTTTGACCCAAAATATCCGTCCCCAGATACAGTCAACCCAACAAAATGCGGCTGTCCATTCGCTCTCAAGATGGCCGCCTGCCAGTTGCTGCTGGAGATCACCACGTTCCTCAGAGAGACATTCCCCTGCCTCCCCCGTCCACGCACAGAGCCCCAAGTGGTCAGTAGGAGAACTTCACTTACTTGACTCTAACTCACTCCTCTCATCTAATGCAATCATATCCCTCTCAATCAATTGGTGTGTGTGTTTGTGCATATTTGTGTGTGTGTGTGTCTGTATGTGTGTGTGTCTGTCTGTGTGTCTCTGTCTGTTCGTTTGTGTCTGTCGTGTGTGTGTGTGTGTGTGTGTGTGTTTGTAGGATTTGGAGAGCTGTCGATTGAGGCTGGACCCTGAGCTGAGTCACCACCGCTATGAGAGGAAGATCAGCTTCGCCGGTATCCTAGACGACGAGGACGGCCATGACTCTCTAAACAGCAGCAGCCACACGCTCAAGTCTGACACGGCCTGCGATGACAAGAAGGCCCAGGAGCCTCTGGGTAATTGAGTTCTGCTGGGTTGGCCGTGTCATGATGGATCCAGTCAGATGAAAACCTCTTATCTCTAAAACAGAAACTTTTCAGGAAATGGAAAAAAAATGCCTTATTTTTCCATTAAGAAACATTCAATTATGACACTTCAAAAGCTATTCAGAATACAAGTTCTTGGTTATATATTTTTTTGGGGGGAAACAGCTAACGTCCTGTATTTAAACAAATTGCATTTTTATAATGCTATTCTACACGTTTTGTCATGAGGCTTAGAGAAAATGTTGCCGTTTTAAAGCTCATTTCCTGCAATTCAACACATTTTGGTATCGAATGCTACTGTATCTGGGGGGGGTATAGGGTGCGGGTGGTATGTAGCCTAGCGGTTAGAGCGTTGGGCCAGTAACCGAAAGGTCTCTGGTTTGAATACCCGAGCAGACAAGGTGAAAAACCTGTCTGTGTCCTTGAGCAAGGCACTTAACCTTAATTTGCCTCGGGCTTACCCTGTAGGTAGGCTGTCATTGTAAATAAGAATTTGTTCTTAACTGACTTGCCTAGTTAAATAAATAAAATAAAATAAACCTCCAGAGTGCCCACAACCCCCCCCCCCCCCCTGCCTGTCCAGCTCCCATCAGGAAGAGTCGTATCGGGGGCTCTCGCCTGCTGCAGATCAAGGGGGCCAGGAGTTTCAGGGTGAAGAAGGGGGGCTCTCTGTCCTCCATCCGCCGGGCCGGCAGCCTGAAGAGCACCAAGATGTCCCGCCAGGACTCAGAGTCAGAGAACGAGGAGGGACTGCTATCCCAGAGCAGGGACACTGTCACTGACATAGGTAACAACCCACTAACAACTGATCTTGGATCCTAACCTTCACCATTAGGTGGGTGAATAAGATCTGATCTAGGGACAACTTCTACTGCTACCCATACATAGACCTAAACTAATATATCATCTGATCTGTTCTAATCACAGACGTAGGCACCCTATACCCAATATAGTGCACTACTTTTGGCCGGAGCCCTATTGGCCTATTACTCAGTCATAGTAGTCACCTGTCATTCAGACCTAGACAACAACTCTACATCAAAATGTGATGTATAGCATTCATTGTCCTCTGTCCCCGTTGGGTAGTTAACTCAGTGATTAACTATGTTTGTTTGATGGGAGATGCAAAATAACAGATTTCCACATTTACAAGTTAACTGATACAGTATCGTTGTGTGTGTGACATCACAGGAAGTCCATGGAGCACCAGTGAACCCAGTATTGAGCCTGAGGGTTCAGGAGGCACTGGCGGAGCAGAGGACAACTACCACCGTAACATGTCCTGGCTACATGTAGGTACTGCATGTGTGTGTGCGCGTACTTGTATGTGCGTACCTACAGTACATGCGTGCATTCAAATTGCTATACACATGCTATAAAGCTAGCACATTTCCCTCATCAACCCCATTCATCCTGTCTAACTGTTGCTTCGTCTGTTATCTCCCTCTGTAGATCATGATTCTGCTGTGCAACCAGCAGAGTTTCATCTGTACCCACGTGGAGTTCTGCCACCCACGCTGCTACCAGCACCACAGCCGCTCCTGTGCCCGCCTGGTGCGCGCCATCAAGCTGCTCTATGGGGAGACAGTGGACAGCCTGAGAGAAGACAGTGCAGGGAACATGAGTAGCCGCTCCAAGAAAAACAAGGAGGTGGGCGCATAGTGGAGTAGATGGAATGTATTGAAGTGATGTGGAGTGGATCGGAATGTATTGAAGTGATGTGGAGTGGATCGGAATGTATTGTAGGGACATGAAGTGGAGAGGAGTGGCGTGGATTAAAATGTATTGAAGTAATGTGAAGTGGAGTTGATTTAAATGTATTGAATTGATGTGAAGTAAAGTGATGTGGAGTGGATTGAAATGTATTGAAGTGATGTGAAGTGGAGTGGAGTGGTTTGATGAAACTGTAACTGAAGTGACATTGTATTTCCCAATGTCTTCCATTCTTTGTCTTTGTGTCTCCAGTGTTCAGACAAGTCATGTCTGAGGACCCCGTCCATGAAGAGACGCCCCAAAGACTCCAACACCGAGGGCAAGAAGGACACAGGCATGCTCAAGTACATCCGCAACCAGGTGCCCACCTACAGCCCTCATGCCAACACATGCCCTAATAGCCATAGCATGTGCCAGAGCGTCTGTCTGTCTGTCCTTCAGCAGCATGTAAACAGATGCCACTGTGTCGCCACATGCTTGTTTATATAGAGCAAGATGCCAAACACATGCCAACATGCCCTCACCCCACGCCCACGCACCTCTGCCCACTCAAACACATAATCTCTAACTCTACTCTACTGAAGTAGCATGCTAACTAGCTAGCGGCCCTCTCAGCCCATTCAAACATATTGCAGTACCTTGCAATACCATACTAATACAATCTTTAGGCCTACAGCAGCAATGGTATCTCCACTAGCATGATAATGCTAACCCTAGCTTGCTGTGGCCTCTCATCTCAGGTGATGAGCCTGTCCCCGGCTCCTCTGTCACTGCTGATCAAGGCGGCGCCCATCCTGACAGAGGACATGTACGCAGACGTTCAGCCTGCAGCCTGGGAGCTCCTGCTGAGTGTGGACGAGCATATGGCTGCCGCTGCAGGTGAGTACAGAGAACTGTGGGTGACTGTCATGGATAGTAAGTTTCTGTTTTAAAAAGTCCCCTTTATTGTTGTAGACTAGAGGCACAATTTAATCCAAGCCTATTCTGGTGAGACATTCTGGGCTCCACTCCAACCTCTGAAGCTGTGCTCACTTTATATATTAGCTGCTTTGTCTCCTGTCTAAAGATAAATGGACTATATTTTTTTTGTCCCCACATCTTTCTCTCTCTATTCTCTCTCTCTATTCTCTCTCTCTATCTTTCTCCCTCTCTCTCTGTCTATCTCTGTCCATCCCCCCTTTCTCTCTCACCATGCCTCACTTTACCCCTCTCTCTCTCTCTGTCTCTCTAACCACCCCTCCCCAGCTGCCATGTTCTTGCTGTGTGCGGTGAAGGTACCCGACGCGGTGACGGAGATGATGATGGCCGAGTTCCAGCATGCTGAGGCGAGCCAGCGCATCAACTCGGTGTTCAAGTTCTACACGCTGTGGCGCTTCCGCTACCAGGTGTGGCCACGCATGGAGGAGGGTGCTCAGCAGATCTTCAAGGTACAGTAGAACCTCAGCCTCTACTAAAACAATTGTTTGTCGAAATGAGGAGTTGACAACGGGTGTCCCCCAAGGTTCTATTCTGAGTCCTGTGGCTTTTCATTATTTATATAAATGATTTTGACTCCAAAGTTTAGGCCTCTTGCTAAGTCTCTCTTTTCGCTTTCTTGAATAATTAGCTGGTTAACTAATCCTCTATATAATCCTCTATATTTTAGATCCCTCCGCCCAGCATCAACTTCACCCTGCCCTCACCTATCCTGGGCATGCCCTGTGTGCCCATGTTCGACCCGCCCTGGGTACCCTCCAACACTGGCAGTGTCCAAGACCCAATCAACGAGGACAACTCTGTAAGTCCCGCCCCTGCTGCCTGGGTTACTGGTGACGGACTGCATCATTGTCCAATCAGCAGTTACTTACAGAATTTACAAAGATCCTAGTGGTTGACCAATTTTGCCTATAATCCAAAGTACACATTTTTCGGCCATTTTAAATCTATTGTGATGTACAGTATTGGTGCATGTATATTGAATTACATGGACATAACACTATTAATTGAATTGGGATGTTGAGTTGCATCTTTTTTACTGACCTCACTAATGCTAAGCCCATTATGCTACAACTGTTATGGTAACACTTGGTACTGTTATACCAGTGTATTCATTCCCTGTGTTCGCTATGGCACCAAGAAATTAGCTTTAGAGGACTGATAGCACAAGTCTCCTCACAAAGTTCAGTATAAATTGATAGTCGGCCATGACACTTTTTTGGCTTAATTTCTTGGTGTCGCTATTGCTTTTTGTTTTGTCTAGCATGACTGACCAAAAAACTATGTATTCAGATCACTTGTCATTTAATACTAGATCAGTTCTAGACTGGTCATTGTACTGTCTGAGTACAATAGTTCTGTTTGTTATTTATATATCTATCAATTGTCTTTGTTTTTAGTTCCCCACATTTATTCAATCAATCTATTCCATAGTAAGTTGTTATTTATGTATGGATGCTTGTTTGGGTGCATCATGGGAAACTGAGTTCATCTTTTGATGACTGAATGAGACAAAATTCAGAGAGATATCTGTCCATTCCCAGCGGGCAAATGTTTGACACATGGGGTCTTAATAATGTTATGTTCTCGTTGTAAACTGGTTTTCTCGTTGAGAAGACATCATATAACCAGATTACAAACATCTGCTCTATGTTATATACCAGGTAACAACGTATTTATCATGACGAAATTAATGTGTCATCGGAAAAACATTATATTTTGATTGTTATCTGGTCAGATAAAGATGTATTTTTCTGGTTGCTTATAAGAGTTTAACACAATGTCTAAAATACAACCAGTATACAACCGGACCATGCATGAGGTCATTAAAACATGTTATAACGACGTCATTGCAACCAGTTTTGCCTGCTGGGTTGTCTGACTCTCCCCAAACATTAAGACCTAGGGGAGGTGCTATACTAGGGAAACTCATACGGGCCATTCTGGATACATGCATCTTATACAAGCCACTCCACGTTTTATGTACTGTAATGTTCTGGCTTCTTTTGGGAAAACTGCATGCATCAGTCATTTTGCATGGATATACTATGTATGGCTAATGACGGCTATTTTGTAATTGTTCAAAAGTCAACATCTTCACGTCACTCTGTCGAACATCCTCTGTGATATCTCTGTTGGTGCCGGTAAGAATGCTCAAATGAGCTTTTGCACTGGATATACTCTCCTGATGGATTCTCTCGTCAAAAAAAAATACGTTTGCATATAGTAAGTTTCATTGAAAACTATTTACAATGGTAAATAATTGATACCTGTGCATGGTGTACTGGATATACGGTTGCAAAATGTAGTTAACTTTCCCAAAATTCCCAGGATTCCGTCTTTTTCCCTCATGATTACGGAAATTTACAATTTGGAAAAGATACCGTATTTTACAACCCTAATCTGTCAATGTTTCCAGTCTTATCAGGAGAATATAACGGCATGTGTCACTCATATATAATTGTTGGGAAGAGTTTACATTACCAAATGTTTACCAGATGCCACTATTGTAATTGTACTATATACAAGAACCCCTGAGACTAAGCCTATCCCACAGTCCTCTTCCCTGAGCCTCTGTGTGTCTGTGTGTCCTCTCTATCCCCCACCCCATACACACGGCCAACACACGCACACCCCACACACACCCCACACACACCCCACACACACCCCTTCACACACACCCACACCCTTTTCCACACACATATACACACACTCTTACAGAAATCCTTCTCGGCGCGGGCCGTGTCGCGCTCCCACCAGCGTGCTGAGCACATCCTGAAGAACCTGCAGCAGGAGGAGGAGAAGCGGCGTCTGGGGCGCGAGGCCAGCATCATCACAGCCATCCCCGTGGCCCAGGAGGCCTGCTACGAACCCACCTGTAGCCCCCCTCCCGAGCAGGAGGAGGAAGGTGGGTGGGACAACCATGGAGCGCTGGAGACATCTCTCTTTTTTCATTCTCTAAATATTTGTTATTGATTTGAGATGTTAATGCAAGTGATACAGCCCCTGTCCAATTCAGGGAACCAATGATTCTAACCTAGTTTGGAGAAGCACTAACTGAACTGAACATCTAACAATAAACCTAGAACCTATGTATTTAGGTTTTCTGAGAGTGCTTCACCCCTCTTCAAAAATGACAAAAACAACAAGTTAGCTTATACTGTTGCCTACACCCCAGATAACAACCCTACCATCGAGTCCACAACTACAGTGCTTGGTTGCAATTAATGCAGTCAGCCAGCCGCTGGTAGATCCATGTTGTGACTGACTATGATCCCTCTCCTCCCCGCCAGCAGAAGAAGTGGTCAACCTGGCGTCTCGCCGCATGTCCGTCACTCCGTCCTGCACCTCCAGTAACTCTCACAGGAACTACTCCTTCCGCCGTGGCTCTGTGTGGTCAGTCCACTCTGTGGTCAGCGGCGAGGGTAATACTGTGTTACCGTAGAAACCACTCACTGCCCACTCACTTGTGGTGGTCATGTTCCAGTGTCCATATTAGGATCCCGCATAGAATGCATGGCTAGTACATTGTTTCATTCTATGTGGCATGCTAGTATAGATGTCTGAACAACCTGTTTTTTTTTGTGTATTTTTAATCCTGGTCAGATTCAAGTCACATGACGAGAAATGAAAACAAAATCCTCACCTGATAAAAGCGAGATGATAAAATCTTCCTAACTACAGTTGAACACCTTCCTAACTACAGTAGAATAAGGTGGTAGTGACTCAGGGGTTGATCTAACTACAGTAGAATAAGGTGGTAGTGACTCAGGGGTTGTTCTAACTACAGTAGAATAAGGTGGTAGTGACTCAGGGGTTGATCTAACTACAGTAGAATAAGGTGGTAGTGACTCAGGGGTTGTTCTAACTACAGTAGAATAAGGTGGTAGTGACTCAGGGGTTGATCTAACTACAGTAGAATAAGGTGGTAGTGACTCAGGGGTTGATCTAACTACAGTAGAATAAGGTGGTAGTGACTCAGGGGTTGTTCTAACTACAGTAGAATAAGGTGGTAGTGACTCAGGGGTTGATCTAACTACAGTAGAATAAGGTGGTAGTGACTCAGGGGTTGTTCTAACTACAGTAGAATAAGGTGGTAGTGACTCAGGGGTTGTTCTTGTCTACTAGATGAGGAGAACACTACGGAGCACACGCCCACTCATCACATGCTGCAGCCCCCTCAGGCCGTCTTCCCAGCATGCATCTGTGCTGCCGTCTTACCCATAGTGCACCTGATGGAGGACGGGGAGGTGCGAGAGGATGGCGTGGCAGGTGGGAGGCGTCGCTCAACTCAAACTGTCGAGAGAGAGAGAGAGAGAGAGAGAGAGAGAGAGAGAGAGAGAGAGAGAGAGAGAGAGAGAGAGAGAGACAGAGAGAGAGAGAGATGAATAAAATAGAAAAATAATGTTTCATTCTGTCCTGGTAAATCTCATGATCCTTTTCTTATGATCCTCCAGTGAGTGCAGTGGCCCAGCAGATATTGTGGAACTGTCTGATCGAAGACCCTGCCCTGGTGCTCAGGCACTTTCTGGAGAAGCTCACCGTTAGCAACCGACAGGTAGAGCAGCCGTCGTTCATCAAAATACTCATTTCAGTCTCATATGATAGGACCAATAGAATCCTGCCTTCAGATTGGATCACAGCTGGGCCCTCTTCAGTAGGGCACATGTTGTAAAACACTTTGCGACAGAAAACAAAAATCTATGTTGTTATGGACAAAATATGTTGTTAGTAGACAACCTCACTGTTTCAAAACATTTTCTCTGCACTGAATACAAAATATTACGGGTGGTTCTTACACAAAAAAATGTACAGTATCAGACATAACTCTAAAAGTTCCTTTTTCTTTTTTAATGTTTTTCTTTTTTCATGCTTTTTACAGCAGGCAGGGGAAAAGTTGTACACAGACGTTTCGGTTTGTATCACCACCTTCATGTATTGGTTTAAGGTTGTTTAAGGTTGACTGCGATGGTACCTGCTTTTCCTCCCACTGAACACAACCCCTCATGTTGTTAATGTGTTTTTCCGTTGAGTTTGAATTGACACATGCTTCTATGTGTTTCAGGATGAGCTGATGTACATGCTGAGGAAGCTGTTGATGAACATTGGTGACCTCCCGGCCCAGACCTCTCACATCCTCTTCAACTACCTGGTGAGACAAGACATCAGTCAAGGTTTAACAGACAGTAGCAATATTGATAAATCTGATGACAAGATTGATGAAGATCTCTCTCTTCCCCCTCTACCTCTATCTCTCTATCTCTTTATTTCTTTATCTCTTTATCTGTCTCTGTATCTCTTTCTCTCTCTGTGTGTCTCTCTCTCTCCTGTCTCTCTCTCTCTCTGTGTCTCTCTCTACCTGTCTCTCTCTCTGTCTCTCTCTGCCTCTCTCTCACTCTCTCTCTTTGTCTCTCTCTCTCTCTCTCTCTGTATCTCTTTCTCTGTCTCTCTGTCTCCCTGTCTCTCTCTCTGTCTCCCTGTCTCTCTCTCTGTCTCTGTCTCTCTCTCTGTCTCTCTCTTTCTGTCTCTCTCTCTCTGTCTCTCTCTATGTCTCTCTCTCTGTCTCTCTCTATGTCTCTCTCACTGTCTCTATCTCTCTCTGTATCTCTCTCCCTGTCTCTCTCTCTCTCTGTCTCGCTCTCTCTCTCTTTCGCTTTCCCTCCCTTTCTCCCTCCCTCCCTCCCTCCCTCCCTCCCTCCCTCCCTCCCTCCCTCCCAGGTGGGGCTGATTATGTACTTTGTGCGTACCCCGTGTGAGTGGGGTATGGATGCCATCTCAGCCACGCTGACCTTCCTGTGGGAGGTGGTGGGCTACGTGGAAGGGCTCTTCTTCAAGGACCTCAAACAGACCATGAAGAAGGAGCAGTGTGAGGTCAAGCTGCTAGTCACTGCATCCATGCCAGGTAAACTTCATTTTAAAAGGTCACCAAAAGGTAATCCATGCCAGGTAAAGGTAATTTTAAAAGGTCACCAAAAGGTCATCCATGTCAGGTAAAGGTCACTGCATGCCCATGGGAGCCCAGTCATTTGACTTTGTTCCCTAGTATAATATTGACTGTTACATGTGGGTAACACAGTAAATCATGGATGTCCTTGCAGGAACCAAGACCCTGGTAGTACATGGGCAGAATGAATGTGATATTCCTACCCAGTTACCTGTACATGAGGACACTCAGTTTGAAGCCTTGCTCAAGGTAAGTTCTCATTATAGAGTGAATCTACATTCTACAGATCATGACAGAATTCACTTTTCTTAGGGATACACTAAAGTCCTCCCCAATGCCTTGACCTCTTTCTCTTCCCTAACAGGAGTGTCTGGAGTTCTTCAACATTCCCGAGTCTCGGTCTGCACACTACTTCCTCATGGACAAGCGCTGGAATCTCATTCACTATTCCAAGGTCGGAATTCCCATCCATTTTCAAGCAGTGTTATGAACTGTGACATTGTGTGTAGATGTCTAGAATGACCGTGAGAGTGTCTTCTCAGTCAGTGACTACATAATGTGCTGTCTGACTGTCTCTCCTTTAGACCTTTGTGAGGGATATCTATCCGTTCAGGAGGTCTGTGTCTCCCCAGCTCAACCTGGTCCACATGCTGCCAGAGAAAGGACAGGAACTCATTCAGAAGCAGGTACAGCAAGTGATTGTGTGTGTTAGTAGTGCGTTGTTTTTCAGGTTCAAAACTCACAGTTAAAGCCACACTCTGCAATTTGTGCCCTACACCAAAGAGAACATACAGTATAAATGACTGAAAATCTCACAACTGTGGCTTTAACAGTTTGAGAACTGTGACCAAGCAAGAGAACATTCCGTTTGTCTGTCCATATCTTTACTGGTGCCTGTCTCAGCCTCTTGTGCATATTCAGTGTGTCCCCCTTCTATCTCTCCCTCCCCTCTCTCTCTCCCTCCCTCCCTCCCCTCTCTCACTCCCTCCCCTCTCTCTCTCACTCCCTCCCCTCTCTCCCTCCCTCCTCTCTCTCCCTCCCTCCTCTCTCTCCCTCCTCTCTCTCCCTAGGTGTTTTCCCGTAAGCTGGAGGAGGTGGGTCGTGTTCTATTCCTCATCTCCCTGACCCAGAACATGCCGGCCATCCACAAACAGTCCCATGTGTCCATGCTCCAAGAGGACCTTCTCCGTCTGCCCTCCTTCCCCCGCACGGCCATCGACGGAGAGTTCTCTCTATTCAGCGAGCCACAGGGTAAGATTGGAGTGGACGCTATCTTGAATGGTACCTGAATGAACAAACAAGACAATAAAGAGAGATTATCAGGGTCGGGTTCAATTACATTTGAATTCCGGTCAATTCAGGAAGTACACCGAAATTCCAATTCCAATTCTCTTCAATGCTTTTCAATGAGGACAACAGAGAATTGGAATTTCGTTTACTTTCTGAATTGACTGGAATTGAAATGGAATTGACCCCAACCCTGGAGATTAGTTGCATTTTAAAATGAAGATGTAATGAAGCAAAGTATTTTACTACACTGTACATATGTGGTGCATCTTCAAACTAGACAACACAGATCACAAAACAAATGTCTACAAACACTTGGAAAGCATGAACGCTAGATGTTTCTAAACGTCTTCAGTGCAAAGAGGCTGACAGTGAGTTAGCCCCATACCGTGCCATCCTCTACCCAGGCAAGGAGCTCTTCGGCCTGGACACTCTCCACAAAGTCCTGTGGATCAAACTACTAGAAGAGATGTTTCTGGGCATGCCCAGTGAGTACCCATGGGGGGATGAGATCATGCTCTTCCTGAACGTGTTCAACGGCGCCCTGCTGCTACATCCAGAGGACAGCGCCCTCCTCAGGCAGTACACGGCCACTGCCATCAACACGGCCGTCCACTTCAACCACCTGTTCTCCCTGAGTGGATACCAGTGGCTCCTCCCCACCATGTTGCAGGTGGGTAGTACAGATCTAGGATCCGTTTTCAGGTCCAGCAGGCTGATGTTCTCCATTAGAGGCTGAAAATGCGGAACTGATCTTAGATCAATGTCATAGTGCTACTTCATCCACCTGCTGGGGTTAGAGATCTAGGATAAATGTAGCCTCTCTAAATCCAACCTTTACAGGAAGAAAACACATGACGGACCTAATATCAATGCAGAGGTGGCAGGTGGCCTAGCGGTTAAGAGCGTTGGGCCAGTAACCAAGATGTCGCTGGTTAAACTCCCAGAGCCTGCAAGGTGGAAAAATCTGTCGTTCTGCCCGTGATCAAGGCAGCTAACCCCCAGCATCAACTGCTTCACGGGCGCTGATTAATATGAGTTGTTGTTGCCTTATATGTGTGGGTTTATTTTATTTGTCATAGAAAAACCTAGCGATCCAAATGCCTACTGTTTCCCACTGTTTTCTATGACTGATGGCCAACTCTGACTGGAACCAAGGGCAGCTCTGCCACCACTGTAACTGGAGCTCAGTGTTGTCTTTGCTGTCCACCACTGTAACTGGAGCTCAGTGTTGTCTTTGCTGTCCACCACTGTAACTGGAGCTCAGTGTTGTCTTTGCTGTCCACCACTGTAACTGGAGCTCAGTGTTGTCTTTGCTGTCCACCACTGTAACTGGAGCTCAGTGTTGTCTTTGCTGTCCACCACTGTAACTGGAGCTCAGTGTTCTTTGCTGTCCACCACTGTAACTGGAGCTCAGTGTTGTCTTTGCTGTCCACCACTGTAACTGGAGCTCAGTGTTGTCTTTGTTGTCCACCACTGTAACTGGAGCTCAGTGTTGTCTTTGCTGTCCACCACTGTAACTGGAGCTCAGTGTTGTCTTTGCTGTCCACCACTGTAACTGGAGTTCAGTGTTGTCTTTGCTGTCCACCACTGTAACTGGAGCTCAGTGTTGTCTTTGCTGTCCACCACTGTAACTGGAGCTCAGTGTTGTCTTTGCTGTCCACCACTGGAGCGATGTTGATGGACTCTGTGACATCCTCCAGACTTCCCAAGGGCTCTGCTGACATAAAAAACATGTTGGACAATGGACTAATGAAACAAATACCAAAATAGTATTTATAGCAAATTATTTGAATACTTCAAATAGAGGTAGTTGATTCGGCCACATTATTTGAAAATACTTAAATACACAGTTAGTAAGTATTTAAAATACAAATACTTAAATACTAATGTATTTCAACCGGAGGACTGATGCCAAGATGCTGCTTCAACCCAGTTTTAGAAGGCCCCCGAGATTGCAGACACATTGTGCCTACACAGGTTCATATGATTACTGTTGCAGGCCTATGCTGACTATGAAAGTAACCCACTGTATTGTGTTGCAGGCCTATGGTGACTATAAAAGTAACCCAATGTAATGTGTTGCGGGCCTATGCTGACTGAGAGTAACCCACTGTAATGTGTTGCAGGCCTATGTTAACTATAAAAGTAACCCACTGTAATGTGTTGCAGGCCTATGTTAACTATAAAAGTAACCCAATGTAATGTGTTGCAGGCCTATGCTGACTGAGAGTAACC
This sequence comes from Thymallus thymallus, assembly GCA_023634145.1. NCBI lineage: Eukaryota > Metazoa > Chordata > Actinopteri > Salmoniformes > Salmonidae > Thymallus > Thymallus thymallus. The sequence continues at coordinate 16,378,499 of CM042419.1, forward strand.
CACTGTAATGTGTTGCAGGCCTATGCTGACTATGAAAGTAACCCACTGTAATGTGTTGCAGGCCTATGTTGACTATGAATGTAACCCACTGTAATGTGTTGCAGGCCTATGGTGACTATGAGAGTAACCCACTGTAATGCTTTGCAGGCCTATGCTGACTATGAAAGTATCCCACTGCAATGTGTTGCAGGCCTATGCTGACTTTGAAAGTAACCCATTGTAATGTATTGCAGGCCTATGCTGACTATGAGAGTAACCCACTGTAATGTGTTGCAGGCCTATGCTGACTATGAAAGTAACCCACTGTAATGTTTTGCAGGCCTATGCTGACTATGAAAGTAACCCACTGTAATGTGTTGCAGGCTTATGGTGACTATGAAAGTAACCCACTGTATTGTGTTGCAGGCCTATGCTGACTATGAAAGTAACCCACTGTAATGTGTTGCAGGCCTATGCTGACTATGAAAGTAACCCACTAATGTGTTGCAGGCCTATGCTGACTGAGAGTAACCCACTGTAATGTGTTGCAGGCCTATGCTGACTATGAAAGTAACCCACTGTAATATGTTGCAGGCCTATGCTGACTATGAAAGTAACCCACTGTAATGTGTTGCAGGCCTATGTTAACTATAAAAGTAACCCACTGTAATGTGTTGCAGGCCTATGTTAACTATAAAAGTAACCCAATGTAATGTGTTGCAGGCCTATGTTAACTATGAAAGTAACCCACTGTATTGTGTTGCAGGCCTATGCTGACTATGAAAGTAACCCACTGTAATGTGTTGCAGGCCTATGCTGACTATGAAAGTAACCCACTAATGTGTTGCAGGCCTATGCTGACTATGAAAGTAACCCACTGTAATGTGTTGCAGGCTTATGGTGACTATGAAAGTAACCACTGTATTGTGTTGCAGGCCTATGGTGACTATGAGAGTAACCCACTGTAATGTGTTGCAGGCCTATGCTGACTGAGAGTAACCCACTGTAATGTGTTGCAGGCCTATGCTGACTATGAAAGTAACCCACTGTAATGTGTTGCAGGCCTATGCTGACTATGAAAGTAACCCACTGCTGAGACAGGGAATAGAGTTCTGTTGCAGACAGTTCTACATCCTGCACCGTAAACCCTTCATCCTCCAGCTGTTTGCCAGCGTGGCCCCACTGCTGGAGTTCACAGTAAGTGTGTGTGTTAAATGTGTGGGTTAAATGTGTGGGTTAAATGCAGAAGACAATTTTAAGTTGAATGCGTTCAGTTGTGCAACTGACTAGGTCTCCCCTTCCCTTATAAGAGTATCTGCGTGTGTTGTCTAACCATGTGACTGTGTCTCCCTCCCAGACGTGCACCAGTACAGGCCTGTCTAAGGGGGTGTCTGCTCAGTGCCTGTTTGACCTGCTGGTCTCTCTGGAGGGAGAGACACGTGATACCCTGGATGCTCTGGAGCTGGTCAAGGCTGAGAAACCACTACGATCCCTGGGTAAACACCAGCACCTCAACCACCTGGGTCCCATCACTCAGGGGTATTAGATCATTAGAGGTTGTGTCCCAAATGGCACTCTGTTCAATTTCCTGTATGCCATTTAGTAGACACTTTCATCCAAAGCGAACTACAGTCATGCATGCATACTGTCATCCTTGCTTTGCAAGTACCATGCTCTCCCAACATGAGCTACAGAGGACCATGTTCCCTATACTGTGCTACTTTTGACTAGCCCACATAGTTTTTCTGGTGTGGATGCCTATTGTTTTAGGACAGGAGTTTTTTTTATGACAGCGTGAGCTGATCAGGAGAAAATAAAAAACGTAGGGCCCTAGTTAGACTCTTACTAAGGCCTGGAGTTTCTCTTTGTCAGGTTTCTCCTAGTTATAGTCAACAATAGAACTTGACTGATAATGGTAATGTTCTTCCTACAGTGTATTTTAAGGCCTGAATGTGCTACAGTATGAATTCCAGTGGTTCTATCTGTTTCAGACTTCTGCTATGGTAGTGAGGACCTGGCCTTCTCCATCAGTGAGTCCATCAAGCTGTGTGTGACGGTGGTGGCCTACGCCCCAGAGTCTTTCAGGAGGTGTGGCTTGACTTCACATCACTATGGCTCTATATACCAACATTGTACAGTAGGCTTAGTAAATGCTATGTTTTCAAGCCTGCATTTCTGTGTGTGTGTGTGTGTGTGTGTGTGTGTGTGTGTGTGTGTGTGTGTGTGTGTGTGTGTGTGTGTGTGTGTGTGTGTGTGTGTGTTTGTGTGTGTGTGTGTGTGTGTGTGTGTGTGTGTGTTTATGCGTTGTGTGTATGTACTTTATCAGTCTACAGATGTGTGTATGTACTGTATCAGTCTACAGATGTGTATATGTACTGTATCAGTCTACAGATGTGTATATGTACTGTGTCAGTATGTACTGTGTCAGACTACAGATGTATATATGTACTGTTTCAGTATGTACTGTGTCAGTCTACAGATGTGTATATGTACTGTATCAGTCTACAGATGTGTATATGTACTGTATCAGTATGTACTGTATCAGTCTACAGATGTGTATATGTACTGTATCAGTCTACAGATGTGTATATGTACTGTATCAGTATGTACTGTCAGTCTACAGATGTGTATATGTACTGTATCAGTATGTACTGTGTCAGTCTACAGATGTGTATATGTACTGTATCAGTATGTACTGTCAGTCTACAGATGTGTATATGTACTGTATCAGTATGTACTGTCAGTCTACAGATGTGTATATGTACTGTATCAGTATGTACTGTCAGTCTACAGATGTGTATATGTACTGTATCAGTATGTACTGTCAGTCTACATATGTGTATATGTACTGTATCAGTATGTACTGTCAGTCTACAGATGTGTATATGTACTGTATCAGTATGTACTGTCAGTCTACAGATGTGTATATGTACTGTATCAGTCTACATATGTGTGTATGTACTGTATCAGTCTACAGATGTGTGTATATGTACTGTATCAGTATGTACTGTCAGTCTACAGATGTGTATATGTACTGTTTCAGTATGTACTGTCAGTCTACAGATGTGTATATGTACTGTATCAGTCTACAGATGTGTGTATGTACTGTATCAGTCTACAGATGTGTGTATATGTACTGTATCAGTATGTACTGTATCAGTCTACAGATGTGTATATGTACTGTATCAGTATGTACTGTATCAGTCTACAGATGTGTGTATATGTACTGTATCAGTATGTACTTTATCAGTCTACAGATGTGTATATGTACTGTATCAGTCTACATATGTGTGTATATGTACTGTATCAGTATGTACTGTATCAGTCTACAGATGTCTATATGTACTGTATCAGTCTACAGATGTGTACAGTACATGTACTGTATCAGTCTACAGATGTGTATATGTACTGTATCAGTCTACAGATGTGTATATGTACTGTATCAGTATGTACTGTGTCAGTCTACAGATGTGTATATGTACTGTTTCAGTATGTACTGTGTCAGTCTACAGATGTGTATATGTACTGTATCAGTCTACAGATGTGTATAAGTACTGTATCAGTATGTACTGTATCAGTCTACAGATGTGTGTATGTACTGTATCAGTCTACAGATGTGTATATGTACTGTATCAGTATGTACTGTCAGTCTACAGATGTGTATATGTACTGTATCAGTATGTACTGTGTCAGTCTACAGATGTGTATATGTACTGTATCAGTATGTACTGTCAGTCTACAGATGTGTATATGTACTGTATCAGTATGTACTGTCAGTCTACAGATCTGTATATGTACTGTATCAGTATGTACTGTCAGTCTACAGATGTGTATATGTACTGTATCAGTATGTACTGTCAGTCTACAGATGTGTATATGTACTGTATCAGTCTACAGATGTGTATATGTACTGTATCAGTCTACATATGTGTGTATATGTACTGTATCAGTATGTACTGTATCAGTCTACAGATGTCTATATGTACTGTATCAGTCTACAGATGTGTACAGTACATGTACTGTATCAGTCTACAGATGTGTATATGTACTGTATCAGTCTACAGATGTGTATATGTACTGTATCAGTATGTACTGTGTCAGTCTACAGATGTGTATATGTACTGTTTCAGTATGTACTGTGTCAGTCTACAGATGTGTATATGTACTGTATCAGTCTACAGATGTGTATAAGTACTGTATCAGTATGTACTGTATCAGTCTACAGATGTGTGTATGTACTGTATCAGTCTACAGATGTGTATATGTACTGTATCAGTATGTACTGTCAGTCTACAGATGTGTATATGTACTGTATCAGTATGTACTGTGTCAGTCTACAGATGTGTATATGTACTGTATCAGTATGTACTGTCAGTCTACAGATGTGTATATGTACTGTATCAGTATGTACTGTCAGTCTACAGATCTGTATATGTACTGTATCAGTATGTACTGTCAGTCTACAGATGTGTATATGTACTGTATCAGTATGTACTGTCAGTCTACAGATGTGTATATGTACTGTATCAGTCTACAGATGTGTGTATGTACTGTATCAGTCTACAGATGTGTGTATATGTACTGTATCAGTATGTACTGTATCAGTCTACAGATGTGTATATGTACTGTATCAGTATGTACTGTATCAGTCTACAGATGTGTATATGTACTGTATCAGTCTACAGATGTGTGTATGTACTGTATCAGTCTACAGATGTGTGTGTATATGTACTGTATCAGTATGTACTGTATCAGTCTACAGATGTGTATATGTACTGTATCAGTATGTACTGTATCAGTCTACAGATGTGTATATGTACTGTATCAGTCTACATATGTGTGTATATGTACTGTATCAGTATGTACTGTATCAGTCTACAGATGTCTATATGTACTGTATCAGTCTACAGATGTGTGTATATGTACTGTATCAGTATGTGCTGTATCAGTCTACAGATGTCTATATGTACTGTATCAGTCTACAGATGTGTACAGTACATGTACTGTATCAGTATGTACTGTATCAGTCTACAGATGTCTATATGTACTGTATCAGTCTACAGATGCTGATGGTGCTGGAGGCCCTGGTGCCATGTTTTCTCCAGAAGCTGAAGAGCAACACCGTAACCATGGAGTCAGCCTCAGCAGCACGGGACGAGATCGCCGCCATCGCTGCCCTGGCCACCTCCCTACAGGCCCTGCTCTACAGCTCAGAGACCCTCACACGGTCAGACACACACACACACACACACACACACACACACACACACACACACACACACACACACACACACACACACACACACACACTCAGTATAAACACACACACACACACAAGCTATGTATCTGATAAGCAGATGGTCCATCATGTCTTTCTAAATGTTCCGAGCCCTAATTGAATGTGACATTTGTCCTTTTTCTCTGCTATCTCCCTCACCTCCCCTCCCCTCCCCTCTCCTCTCCTCTCCTCTCCTCTCCTCTCCTCTCCTCTCCTCTCCTCTCCTCTCCTCTCCTCTCCTCTCCTCTCCTCTCCTCTCCTCTCCTCTCCTCTCCTCTCCTCTCCTCTCCTCTCCTCTCCTCTCCTCTCCTCTCCTCTCCTCTCCTCTCCTCCCCTCCCACCCATCTCAGGCCTATGACTGCCCCGCAGTTGAGTCGCTGTGACCAGGGACACAAAGGGGCAACGACGGCCAACCACGCCATGTCTGGAGGGCCCAACACCAGGTGTGGAGTAGCCTTTAAACCTGATGGAATGTGTCTAAAATGGCACCCTAATGCACTACCTTTGGCCAGAGCCATAGGGCTATAGTGCACTATGTAGGGAAAAGGGTGTATTTTGGACACAGCATGTGCATTGACTTATTTCACCTTCATTTAAGTCTCTTAAAGAAACTGTACCAAATGGCAGTTGTTATGAACATATTGTTTTACTGCTTTTTCTAATTTTCTTAATAACTGTAAGACATAAATGTAGTGTTGTTTATTGTTCCTGGATGCTGTTGCCGTAGTGATATCCTAAAGATACCTATGTCTTCATCATCACAATAGAAGAAGATACACCCCAAGACAATAGGAGATGTTCCATGTGTTTATATACCCCAAGACAATAGGAGATGTTCCATGTGTTTATATACCCAAAAAAATAGATGTTTCCATGTGTTTATATACCCAAGACAATAGGAGATGTTCCATGTGTTTATATACCCCAAAAAATAGGAGATGTTTCCATGTGTTTATATACCCAAGACAATAGGAGATGTTCCATGTGTTTATATACCCAAGACAATAGGAGATGTTTCCATGTGTTTATATACCCCAAGACAATAGGAGATGTTTCCATGTGTTTATACCACAATTGGTATAAATGACTATATTTCATGGATGCTTGTTTGTGTCGTGTACTCGTGTTGCTTGGTGTCAATGTCAGTCGCCTTGTGTCCGGCATCAGGGACAACCTTCACTTGTTGGAGGAGGGCCAGGGGATGCCCCGGGAGGAGCTGGACGAGCGCATCGCCCGCGAGGAGTTCCGCCGGCCCCGGGAGTCCCTCCTGAACATCTGCACTGAGTTCTACAAGCACTGCGGGCCGCGCCTCAAGATCCTGCAGAACGTGGCCGGGGAACCCCGTGTCACCGCCTTAGAGCTGCTGGACGTCAAGTCCCACATGAGGTGAATGGTTGGATTTAGTGCATAGTGTTTCAACCAGGTGGAAACTATCCTCATTCAATACCCTATGTGCAGCACCCACCTGGGTGAAAGTGGCTATGTATGAGACAGACTTTAACCATGTATGACATCGCTATTCACTGTGATATGTATTGACGCATACAGGGACCTAATTTGATCTGATTAGCAGAAACGTATAATTGTGCGTGTGCCATTTTGTGTGTACAATCTGTATGCCTTTATGTGTGTGTATGGGTGCGGTGTGTTTGTGTATGTGCGTACGCGTGTGTGTAATTCCCTGACTTTGCATGTAGTTGTGCATGTGTATATGATCACGTGTGTGTGTGTGTGTGTTTTCCCCCAGATTGGCAGAGATCGCCCACTCCCTCCTCAAGCTGGCCCCCTACGACAGCCTGACCATGGAGAGCCGAGGCCTGCGCCGCTATATCACTGAGATGCTCCCCATCACTGATTGGTCGTCCGAGGCCGTGCGGCCCGCCCTCATCCTCATCCTGAAACGGCTTGACCGCATGTTCAACAAGATCCACAAGATGCCTACGCTCAGGTGCGCTCGGCCACAGGCTCTGTGCTCCAGGTCTGTTGTCGAGCTGCGCACCCTTTAACCCTCGCTCCTTCACAACCGTACCGTACTGTGGTGTTACAGTGGAGTGAAGTACCGTACTGTACTGTGGCGTTACAGTGGAGTGAAGTACCGTACTGTGGTGTTACAGTGGAGTGAAGTACCATACCGTACTGTGGTGTTACAGTGGAGTGAAGTACCGTACTGTGGTGTTACAGTGGAGTGAAGTACCGTACCGTACTGTGGTGTTACAGTGAAGTACCGTACCGTACTGTGGCGTTACAGTGGAGTGAAGTACCATACCGTACTGTGGCGTTACAGTGGAGTGAAGTACCGTACTGTGGTGTTACAGTGGAGTGAAGTACCGTACCGTACTGTGGTGTTACAGTGAAGTACCGTACTGTACTATGGTGTTACAGTGGAGAGAAGTACCGTACCGTACTGTGGCGTTACAGTGGAGTGAAGTACCGTACTGTGGTGTTACAGTGGAGTGAAGTACCGTACCGTACTGTGGTGTTACAGTGAAGTACCGTACTGTACTATGGTGTTACAGTGGAGAGAAGTACCATACCGTACTGTGGTGTTACAGTGGAGTGAAGTACCGTACTGTGGTGTTACAGTGAAGTACCGTACCGTACTGTGGTGTTACAGTGGAGTGAAGTACCGTACCATACTGTGGTGTTACAGTGTAGAGCAGTACCGTACTGTACTGTGGCATTACAGTGGAGTGAAGTACCATACCGTACTGTGGTGTTACAGTGAAGTACCGTACTGTACTATGGTGTTACAGTGGAGAGAAGTACCATACCGTACTGTGGTGTTACAGTGGAGTGAAGTACCGTACTGTGGTGTTACAGTGAAGTACCGTACCGTACTGTGGTGTTACAGTGGAGTGAAGTACCGTACCATACTGTGGTGTTACAGTGTAGAGCAGTACCGTACTGTACTGTGGCATTACAGTGGAGTGAAGTACCATACCGTACTGTGGTGTTACAGTGGAGTGAAGTACCGTAGCTGTAGTCAACTCTGTCCCTAGCCCAGCTGGCTGAACTAGCCAGAGTAGTGCACTGCTGCTTCCGTGGGTGTCATCGTTGCTGGCTTCTCACAGTTTGATTGAGTGTGTGTTGTGTGTTTGTAAAGTCCTATGACTGCTGAGATTGGCTCTGCTTATGTGTGTATTTGTGAGCTCTGTGATGTCAGCTTTCAATATGAGCTTCTTTAGGCTCACATGGAGAATCATCACAACCTGCATTCTGGGTATTGATGCCTCTGCTGAGTAGTGATGGGATGATTTATTTAATAGCTTTTCCAAAACAAACGTTTTCAAAATGTGAAATCATAGTGTGGTAATTGGTTAAGTGAGTGTTGTGTTTGTGGGGGATGTGTGTATCAGAGGAGGCTGGTGGGAGGAGCGATAGGAGGATGGGCTCATTGTAATGGCTGGAGTGGAATTAATGGAATGGTATCAAACACATCAAACACATACTGATTTTGTGTGTGTGTGTGTGTGTGTGTGTGTGTGTGTGTGTGTGTGTGTGTGTGTGTGTGTGTGTGTGTGTGTGTGTGTGTGTGTGTGTGTGTGTGTGTGTGTGTGTGTGTGTGTGTGTGTTTATACTGATTGTGTGTGTGTACCCAATAGGAGACAGGTGGAGTGGGAGGCGGCCAGTAGTCTGATTGAAGGTATCTGTCTGACTCTCCAGCGTCAGCCAATCATCTCCTTCCTCCCTCACCTCCGCTCCCTCATCAATGTCTGTGTCAACCTGGTGAGGAGTGGTCGCACACACACACACACACACACACACACTTCAAATTCACACTATGTTGTGACTTAACTATGAGGTTGCTTTTTTGCGTGTGTGTGTGTGTGTTTCTCTTGCGTGTGTGTGTGTGTGTGTGTGTGTGTGTGTGTGTGTGTGTGTGTGTGTGTGTGTGTGTGTGTGTGTGTGTGTGCTACTCAGGTGATGGGAGTAGTAGGCCCCTCCAGTGTGGCTGATGGACTGCCCCTGCTCCACCTGAGCCCATACCTGTCCCCCCCTCTACCCTTCAGCACAGCAGTGGTACGCCTGGTGGCTCTGCAGATACAGGTGACTGACTACCCAGACCAAGAACAAACCTCTGGGTAACTGTGTGTGTGTGTCTATTGTGTGTGTGTCTGTTGTGTGTGTGTGTGTGTGTGTGTGTGTGTGTGTGTGTGTGTGTGTGTGTGTGTGTGTGTGTGTGTGTGTGTGTGTGTGTGTGTGTGTGTGTGTGTGTGTGTGTGTGTGTGTGTCTATTGTGTGTGTGTGTGTGTGTGTGTGTGTGTTTCATAATGAAACATTTATCTTGTTCTCTTTCCTGATTGACAGGCTTTGAAGGATGATTTCCCCCTGAGCCATGTGATCTCCCCCTTCACCAATCAGGAGAGGCGAGAGGGCATGCTGCTCAACCTGCTGATTCCATTCGTGCTGACCGTGGGGTCAGGGAGCAAAGGTCAGAGCCCAGGGTCAAGAGGTCAAATACCACCAGTCTGTGTGTATGTATGCATACGTGCATCTGAAATAATGACTGTGTTCCAGGCAGACTTGAATGTCTCACAGCGTCTGGATAAGTGTTAAAAATATCACTTACCTGCATCATGTATAACATTCTGATGCTCGCCTGCGCCATCGATGACCTGACACCCAACCATTAGTTGATATGTGTTGCACAACTGCAATGTAGTCGGCCTGGAACGCAACCTGTGTGTGTGTGTGTGCGTGTGTGTGTGTGTGTGTGTGGGTGTCCTCTCCAGACTCCCCACACCTGGAGCAGCCCTGACCTGTGTGTGTGTGTGTGTGTGTGTGTGTGTGTCCTCTCCAGACTACCCACACCTGGAGCAGCCCTGACCTGTGTGTGTGTGTGTGTGTGTGTGTGTGCTCTCCAGACTCCCCACACCTGGAGCAGCCCGAGGTCTCCCTGCTCCTGCAGACAGTCATTAACATCCTCCTCCCCCCGCGCATCATCAGCACGTCCCGGACCAAGAACTTCATGCTGGACACCTCCCCCGCCCACTGCTCCACCCCGGGGGACCAGGGCAAGGACCTGAGGAGAGAGGGCCTGGCCGAGTCCACCAGTCAGGCTGCATACTTGGGTAGGGTTAGACTAACACAGACCAAGACTATTTAGACTTACACTTAGAACTTATATGTATTCTAAGGCAATTTTATTTTCCCTGCGATAGACTAGTGTCCAGGGTGTGTACTGGTACATCAAGCTATCTCACTACAGAAACAGGAGATAGACTAGTGTCCAGGGTGTGTACTGGTACATCAAGCTATCTCACTACAGAAACAGGAGATAGACTAGTGTCCAGGGTGTGTACTGGTATATCAAGCTATCTCACTACAGAAACAGGAGATAGACTAGTGTCCAGGGTGTGTACTGGTACATCAAGCTATCTCACTACAGAAACAGGAGATAGACTAGTGTCCAGGGTGTGTACTGGCACATCAAGCTATCTCACTACAGAAACAGGAGATAGACTAGTGTCCAGGGTGTGTACTGGTATATCAAGCTATCTCACTACAGAAACAGGAGATAGACTAGTGTCCAGGGTGTGTACTGGTACATCAAGCTATCTCACTACAGAAACAGGAGATAGACTAGTGTCCAGGGTGTGTACTGGCACATCAAGCTATCTCACTACAGAAACAGGAGATAGACTAGTGTCCAGGGTGTGTACTGGTACATCAAGCTATCTCACTACAGAAACAGGAGATAGACTAGTATCCAGGGTGTGTACTGGTACATCAAGCTATCTCACTACAGAAACAGGAGATAGACTAGTGTCCAGGGTGTGTACTGGTACATCAAGCTGCCTCACACTACAGAAACAGGAGATAGACTAGTGTCCAGGGTGTGTACTGGTACATCAAGCTATCTCACTACAGAAACAGGAGATAGACTAGTGTCCAGGGTGTGTACTGGTACATCAAGCTATCTCACTACAGAAACAGGAGATAGACTAGTGTCCAGGGTGTGTACTGGTACATCAAGCTGCCTCACACTACAGAAACAGGAGATAGACTAGTGTCCAGGGTGTGTACTGGTACATCAAGCTATCTCACTACAGAAACAGGAGATAGACTAGTGTCCAGGGTGTGTACTGGTACATCAAGCTATCTCACTACAGAAACAGGAGATAGACTAGTGTCCAGGGTGTGTACTGGCACATCAAGCTATCTCACTACAGAAACAGGAGATAGACTAGTGTCCAGGGTGTGTACTGGTACATCAAGCTATCTCACTACAGAAACAGGAGATAGACTAGTGTCCAGGGTGTGTACTGGTACATCAAGCTATCTCACTACAGAAACAGGAGATAGACTAGTGTCCAGGGTGTGTACTGGTACATCAAGCTGCCTCACACTACAGAAACAGGAGATAGACTAGTGTCCAGGGTGTGTACTGGTACATCAAGCTGGTTGCTGCTCCTATGAGCCGTTCTGGCTCGCACAAACCAAGACTTGTGCATAGCTACTTAGACTTAGACTTCCGTTTAGAACTTCCATTTTATTCTGAGGGAACTTAGTTCTGCAGGGTTCTGATTTAGGCTTCAGTGGCAGAGTGGGATGATGAGTTGTTGAATGATAGTGGGTGGCTGGTTAATGATTTGTAGGAGCTGATGGGTTGTTGATGGAGGTGGTGTTTCTCTCTCCATTATTTTAGCTCTCTCTTTTTCCCTCTCCATCCCTTCCTCATTTTCTCACCATCGCTCTCTGACTCCTCCCTTTCTCTGTCTTTCTCTCCTCCCTCGCTCTCCTCTTTTTCTCTCTCTCCTCTCTCTACCCCCTCCCCTCTCTCTCTCTGCCCACTCCCCTCCTCCCCCCTCTTCCCACTCTCTCTCAACCCCCTCTCTCTCCCCTCCTCCCCCTCTCTCCCCCAGCTTTAAAGGTGGTGCTGGTGTGTTTTGAGCGGCAGCTGGGGAACCAGTGGTATCGCCTCAGCCTGCAGGTCAAGGAGATGTCTCTGAGGAAGGTGGGAGGCCTGGCCTTCTGGGACTTCATAGACTTCATAGTGCGCACTCGGATCCCCATCTTCGTCCTGCTGCGCCCCTTTATCCAGTGCAAGGTTGGACCCTGTATAGTATTATACTGTACCTTCCATTCTGTATAGTATTATACTGTACCTTCCATTCTGTATAGTATTATACTGTACCTTCCATTCTGTATAGTATTATACTGTACCTTCCATTCTCTATAGTATTATACTGTACCCTCCATTCTGTATAGTATTATACTGTACCTTCCATTCTGTATAGTATTATACTGTACCTTCCATTCTGTATAGTATTATACTGTACCTTCCATTCTCTATAGTATTATACTGTACCTTCCATTCTCTATAGTATTATACTGTACCTTCCATTCTCTATAGTATTATACTGTACCTTCCATTCTGTATAGTATTATACTGTACCTTCCATTCTGTATAGTATTATACTGTACCTTCCATTCTGTATAGTATTATACTGTACCTTCCATTCTCTATAGTATTATACTGTACCTTCCATTCTCTATAGTATTATACTGTACCTTCCATTCTCTATAGTATTATACTGTACCTTCCATTCTCTATAGTATTATACTGTACCCTCCATTCTGTATAGTATTATACTGTACCTTCCATTCTCTATAGTATTATACTGTACCCTCCATTCTGTATAGTATTATACTGTACCTTCCATTCTGTATAGTATTATACTGTACCTTCCATTCTGTATAGTATTATACTGTACCCTCCATTCTGTATAGTATTATACTGTACCCTCCATTCTGTATAGTATTATACTGTACCTTCCATTCTGTATAGTATTATACTGTACCCTCCATTCTGTATAGTATTATACTGTACCTTCCATTCTGTATAGTATTATACTGTACCCTCCATTCTGTATAGTATTATACTGTACCCTCCATTCTCTATAGTATTATACTGTACCTTCCATTCTGTATAGTATAATACTGTACCCTCCATTCTGTATAGTATTATACTGTACCCTCCATTCTCTATAGTATTATACTGTACCCTCCATTCTCTATAGTATTATACTGTACCCTCCATTCTCTATAGTATTATACTGTACCCTCCATTCTCTATAGTATTATACTGTACCCTCCATTCTCTATAGTATTATACTGTACCCTCCATTCTCTATAGTATTATACTGTACCCTCCATTCTCTATAGTATTATACTGTACCCTCCATTCTCTATAGTATTATATTGTCTCTGTATCCTACAATCCTCTAGTGTCCCCCTCTATATACCTCTTCCTCTATGTTCTTTCTAAGACTGGCCCCATGACTCTCTCTCTCTCTTCCCTTCCCTTCCCTTCCCTTCCCTTCCCTTCCCTTCCCTTCCCTTCCCTTCCCTTCCCTTCCCTTCCCTTCCCTTCCCTTCCCTTCCCTTCCCTTCCCTTCCCTTCCCTTCCCTTCCCTTCCCTTCCCTTCCCTTCCCTTCCCTTCCCTTCCCTTCCCTTCCCTTCCCTTCGTCTCCTTCTTCTTTAACCCCTCCCAGCTCCTGACCCAGCCAGCTGACTCCCAGGAGGAGATCACGGCGCGCCACCACATCGCTGACCAGCTGGAGCGTCGCTTCATCCCCCGCCCCCTCTGCAAGAGCTCCCTGTTTGCAGAGTTCAGCAACGAGCTGAAGATCCTCAAGGAGGCCGTGCACAGTGGCTCTGGTTAGTGACCTACTGATTAGTACACTAGCTATTAGTAGACTAGCTGTTAGTATACTACTTTTTAGTGCACTACCAATTAGTACACTACTGATTCAGTACACCCCTCATTAGTACACTACCTGTTAGTACACTACACAACAAAGTAGTACCCATTGCTGCACTATCCATTAGACACATAGCCAACCAGTAAACACATGCCATGTTAACCTTTCGTTATGATAAGAGATTGGTTAAGGTTGACCTATGTGTCTGTTCATGCCCCTCCTCCCCACAGCGTACCAGGGCAAGACGTCCATCAGTACAGTGGGCACGTCCACCTCTGCCTACCGCCTGTCGCTGGCCACCATGTCCCGGTCCAACACGGGCACGGGCACAGTGTGGGAGCAGGAGAGCCAGCCATCACGCCAGCCCTCCCAGGACACGCTGAGCCGAACCGACGAGGATGACGAACAAGAGCAGGAAGAGAGTCAGACACCCCTCCTACCTTCTAATACTACTATCACTCTATCACTGAGTCAGACACTCCTCCTACCTACTACTACTACTATCACTCTATCACTGAGTCAGACACTCCTCCTACCTACTACTACTACTATCACTGTATCACTGAGTCAGACACTCCTCCTACCTACTACTACTACTATCACTGTATCACTGAGTCAGACACTCCTCCTACCTACTAATACTACTATCACTGAATCAGACACTCCTCCTACCTACTAATACTACTATCACTCTATCACTGAGTCAGACACTCCTCCTACCTTCTAATACTACTATCACTGAGTCAGACACTCATCCTACCTACTAATACTACTATCACTCTATCACTGAGTCAGACACTCCTCCTACCTTCTAATACTACTATCACTGAGTCAGACACTCATCCTACCTACTAATACTACTATCACTCTATCACTGAGTCAGACACTCCTCCTACCTACTAATACTACTATCACTGTATCACTGAGTCAGACACCCCTCCTACCTACTACTACTACTATCACTCTATCACTGAGTCAGACACCTCTCCTACCTACTAATACTACTATCACTCTATCACTGAGTCAGACACTCCTCCTACCCAGTACTACTATCACTGAGTCAGACACTCCTCCTACCTTCTACTACTACTACTATCACTCTATCACTGAGTCAGACACTCCTCCTACCTTCTACTACTACTATCACTCTATCACTAAGTCAGACACTCCTCCTACCTACTACTACTACTATCACTGTATCACTGAGTCAGACACTCCTCCTACCTACTAATACTACTATCACTCTATCACTGAGTCAGACACTCCTCCTACCTTCTACTACTACTATCACTCTATCACTGAGTCAGACACTCCTCCTACCTACTAATACTACTATCACTGAGTCAGACACTCCTCCTACCTACTAATACTACTATCACTCTATGTTCTCTGTGCAATAAGTGCAGTTGTCTGTAATTAAACCCTGCGCACTAAGGACTGTATTTTAAGGGAATTACTATTATTACCCCAAATGATATCTTACACACATTTAGCTATTAAAGTATCTCTTCCTGTCATTTACCTGTACAGTTTGTGTAAACATGCAAGTATTCACTTATCTGTAAATATAACTGTATACCTAACTGTACAGCTAATTTAACCATGCAAAATTTTCACTTACCTGTTCATTTACCCAGTCTGTCTATTAAGTAAACTATTATTACCCTCGCTCATATCATACGCATTTTTAGCTACTGAAGTATTTATCTGCCATCGACCTGTATAGTATAGTTAACCATCCAACATCCACCAACGTATAGTGTACATATTCAGCCAACCACCCATACTATGCAATGTCCTTTTATAGCTTTTTTTTGCACTCCAGATATCTTGTATTTCTATACTTTTTCATACTGCCGCTCTATGTATCATGTACCGTGTATCTGTCTTTTGTGTACTTTCGTTGTGGCATTTTGCACCTGCCCTGTGTTTTGTTGTAGCTGCTTGACAATGAAATTTCCCCCCCGGGGGATCAATAAAGTACCTATCTATCTATCTATCTATCTATCTATCTATCTATCTATCTATCTATCTATCTATCTATCTATCTATCTATCTATCTATCTATCTATCTATCTATCTATCTATCTATCTATCTATCTATCTATCTATCTAAGGCTGTGTTCCAATATCCACTAGCATACTACATAGAATCCATGCCTAATACATTGGTTCATTGTATGTACATGCTAGTGTGGATATTGGCCAGTGTAGATATTGGATGTTCAGTTGAGTACAGATTTCAATCCAAAGTACAATACCTGTCAACCCCCAGTGGTCAATAGAGTCAACTGCATCCTTGTTGTTGGACATGCTATATATTTAGAGTTTTTTTAAAGGTCCAATGCAACTGACAATTAGCTGTTATTGGCTTGGTTTGGAACTCTCTCTTTATATTGGTCTATTAAGTAATTTACCACATGGTGATGTCACCATGGAAGGCCAAAACTCCATCCCACCAAAACAGACTAAAATTCTTATTTACAATGACGGCCTACCCCGGCCAAACTCGGATGATGCTGGGTCAATTGTGCGCCGCCCTATGGATTATCATAATGTTCACAATTTCACAGTATTATTCCAGCCTCATAGTGTTTAAATATATCCTAAACAAAATTATAAAAGCATCATGCAACAGTTTTAAAGATTTTACAGAGTTACAGTTCATATGAGGAAATCAGTCAATTTAAATAAAATCATTAGGCCCTAATCTATGGATTTCACATGACTGGGTAGGAGTGCAGCCCTGGGTGGGCCTGGGAGGGCATATGCCCACCCACTGGGGAGCCAGACACAGCCAATCAGAATGAATTTATATCCACAAAAGGGCTTTATTACAGACAGAAATGCTCCTCAGTTTCATTCACTGTCTGAGTGGCTGGTCTCAGACAATCCTGAAGGTGAAGAAGCGGATGTAGAGGTACTGGTCTGATGTGGTTACACGTGGTCTGCGGTTGTGAGGTCGATTGGACGTACTGCCAAATTCTCTAAAACGACTTTGGAGGCAGCTCATGGTAGCAAAATTAACATAACATTCTCTGGCAACAGCTCTGGTGGACAGTCCTGCAGTCAGCATGCCAATTGCAAGCTCCCTCAAATCTTGTGGCATTGTGTTTATGACAAAACTGCACATTTTAGAGTGGCCTTTCATTGTCAACAGCACCTGTGTAATGATCATGCTGTTTAATCAGCTTCTTGATATTCCACACCTGGATGATCTTGACAAAGGAGAACACTGAACTAACTGGGATGTTAACAAATGTGTGCACAACATTGGAGATAAATAAGCTTTTTGTGCATATGGAACATTTCTGGGATATTTTATTTTAGCTCATGAAAGCTCATGAAACATGGGACCAACACTTTACATGTTGTGTTTATATTTTTGTTCAGTGTAAATAAAACACAGAAAAGTCACGTTTTTATCTGCACTGGGCCTTTAAAGAATTATATCTCCCTTTTCATATTGTCTTTGTTTTTCTCTCTCTCCCTCCCTCCCTCTCTTTCTCTCTCTCTCTCTCTCTCTCTCTCTCTCTCTCTCTCTCTCTCTCTCTCTGTCCCTACCTCCATCCCCTCCTCTCTCTCCTCTAGATGACTCTATCAGTATTCCCAGTGTGGTGAGTGAAAACGAGGTCTTCCTACCCAGGCTCATCACCCAGCGGCGCTTCTCTAGTCACGCCACGGGCAGCGCCCAGCCTGAACCCAGGACCCGCAGCACCATGCTACCCAGCCACAGGTAACACACACACACAACCCTACACACACACACTTACACACACACACCTATACACACACACCTCTACACACACTCCTACGCACCTCTACACAGACACACACACACCCCTAGACACACACGCCTCTACACTCACACACCTCTCCCTACACACATATGCAGGCACACACAACACATATGCACGTGCACAACCGCATGCATCACATGAGCACATGCGCTCGCACATCACCTCACTCCTCGACACTGGGTTGCACTATGACTGTCCACACTGGATCACCACGTTCCGTATACATGTAACACACCGTCACCTCAGAAGACACAATCCCAGTCATACTATTTCTGTTGTTTAAAGCTGTTTATTTCTGTTTATTTGTGTAACCTTTTCGGGAGAACAGTATGCTAGATGGATAGCTTCCTGCTACAAGCTGTAGTCTTTTTAGCAGAGAGATTGGCCTTGTTTGAATACTTTAAAAACACATCCTTCCTGCCTGTGCATATTTAGAGTATTCAAACAGGGCCTTAGATCAAAGGAACGTTCCTGACAAGCTGGTCCAGCTTCTGTACTGTAGGAGACCCATCCGAGGAGGGGCCTTGGTCATGGGGCAGCATGCTCTCCTCTCTCCCTAAACCCCTTCTCCTCCTTCCTGCCCCTCCTCTGCAGTGAACCCAATGTGCTAGATGAGTCTCAAGGACTGGAAGAGGGTAACCTGTCTAGGTACAGTGTCACGTCACAGCCCCCCTGTGTGTTGCGTCTCTCTGTGTTGAGGTTAGGGGGGTTCGGCCAATCGGACGGCCTCCTCTGACTTCTTCATTTTCCTCACTCATCTCATCCAATCAAAACCGTCATTGGTCTGTCCCCCTTCCTCTTTGTATAGGTCTCATGTAACGTAGTCTCTTGTTCCCCCTCGAAGCTACCACACTGATCCACCCACCCATCTCAAGCCACCCGCTGTTGCCTCTTTAACCCTTTAAATCCCTGGGTGGTGTGAGGACGCTGGGGAGCGGGTGGCTAATGTTCTGTCTCAGCCAGCTCAGTCCATCGGTGCCATCGTGGTCTTCATACTGTTTCAGGCTTGTCAGTGTTCAAATTGGACGTCCTCTCCAGGATACCAATCTGTGGGGCATGGGGTACTGGAGTGGCAATCGATCAATGTTTACATTTAGATTATCAAGATGTCTAACATTACCAGATAGGTTCATGTTGTAGTTCGTTGCACTGGTAATATGGTACGAGCTGTCTACATGAGAACACAGATCACTCCAGACCCCATAACCCCCTTTGTGTTTTGGTGTATTCTTGCGCTGTGATTGGGTGTCCTTGATTGGTGGGTGTGTCGGTGTCGTGTTCAGTGGAGTGATTGGGTGAGTGGAGAGAGATGGGAAGAATGGAAGGAGCAGTGGACAGACACACCTCCTCTTGACTCTCCTGTGTGTCTCAGTGAAAGAGTTCATTAAGAGAAACACTACCTCTGTGTTGTACTGATTGGTTTTGTCTGTCTGTCTGTCTGTCTGTCTCTGTGTCTGCATGTCTGTGTCTGCATCTGCATGTCTGTGTCTGCATGTCTGTGTCTGCATGTCTGTATGTCTGTGTCTGTCTGCATGTCTGTATGTCTGTGTCTGTCTCTGCATGTCTGTATGTCTGTGTCTGTCTCTGCATGTCTGTGTCTGTCTCTGCATGTCTGTGTCTGTCTCTGCATGTCTGTGTCTGTCTCTGCATGTCTGTGTCTGTCTCTGCATGTCTGTGTCTGTGTCTGTCTCTGCATGTCTGTGTCTGTGTCTGTCTCTGCATGTCTGTGTCTCTGCGTGTCTGTCTGTCTGTCTGTCTGTCTGTCTGTCTGTCTGTCTGTCTGTCTGTCTGTCTGTCTGTCTGTCTGTTGGGTTGTGTAGGGTGGCCAGTGTGCAGAGTGAACCAGGCCAGCAGAACCTCTTGAACCAACCTCCGCTGGGACGCAATAGAGGACTGAGACAGGTGAGAGTAGTCTTAAAGGTGGAACTTTGCATTTTTAAATAAATAGCTCCTTTTTAGTTTATTGAGAAAATATTAGTTTTTTAAATGCATTGTTCTCAATTATTGAACTGGAATTTCAGTTTACCTCCTGAATTGACTGACTTCAATTAACCCTGGTTTATACTGGGGTGCGTTCAGTTTGATTGAACGTTTGCTAAGTTGCGGAACGGTTTGGACTGAACAGCACCTTTCCCCAAACCGTTCTTGTACGTTCTTGAACCGACTTTGAGGTACGTTATCCTAGTTGTGGATATTGATGAAGATGCTATCCACATTGACATTCACAGTGGAAATTATTTGTGGATTGGTTGATTGATTTGTTGATTGATTGATATCCCAATGCAGTTGAGACGCCCCCTGCTGTCCCTTCCAAAGAGTGAGCCGCGAGGGCCAGGTCGCTCTGGAGCCCGACTCTCCACCACCCGCAGAAGCATCCAGCCCAAGAACAAACCTCTGGGTAACTGTGTGTGTGTGTGTGTGTGTGTGTGTGTGTGTGTGTGTGTGTGTGTGTGTGTGTGTGTGTTAACTATATCAAACTTGCCCTACACTTCAGATCAAGCACACTTCAGTTCAAATATCGACCTTGTGATATTAACTATTAACACTCAATATTTGCCAGTGAACATATCTCTGACAATCTGATTCCTCCCACTCTGTGTGTTGACTTGAACTGACATGTACCGATCCTCCTCATTCACCACCGTTGTCTCTGTTCCAATGTGTCTTTATCCCCTGTCCCTTCCGACCCCAATAACTGACTGTTCATTCTGTGTTCTGTTTTATGCCTTTGTTTCAATTCGAATAAAGAAACTTTATTGGACTGCGAAGGTGAGACACCTATACTTCCCCCCTCTCCTCTTGCAACGTAATGACGCCCTCTCTCTGAAACCTCTCACCTGATACGTTGCTCTGCATGTCTGTCTTGCATCCCCCTCTTCGCTCCCGCCCCCTTCCACTCCTCTCCCTCACCCCTTGTAGTGGTTGTGGTAATGTGTCTGCTAGACCCCAAGGTGGCACTCTGATTAACTGTGTGTGTGATGACTGTAATGATGTCTCCTCAGCAACAAATGGGGGGGACCAGAAAAGGGTGGTCACCTTCACAGAGAGCCAGCAGGCTCAGGCGAAGACCCCCACCCCCGGTGACGCCGATGCCCACCCAGAGGGCAGGAAGGCTAGCCTGGCCCCTCCACTCGCTGCCCCTGGGGCCTCCTCCTCGGCCACTGTCAAAGCTGACCTCCATAGCCCTTCCAAGAAACAGGTATGACAGAGGGAGTAAGGATCTTTTATGACATTGTCGATTCTCACAGGCTTCAGTAGTTTGTGCCATGTTGTACACAGAATGGCCATTTTGCGTAGCTTGCATTTTGTAAGTTCCTAGGGTATAAATTAGGCTGAAAGGGATAATCCACTCCAGAAATGAAACTTCTCTCAATGTGGTGTTCTATAAGTGGGTGAAATAACTATTTGATTATTTCACTCGTAAGTGGTCTGTCTGTCAGTTAAAGTGCGGCATAATTGGCCCAGCGTCTTCCGAGTTTGGCCGTCATTGTAAATAAGAATTTGCTCTTAACTGACTTGCCTAGTTAAATAAAGGTTCAATAAATAAATCATATATATATTTATTTATTTTTTTGTGTTGTAACGCGTCATCACGATAAGGTTCTCGTCACTGGAGATAAGGAATATCACATTACATAACGTTTTTAAAAACAACTACCTGCACTCCATATCGCCAAATCAGCCAATAGATAGTATGGATACTTGTCTAGAACGCATCCATCCGTCTATATTGTCATGACAACGTATATATATTTAGCTTAGATGCGCTGAAACTAAATAATGGACCAAATTATTCAACAGTTTCTTCTTCAACTAACATCACGTAACGGCCATTTCTCCTCTCCCTCCTCGTCCGCCTGAGATCCGCATATTATATTACATGCAGGTCGCATACAGAAACACATTTTCAGCAAACAGGTCATCAGGCAACAAGTCCTGTTTGGTCCACGTGCGTCGCAGTATGTTTCTGTGGGAAACGATGACTGTATATATGAATGGACAAAGCCATTGATCACGTCACACCATTCATTTCTATGTGAAGACTCAATAGCGCATTGAAGACAAATGAAGTTGATTAAAGGCCCAGTACAGTCAAACATGTGTTTTATATATATTTCCACACTGAGGTTGGAATAATACTGTGAAATTGTGAAAATTATGATAATGCCCTTTTACTGTAAAAGGCCA
Organism: Thymallus thymallus; assembly: GCA_023634145.1. NCBI lineage: Eukaryota > Metazoa > Chordata > Actinopteri > Salmoniformes > Salmonidae > Thymallus > Thymallus thymallus. Next base: position 16,400,453 of record CM042419.1, read on the forward strand.
CCTGAAATGTCTTCCTGTTTTGGAAGGATGGCTAGTTTTTAGTTTTCCCCTTCCCACTCAGACATCCTAGCTAAATTCTTGCTATAGAAATGTCTCTTTGCTAAGAAGCTATTTTTGTTTCTTTTTGACAATTTTAATTGAAAACATTCACAGTAAGATTCTTAATTGTTACCCAGAAATTATTCAATATTGAGATAAAAACGGACCTCTGAGATGGCTTCCCATTGAGACGTAACATGTACAGTTTGAGATACTCCGGGAAGTGATTTTGCAAGCCAGCTCAGTGCTGCCCCCTCTCATTGATTAACTCCAGTAGAAGGCTGAACAGGGTGCTGCCATTAGCAACTGTGTGCGATTTTGAAATAATCGGTTAAAGCACATACATCCGGTATATTAGAAGTAATTATTGGTAACATTATTGTTTTCTAAACTTTTTTTTTATTTACACGAAGATTGACGACCAAGATCGCAGTTTTTCCATTCGTTATAATGGAGGATCCTGTTTTTTGCTAAAACTGCCTGCAGTACTGCGGTCGGCCTTGAACCTCTGCTTCAATGAGAGGAGGCATTAGTTCTCCCCTGGGAAAGCATGGGAAAGGGCCGTAGCGATGTCAGACCCAGAATGAATGGGTTGGACATGATGAGATTGTAGACTCCTAAATTGATCGTGCAGTGTGTTCAAGCAATTTTCAGCTAGCTACTTCACATGCTGACATTGACTTTGGTATTACTGTGTGTAGCTACGTTTGCTAGCTTGCTACCTAGCATAGACTGTAAAAAATATTCTACTTAGCCAGCCCAGAGAGAGAGCATTGCATTATGGGTTTTGTAGTCGACTTGAGCTGCAACAGATTTCCACAACAATTTTCACATGTTGCTACCAACCTTATTATAACGACATAATTACACATTTCTTCACCCAAAATGTTTTTCTCCCATATTAGTGTTATTTAACACTGTAAATCATAGGAATTAGTGGTTTTGGGTGGATTATTATTGTCATCACTCATTACCATAGAGACAGAGTGAGGTTTGAGAAAGATGGGTATGAATGTCAGTTCTCTATATTTAACAGAGAATGAACTAAGTACACTGCTGCTACTCACTGTTTATTTTCTATCTATTATCTAGTCACTACCTGCATGTACACATTTCCTCAAATACCTTGTACTCCTGCACATTGACTCGGTACCGGTACCCCCTGTATATAGCCTCGTTATTGTTATTTTATTGTGTTACTTTTATAAAAAATGTTTATTGATTAATATTTTCTTAACTCTATTCTTGAACTGCATTGTTGGTTAAGGGTTTGTAAGTAAGCATTTCACTGTAAGGTCTACACCTGTTGTATTCCGTGCACGTGACAAATGACATTGGATTTTATTAGATTTGATTTGAAATATCACTCTTCTCCCACTTGTTTCCTGGTTCTAGTTATCGATGGAGAGCCAGGAGAAACGAGAGCAGTGGGGCCTCCGCAGCAGCCTCTCTCCTCGGCCTTCCATCTCCCGCGCCTCCACCCCCACCCCACCCTCCTCCTGCTCCTCTCTCCCTCCTCCGCCTCTCCCCATCTCTCGCACCTGTTCTCCCCTCCCCCCTCTGCCGATCCTGGGGATCCAACCCCCCGCTCCCCCTGCCCACCTCTCCCATCCGGGTCCGTCCCCTCATCAGACCCCGGAGAGCCCCGAGGACGAGGACACGACTGCACTGCTGGGGAGGAACACAGACACCCTCCTCCACATTTCAGAGGACAGTGGGGGCACAGAGAACCCCCTGCTCGCCCCCCTGCTCTCCCCCCTGCTCGCCCCCCTGCTCTCCCCCCGCCACTCGTCCGCGCTGCCCCCCCGCCGCTCCCCTGCCCTGCCACCCCGCCTCTCCCCCGCCATGCCCCCCCGCCGTTCCCCCCTCCCCCTCTCCCCAGTCGACCTGGACCTGGATGAGTCCCACGTCTGAGAAGCGTCCCTGTAACGTTTCAGCAACGTTCCAGTAACGTTTCAGTAATGTTCTGTTAACATTTCAGTAACGTAACTCGTAACGTAACGTTATAACTAGGGCCAGGAGTTTTTTCCCTGACACGACCGCACTAGGAAAAAGCCCTGGCCTTAGTTACAAGGCTCTAAACTACAGACGTAGGCTATAACTAGGGCCCGGAGGTTTGACCCTTTAGGTTAGATCACATGGTCCGGCTGGGGAAAACTCCTGGCTCTAGTTATGACCCTTGCAGGGTAGGTTCTCTGTGTCGGTCCCCTTCTAGATCTTCGGAGTCTGTCTTTAGACGTTGAGCTGCCTGATAACTCTGTCTTATCCTTCTAACTAATGGAGGTCAGAGGGCGCTTGAGAGATGAGGAGCCTGTTGGAATACTCTAAAAATGCTTCCTCCCTATTTCCCATCCTTGAACGAATATGATCTGATCTGACATAAAATGATTGGTGAAATCAGTGCAGAAGAATCCTTCCTCTCCCCTATCCAATCACGTTAGAATCAGTGCAATAGAATCCTTCCTCTCCCCTATCCAATCACGTTAGAATCAGTGCAGTAGAATCCTTCCTCTCCCCTATCCAATCACGTTAGAATCAGTGCAGTAGAATCCTTCCTCTCCCTTATCCAATCACGTTAGAATCAGTGCAGTAGAATCCTTGCTCTCCCCTATCCAATCACATTAGAATCAGTGATTACCTCAAGAAAAGAAGGAAGGAAAGATGCGTCTTTAGAATTCTAGAACAGGGCCGAGGACCAATAGCTGTTATTGTTCTCCTCTTGCCCCTCCCCCTCTCTGCTCTATTCTATCCTGTTAGAGCACCAAGATGAAATCCATACTTCACTACGTCTACAGTACCAGTGCCAGTACATCCTCACCTCTGACATTTTAACCCATCTCATACCAAAGTATTCATATCAAATGCAGAATCTACATGCCTTCTTCACACGTCAGGGTCAATTAATCCATGGTGTCCAACAGGTGATCAAGTGGGACAGTTTCTATTGCTAGGTATATCACATTCTATTGGTTGTGGTCTACAGACAAGTGAAGGGTGGTTCCAGCCATTGGCTGCTACAGACATCTGTTTACCTACTGTATAGGTTGACCTTGTCACCTCCCAAGAACTATTTACAGTGAAGCTGCTGAAGGGTAAACTGTGGACTAGAGAAATGAAATGTATATTAGCTAGGATATTATATAATATTGTGAAATGATTATATTTAATCCTGAAGACAATTTCAATAAATATTGAATGTATATAAGATTCCACAAAGTCAAAGTATTGCAGAGGCATATTATGTTTGTCATTGGGATAATATATTAGTGATTTTACAAGTATATTGGAAAGTTTATTTATGAATAGATGGATAGTTTGACATATTTATTTATATTTAATATTTATAAAATATTTATTGTCTTATGTATACCTGGGGTTTCTTACTTTGATTTATTGACAATCAACACTGAGTGGTTGTACTTTTCCTGTGGAGGTTGAGTCTGTTAGATGAGAAGAGGATCTTTATGGAGGTTGAGTCTGTTAGATGAGAAGAGGATCTTTATGGAGGTTGAGTCTGTTAGATGAGAAGAGGATCTTTATGGAGGTTGAGTCTGTTAGATAAGAAGAGGATCTTTATGGAGGTTGAGTCTGTTAGATGAGAAGAGGATCTTTATGGAGGTTGAGTCTGGTAGATGAGAAGAGGATCTTTATGGAGGTTGAGTCTGTTAGATAAGAAGAGGATCTTTATGGAGGTTGAGTCTGTTAGATGAGAAGAGGATCTTTATGGAGGTTGAGTCTGTTAGATGAGAAGAGGATCTTTATAGAGGTTGAGTCTGGTAGATGAGAAGAGGATATTTATGGAGGTTAAGTCTGTTAGTTGAAAATAGTCCAAAGCTCTGTAAGTGGGGCAGATCGTACTTGGAAGCCAATCCTAACATCCACTGAAGTAAAATTAGGGTCTGGATTCAATCCGTTTAGCTGAGGTTCAACGCTGTAGCGCGCTTGAAATTTCAAGGTGATTTCCGATTGAGCCGACATGAGCAGTGTTTGCCATGAATGCAGTCTCCGCTAACGTGGGAACGTTGCCTCTAAATGTCAAACGGGCTACAACGCGGAACTTCGGCGATACGGATTGAGTCCAGTCCTTAGTCGTGCGTTGATGTCAATTGTAGACGAAGTGGTCATTTTGTAAAAGTTAGGTTTCGCCCCTTCGAGGGAAATGGTCTTGTTTAGTATGATGAATGTGAAACTACCATACCACAACAAACTGCTCACCGGGTACAGACGTCAGTTCAATGGTTCAAAGTTGGGTAAAAAAAGAAGGCGAAAATGCCCTTACGTTGATTCAACGTCGTCATAAAGATTTTTTTGGTTAAAACTTCATGGAAACAACATTGATTCAACCAGTTTTTGCCCAGTGGATGGATGTTGTTTTATGTGTAACCAAATACATTTTTCGTTTTGAATAGCCTCCAAAGTAATAATGACCTTCTATTGTACTGTAAGTATCATGCATAAAGATTAGGTAATTGGTTATGGGCAGTAATGTCACAAGAGTTGATAATGCTGGTTTCTGTTGTTGTATTTTCAATGTCTTGAAGAAAGGTTTCTAGTGCTGAAAACAATGTGGAAACAAGATCCCTGATTCTGAGTTCTAGCAGTTAGGATACCTCATTGTTCAACTTATGCCTTAAACTAGAGAACTGGCAGGACCCCTCCAGCTCCTTGATAATGGACTGTTCCCTGACTGAGTCTGAACCTGATAATGGTCTGTTCCCTGACTGAGTCTGAACCTGATAATGGTCTGTTCCCTGACTGAGTCCGAACCTGATAATGGTCTGTTCCCTGACTGAGTCTGAACCTGATAATGGTCTGTTCCCTAACTGAGTCTGAACCTGATAACAGTCAGTTCCCTGACTGAGTCCGAACCTGATAATGGTCTGTTCCCTGACTGAGTCTGAACCTGAAAATGGTCTGTTCCCTGACTGAGTCTGAACCTGATAATGGTCTGTTCCCTGACTGAGTCTGAACCTGATAATGGTCTGTTCCCTGACTGAGTCCGAACCTGATAATGGTCTGTTCCCTGACTGAGTCTGAACCTGAAAATGGTCTGTTCCTTGACTGAGTCTGAACCTGATAATGGTCTGTTCCCTGACTGAGTCTGAACCTGATAATGGTCTGTTCCCTGACTGAGTCTGAACCTGATAAGGGTCTGTTCCCTGACTGAGTCTGAACCTGATAATGGTCTGTTCCCTGACTGAGTCTGAACCTGATAATGGTCTGTTCCCTGACTGAGTCTGAACCTGATAATGGTCTGTTCCCTGACTGAGTCTGAACCTGAGATGGACGTGGCTGCAATTACGATCTTCTGGTCAATGTTTGTTTTGCACCAGATCAGTGAAAAGATTATGTAGTTATAAACTATGTATTGGACAAAACATTATTTATTGAGTTTTCCCCCTTTTTATCCTCAGAACAGCCTCAATTAATTGAGGCATGGACTCTACAAGGTGTCAAAAGCGTTCCACAGGGATACTGGCCCATGTTGACTCCAATGCTTCCCAAAGTTGTGTCAAGTTGGCTGGATGTCCTTTGGGTGGTGGACCATTCTTGATACACACAGGAAACTGTTGGGCGTGAAAAACCCAGCAGCGTTGCAGTTCTTGACACAAACCGGTGCCCCTCGCACCAACTACAATATTCCCTTGAAAGGCACATAAATATTTTTGTCTTGCCCTTTAACCCTCAGACCGGCACACATACACAATCCATGTCTCAATTGTCTCAAGGCTTTAAAATCCTTCTTTAACTTGTCTCCTCCCCTTCATCTACACTGACTGAAGTGGATTTAACAAGTGACATCAATAAGGGATCACAGCTTTCACTTGGATTCACCTGGTCAGTTTATGTCATGGAAAGAGCAGGTGTTCCTAATGTTTTGTCCACTCAGTTATATGTGAATGGAAGAACTGGGCTTTTGATATGAATAGGTACCATAATGCACATATGACCATTGCACTGTGAGTTGGTCTCATACCTGTGTCTGCTTCTGTGTGTGGTCTAAATGCACTGCTGTGTAGCTCCTACAGAGGAGACTGGTTATCAGATCTATAGTTCCCATATCATTAGAGAGGGGATCTCTATGGTAGACCCTATGGTTAATTCTAGAACCCACGGGGTGATGGTACAAAGTATATTATACTGTATAAGCCAATTATAGTGTAGGCTACATATTCGGTTGTCCCTGTGGACGTGTGTTGTCTTGTCAGTGCTAACGGTCAGTGTCTCCGTGTGTGTAGTGCCAATGCTCTCTGCTGCTGAGCTGTTCTTGTGCAGATGCTTTCTGGGGGATTGGCATGGAGGGTTATTCATCAAACTTGCCATACATTCCAAAGTCATCTGCATTCTGCAGTTTTCCATATGTAAAGCACTGTTGAAGTGCTCTGATTCAAACTGTAACTGTTTTGGATGTGAGTTTTATTTAGGATTGCAAAATATCTAACTTTCCCAAAATACTCAGGTTTTCCAGAAAGCTTGGTTGGAGGATTCCGGATTTCTTGCATATTACCTTCTAATTCCGTGAATTTCCCAACAGTATTTCAGGAATTTGGGGAAAGTTACCAGAAGTTTGCAACCCTAGTTCTATTGTATTGTCAATTGCAATTTGTAGTACCGGTAAGCACACTGTATTGCTTTGAACATAATCAGAAAATTATATTTTTTAGATGATTGCCAACTCATAGCTAACATGTGTGTAACATTCTGTGGCCAATTTAATTGATGATGTTCGTCGCAATGAAATATGTTTCTAGTTTGTTTAGTTTCTTGTTCTATGTATTACATGTTATGGAGAATGGCTGGATCTGTGTTGTTATAGCTCTGGGAATAACCTTTCCATAAACTAGGAAGTTTACCTCAAAGTCCTTTCCACATACTGTATGGTGGGCCTGTTAGATTATCAGAATGTGAATGTGTGTGTCAAATGCTGGGGTGGTAAGCAGAGGAGGCTGGTGGGAGGAGCTATAGGAGGACGGGCTCATTGTAATGGCTGGAATGGAATATATGGAACAGAGTCTATATAATGGAAACCATGTTTGACTCCATTCCATTATTCCATTCCAGCCATTACAATGAGCCTGTCCTCCTATAGCTCCTCCCACCAGACTCCTCTGGTGAAAAGAGGAAGTGACACATTATGGGCAAGATACAGATATTATATTTTCATATATTCTTTCTCCAACTATAGACTAACATCAGCCTCATATTCAATCATTGATCCATTGACATGTATTTTTTTCTTTGGGTGACCCTGAAATATAGCGATATACTTAAGATATACATTTCAAATGATTTTGTCTTGTCCTGTGTTCTCAATCTATTCTAAAATATAGCTATATCAAAGTATTTATGAAATATTTAAAGAATAAATGGATAAATGGATATCGTTGTATACAATGTTATTGATTTATTGTTTCCTTCTCTTGTAATATATTGAACTTACTGTCACTAACTGCCAACTAAATATAAGTTTAGAGGGCATTTAGTTCAGATAAAACTTACCACACAATCACCCAGTAGAAAGGATACTCTGAGGCAATTTCCTGTATTTATACTGTAGACCTTAGATGGCTCTTCAACTATCAGGTTATCCTGTATTTATACTGTAGACCTTAGATGGCTCTTCAACTATCAGGTTATCCTGTATTTATACTGTAGAACTTAGATGGCTCTTCAACTATCAGGTTATATTGTGTATTTATACTGTGAAGACCCTACAGGCCTCTGGTCTTGGAGACCCTACAGGCCTCTTCTACTCTGGTCCTGGAGACCCTAAAGGCCTCTTCTACTCTGGTCCTGGAGACCCTACAGGCCTCTTCTACTCTGGTCCTGGAGACCCTACAGGCCTCTTCTACTCTGGTCCTGGAGACCCTACAGGCCTCTTCTACTCTGGTCCTGGAGACCCTACAGGCCTCTTCTACTCTGGTCCTGGAGACCCTACAGGCCTCTTCTACTCTGGTCCTGGAGACCCTACAGGCCTCTTCTACTCTGGTCCTGGAGACCCTACAGGCCTCTTCTACTCTGGTCCTGGAGACCCTACAGGCCTCTTCTACTCTGGTCCTGGAGACCCTACAGGCCTCTTCTACTCTGGTCCTGGAGACCCTACAGGCCTCTTCTACTCTGGTCCTGGAGACCCTACAGGCCTCTTCTACTCTGGTCCTGGAGACCCTACAGGCCTCTTCTACTCTGGTCCTGGAGACCCTACAGGCCTCTTCTACTCTGGTCCTGGAGACCCTACAGGCCTCTTCTACTCTGGTCCTGGAGACCCTACAGGCCTCTTCTACTCTGGTCCTGGAGGGCCTACAGGCCTCTTCTACTCTGGTCCTGGAGACCCTACAGGCCTCTTCTACTCTGGTCCTGGAGACCCTACAGGCCTCTTCTACTCTGGTCCTGGAGACCCTACAGGCCTCTTCTACTCTGGTCCTGGAGACCCTACAGGCCTCTTCTACTCTGGTCCTGGAGACCCTACAGGCCTCTTCTACTCTGGTCCTGGAGACCCTACAGGCCTCTTCTACTCTGGTCCTGGAGACCCTACAGGCCTCTTCTACTCTGGTCCTGGAGACCCTACAGGCCTCTTCTACTCTGGTCCTGGAGACCCTACAGGCCTCTTCTACTCTGGTCCTGGAGACCCTACAGGCCTCTTCTACTCTGGTCCTGGAGACCCTACAGGCCTCTTCTACTCTGGTCCTGGAGACCCTACAGGCCTCTTCTACTCTGGTCCTGGAGGGCCTACAGGCCTCTTCTACTCTGGTCCTGGAGGGCCTACAGGCCTCTTCTACTCTGGTCTCTGGTCCTGGAGGGCCTACAGGCCTCTTCTACTCTGGTCTCTGGTCCTGGAGACCCTACAGGCCTCTTCTACTCTGGTCCTGGAGGTCCTAGTAGTGAGCACCTGGTTAAGGGCGGACTGGGATCAGAAATTGGCGCTAGCATTTAACATCATTTTCCTCTTCGAAACACCGGCCTATTTTCTTTTCCCTTGAAAATAGGGAAATTTATTATCCAGATAATGATCATTTTGCGCAAAAAACAACAACTAGTTAGACAGGTAACTTGGCAAAAAATGTCCCAACCCATCTAGCATTTATCTGAAATGCCAGATGGGCAGTCCGCCCCTGAACCTGGTGTCCCACGTCTGAAACAATCCCTGATTAGGAGATTATTAAAACCAGCCCAGGGACATAAACAAAGCAATTTTGCAGACAGACCTCAACTTGCTGTCTGCATATACCCTCATACTGGGTCAACCTCAACCTGCTGTCTCCATATACCCTCATACTGGGTCAACCTCAACCTGCTGTCTCCATATACCCTCATACTAGCTCAACCTCAACCTGCTGTCTCCATATACCCTCATACTGGGTCAACCTCAACCTGCTGTCTCCATATACCCTCATACTGGGTCAACCTCAACCTGCTGTCTCCATATACCCTCATACTGGGTCAACCTCAACCTGCTGTCTCCATATACCATCACACCATCATACTGGGTCAACCTCAACCTGCTGTCTCCATATACCATCATACTGGGTCAACATAAAATGTGTGGTAGCCTGAGGAACCGTAGCTGTAGGAATATGGTAGAAGACAATATGTTTTATTAAAACCATAAAGCTGAATATACAATGCAGTATAAATGTTATTTCCGGGTTCAGTTCAGAGGTAAACCAAGGCAACAGCATCATACTGATAACTGACATCACGCTGCTTGCTTAGTGAGTACCGCTTACTCCTGATAGGGCCGACACCGATGCTCGAACCAAGGACCTCTGCTTCGATAGCACACGTGACCGGGCTGCATCTCATGTCTTTGAAAGGCTTCCTTGCCTCCTCTCCTTACCTGGAGAGAAGCCAGTATTGGACTGAGTATTGAGACGCAGCCCTGTAACTTTTATGCCAGACGCCTCTGTCGCCCTCGGGGTGTGGCGGTTCTGTTTCCAATCCGAAGGTCAAAGGTGAAGTTCTTGTGCTCTCGTACCACAGACGTCGTCGCTGACCCCCTTACATCTTGTGGAAACATTCCTTAGCATTGGTCCACACTTGAATGCCCTATAGAGACGGAGCAGAGAACATAAACCACAGAAATCAACCTAACAACATTGGCCTTTGATTTTAACAAGCGGGTTGTGTTCAGTAGGCCACACCGTTGCAACGCGTCATTGGACAAGTCCAGGCAGTCCTTCTCTCTTTCAGTCTGTTTTCTTCAGTTTGGTGCCTAATGAACACAACTCAGAGTGGTACTTAAAGCAACACGAAAAATACAGTTTCCTATTGGACAAGTCCAGGTAGTCCAGTTTTTGTCAGTTTGGTGCCTAATGAACACAACCCTGATAGATACTAGGAGCGTTTCCAGACTTCCACCAGTGTAACGCACCTTCTTACACATGCTGATCTGCATAATAGCGTAGCCAATCAGAGCCTCCCTCAGATCCCTGTCCTTCTGCTCCTTGAAGCGCTGCATGTCCGCCCACGCACCCTTCACGTACTCCCTGCGCACACACACACACACACACACACACACACACACACACACACACACACACACACACACACACAGAGAGCTCTCTAAGTCCTTGTCGACTCACATGGATTATATGACATACTTTATCAGCATGTGGTCTATCTATACATTACTGCATGGTTGAACATGAGGGACTCACTCCCACTCCACCGTTTTCTCTTTGACTGTCTTCTCTCCCTGGACGATCTGCTCCTCCAGTAGGTTGAGTTTAGCCTCTCTCTGCTCTGGAGTCTCCTGACCAAACAGCTTGTTGGTCATTCCTTTGAAGGAGAACGTCCGTACCATCTGGTGACGGACCGACAGACAAGAGGATGGAGGGGGTTTACTAGCCTGGTGGTACACTGAAATTACTATTCTCTTCTATGCCAAGCCTCGGCCTCTCTGTGTGTCCGTTGTCATGACAAACATGTATGGCATGCAATAGAATAGTTGACTACAGTAGAGTCTGGGGCTACAGTAGAGTATGGGGCTACAGTAGAGTCTGGGGCTACAGTAGAGTCTGGGGCTACAGTAGAGTCTGGGGCTACAGTAGAGTCTGGGGCTACAAGAGCTTGCCTCTTTCAAGAGATCACCATCTCAGATCCCTAGTTTTCCTAGAACAGGATAGAAACAGTAGATAAACTAGACCTTCCCCTATGGCTTTCTTCATTGCCCCTGAGGGTATTTATACATTTCTATTGAATTGAATACCCCAGTGGCCAGCTCCTCCCGTTGCTGCTTCTTGGAGATGAGGTCTGAGGAGGCCGTCTCCAGCTCATACTGGGTCAGCTCGTGTTTCCTACACACAGCCCTGTAGGAACAGAGAGCAGTAGCTTTACAGCAGGCTCATACAATGTCGCAATACCACACAGCGTTACTTCCTGGGACACCAGTTGTACCAGGCCCGTTTAGATTCGATTTTTGTTCACTGTCAGAACGTTCTACTTGGTGCATTATGGTCTTTACTTGACTACAGTGACAGGGATACGATTCATTGGTTGATTGATTGGCCATAATGTGCAACAGGACCAACCTTAAGGCTTCAGCATAAAAAAGGTATTCCTTCAGTTGGTCTGCGTAGTGCTCCTCTTCCTCCAGGATATCATCTACTGAGGCAGCGTAGCTGTGGACAAAATCACAGCTTGATTCATTGATTTTATTAGCCAGTTAAAATATATACTTATTTCCATTGCGGTCCCGGAATTGCTGGTTGTGTGCACTCTGCATTAGAATAGCAGGCTCAGCACAGGTTAGATAAAACAGATGTTGGTGGATGGAAAGGACTCACGCATCCATATGGTGTCCAGCACTCTGTAGGCCGTCTCCCATCTCTTTCTCTATGGCACTCCACTCACTACCACACACAGAGTCAGACCAGTCAGATAATCCCACAACAATATCTTCAATATTCAGATACAACATGTTTTATTGTTTTACAGTTTTGTCATTTAGCAGAGGCTCTTATCCAGAGCGACTTACAAGAGCAATTGGGGTTAAGTGCCTTGCTCAAGGGCACACCGGCAGATTTTTCACCTAGTCGGCTCGGTTGCTGGCCCAACACTCTAAACCGCTAGGATACCTGTCGACTATTGTTCTTACCTGAATACTCTTCCGTAGTTCCCATGGACTTTGTATACGCCGTAGAGCCTGTCTGCTACTCTCTGGAGAATGAAACGTGAGTTGGTAAATGGATTACAAGAGGTGAGCGCTAAATAAAAGAAGATGTTGTTCCAAAGATATAAGAGGAGCAGACTTACTGTGGTCCTAAAGCATCTGATAAATGGTAAACTATTATATTACTTACTGCTCTGACTCTGAGCAGCTGGGAGGTGAGAGACTGAAGCTCATCGCTGTAGTGTTTCATCTCTGTGAACCGCCTAGATAGAGGAAGACAAATAGGAACCTTAACATACCTTTACACCACTTCAACTTTACACCACTTCAACTTTACACCACTTCAACTTTACACCACTTCAACTTTACACCACTTTAACTTTACACCACTAACTTAAGTACTTAAGTAAAATGTATGTAATACATGTATAATACCACTAGGTGTCTGACAACTCTTGGTTGTAAATGGGAAGGAGTGACTTACTTGTCCGGGTTCTTCACCCTGAAAGTTGCGCTCAGAGCTTTAATCCTGGAGTCTGCCTAGAAAAAACAAACAATTTAATTAGAATGCAATTATAAACCAAACACAACCAATGTGTACCACTGGATGTACCACTGGATGGATCGAAACAGTTTCAATCCGGTTTTTGTTTTATTTTATTAGGATCCTCATCCAGCAGCTACTCTTCCTGGGGTCCACACAAAACATGATGTAATACTGAACACCAATAGTCAAGGACAGCTCAAGGACAGAACTACTGTAATAAGTGATAGCAACTGAGTAAAGATCATATAGGGGTAAAAAATAAAGACATTCATGAAGTAAAAAATGCCTCTGAGGTACCTTGGCTTGGAACCCTGTCTCAAAAACGACCTCCTTCCACCTGTGTTCCTGGAGGAAGAGGAGGGGAGAGTCAAGTAAAGTAGAGTAGAAATTAATTAATACAAATGTATGTCGAGTCTCCAAAACATTCCAATAGAACATCAATGTGACGCAGTAAGCTGAGGGCTTGTTGGTTAAGGGCTTTTAAGTAAGCATTTCACAGTAAGGTCTACACCTGTTGTATTCGGAGCATGTGACAAATACAATTTGATTTGATAGGCTATTGTACCTCAGTCACGAAGTGGTGTAGGATTTTGTCATTGGACAGAACCGAATGGGAGGCCACACGAAGTAGGAAGTTCTCCAGACCAACCCTACGCCTCTCTACAAAGTCTGGGTCCATGTTGTCTGCCGACAGCTTGTGCCAAACAAACTCTGCCTGTAGTAATCAGACATGGGTTATTACACAAAGATATATAATAACATTTATTGAATATAATATACTATATAATGTGTTCATATACTATATAATGCAGTGTGGCACTTGTGACTACTAGGTATAGGAATGGCCATCGGGTTTGAATTTAACAAACCCTCTTCTCTGGCAAAGGCGGCACGACTATAAATGGATAGGTGACAAACAAATAGTTCCGGAGAATCTCAAATTCACTGTATCTCCTCCAGAGAGAGTCCGGGGCTGGGTTATGGCCTTCTGTTATTGCATCTATGGGTCTGAAAGAAGAAACACCAACATCTAGGTCAGATCAGATGCACAAGAAGGATCTGAATCCCTCTTACTTTACACATTCAGAACAATCTAGGTGCAAGAACGTCATTGTACCGAAAACATGTTTCCATTTGGGAGCAAAGGGCTATATTTTGCAGATGCTGGCTTCATTTTCTAAAGGGATCCCACTCTCTCACCGAGTTTCTATGAGGTACACTGTGAATGTCTCTTGCATGTTCACTGTATTTTTCCCAGTTCTTTTCTCTGCCTCGGCCACATTGATCTCCATTCTCCGCAGCAGAGTGGATCCTTCCTCCACCATCTGTACAAACATTAGAGTGTATAGGTCACTAATAGTTAGTGATCAGTGAACAGAGACCTAGAGCAGAACCGAGTTGGGAAACTCTGACCTAGAGGACTGCATATGAATATAACATAATATCAATAGATTTAGAGTGTTCCTATCCTTTGCCAATCATTGGACCTATTAGGAAATGTTCTAGTAATAAGCATACGCGTCTATAGACGTCCATGTATCATAATACCGTGACGTCATCCTCTGGATGCTGCCAGTAGACCAATCACGTGTCGAGTAGCTTCTGACAACGTAGCACAGATCAGATCTGGTTTTATTTTGGATAGATAGGTCTTTCAATCTTCAAAACGCTTATATTTTGTGCAATATTGTTACAAACAAGGTTATATTGTAGCCAACAGCAGCGCGTGGTTACAATGTATCACATGGCCTGCCTGATGTTCGACGGCTTCATCTGTATGGTCACACAAGGATTGTCTTTTTACGCATCCATCCAGTCCTTTGCCGTGGACAAAGGCCATGAGTTCGTTCGCAACGAGACAATTTCCAAACACAGACAAAACCTATAAATGATTGCGTTACTACCGTGTTAGTCTTGTTATTCTCCAACTCTGTGTTGGTAAATTCATCTCCTCCAATCGGCGCTGTGTCTTTACTCCTGGCATTCGCCATCCTTCTTTCCAGCTGTGTTATGCAAACAAGAGTATGCGATTCCGTGCCACTTGTTTTTAAATCCTTCAGAATAAGAGTCCTGTCCTGTAAACTGTAGAAGATCAGAATCAGAATCTCCTTCACTCGCCAGAAACATTTAGCATGTACAGGAATTTGACTTGGTGCTGCCACGATAAACATAATATACAGGCAGAAGATTAACAGGATACAGATAACGTATGTAGAAGCAGAGTTTAGACAAATCAACATGCTGTATTTACACATCACTATAAAAAACTAAGTTACATTATAAATTATGTATGTAGAGATGAACACCACCGTCCAAAAGTTTGGGGTCACTTAGAAATGTCCTTGTTTTTGAAAGAAAAGCAAATTTTTTCTCCATTAAAATAACATCAAATTGATCAGAAATACAGTATAGACAATGTTGTAAATGACTATTGTAGCTGGAAACGGCTGATTTTTTATGGAATATCTACCTAGGCGTACAGTGGCCCATTACTCCTATGTTCAAATGGCACGTTGTGTTAGCTAATCCAAGTTTATCATTTTAAAAGGCTAATTGATCATTAGAAAACCCTTTTGCAATTATGTTAGCACGGCTGAAAACTGTCAGTAATAATCAATAAAACTCTTCTTTAGACTAGTTGAGTATCTGGAGCATCAGCATTTGTAGGTTCGATTAAAGGTTCAAAATGGCCAGTAACAAAGAACTTTCTTCTCAAACTCGTCAGTCTATTCTTGTTCTGAGAAATGAAGGCTATTCCAAGCGAGAAATTGCCAAGCAACTGAAGATCTCGTACAACACTGTGTACAACTCCCTTCACAGAACAGCACAAATTATATGTCTACAAAGATGAATGTGCCATTCTAGGATGATAGGTGCATAGTCCATTAATGAGAATATCATTGTGGACCAGGTGGCCGGTTGATGAGAAACTCACACCTGTTTAGGCGAGGTTCTGGCTAGCGGAGTAGAACACTTGGAAAAGATAAGGAGAGCCGGACACTCTAGGAGCTCAAGGAGGTAGTTGAGGCCCATGTTGCCACTACTACCTTGGCTCTATCAGCAAACTGCAGGGGGTCAGGCATATGTGTGTGTGTGTGTGTGTGTGTGTGGAGTAATTATGCATGTGTGTGTGTGAGCATATGTAACTGATATGTGTATAATTATAAGGGGATATACTTCATGTTTTGTGGATGTTATTTACATTCATAGTGTGGGTGAGCTCCATTCTTGACAGGCTGATCAGATTCAGTAGCAGCCTCATAGACTGATAAGTCAGGATGCTACCTTGTAGCATCGTCTGAATTTGGACGGTGTAGGCCGTCATTGTAAATAAGAAATTGTTCTTAACTGACTTGCCTAGTTAAATAAAGGTTACATTTTAAAAATTAAAGTAATGATGGACTGTTGTTTCTCTTTGCTTATTTGATTTGTTCTTGCCATAATATGGACAGTATTTTACCAAATAGGGCTATCTTCTGTATACCACCCCTACCTTGTCACAACACAACTCAAACGCATTAACAAGGAAATAAATTCCACAAATTAACTTTTACCAATCTACACCTGTTAATTGAAATGCATTCCAGGTGACTACCTCATGAAGCTGGTTGAGATAATGCCAAGAGTGGGCATTGTGGGCTCCCGAGTGGTGCAGTAGTCTAAGGCACTGCATCTCAGTGCAAGAGCCATCATTACAGTCCCTGGTTCGAATCCAGGCTGTATCACATCCAGCCGTGATTGGGAGTCCCATAGGGCGGCACACAATTGGCCCAGCGTCATCCAGGTTTGGCCGGGGTAGGAAATCATTGTAAATAATAATTTATCTTATCTGACTTGCCAAACCTGTAGTTACCTTCTGGAAAAAATAAAGTAATTATATTCTATTCACTCTGTAAATGTAAATATTATCCACAAAACATGAAGTGTCCCTTACAATTATACACATATCTGTTATGCAAGCTGCAAGCTAACAACCAGCATAGATAACTAGCTATCTTGCTAACTCACAAGACTATCTAGCCTAGTTAGTTTGCATGCGATTGACTCTGGTCTTGTGGGCGGCAAGCGGCCTGGAAGACAGTGCTGTCTGTCATGCGCCTTTCATGCCTTAAATTCCCCACGAGCTCATATATCACAGAACACAACACGAGCTAGTGTTATCTGAAGGAATGTCTAAATTAGGGTTGTTGAGAGTGATTCTGAAACAGCGATGTACAACGGCAGCGGAGGAGATATTCAGAGCCATTGCAAAAACGATATCAATGTACCAGGACAAAGTGTATCTGTCGAAAGAAGAGAACGACCGTCTGCAGAGGCTGCTTGATTTTATCCTGAAACCTGAGATACAGTTGTATAGAACAGGTTTATGTATTACTCTAATCAATATTAATGTGTATCAATATTGGTAATATTGATCATTTAATTTATTTTGAGTCAGTGCAGCATAAATGCGTGACAAGTAAACAACTAAACTAGCTAGCAAGCTCCCACTTTGCCTAATACATCAGATTGTGATCATGTTAACCGTGACTAAACCCACACATTTGCGCAACATCGGCATTCAAACGAGGCTGCAATAAAAAACTAATGGCGTAACGACTGTGCTGGCATCAAAATCCGGGGTGTGATCTACGTTTCTATTCAAGCGTTAGTTTGCATGGTAATGGCCCGATAGTTTTGGAGAAAAGTTTAAAAAACGGCCCCCCTCTGACGCTGTACGGTAAAATGTGACGGAATTATGCAACTCATTCTGTGTCGTACAGCCTCTTTCCACTAGGTGTAGCGTAGCGCTTCTCTCGCAAATGAAAAACAATACATAGACAGCGTCAGGGTAAGGGGGATACCTAGCCAATTGTACAACTGAATGCATTCATTTTTGGCGTCATCACTGCAAGCCATCATGACTCAAAAGCCGCTGTTTACTTCTGAAGATAACTTTAGGGCCGCCTTAAAAACCCGATTCAAATTCGACACAAACCTTAAAATAGGTATGTAATTACACATTATATAAACAATTTATAGTGTTTTATTTACATTTTAGAGGTGATAAGTTGGACAGATCGGGTGAAGAATTCAGTTTCCCCACACGGCATATCTTCACCTTTCACAATAACACAGTAGTTTCGCTTCCCCACACAGAACCGACAGAGCTCATTGCCTAACTCAATCATGCAGCATGAAGGTCTCATCATTGATTTTGCTGGAAAGGGGATAAATTGTGCTTTACAATGGTATTCGTATTACAGTTGACCCGGTCCGGTAGCAACATGAAGAAATGGTGCTGGCTACATTATTTCTAGGTTCAATATAAATATAAAAAATTAAAATTAAAAAAGAAATAACTTGCTGTTTTATTGTAAGCTAATTTGCTTTTGTGTTGTTGCTAGCCAAATAGTGTTGCACATCTGTTGTCATCTGATGAATATGAAGCTACATTCTGCCAAAATGTTTTGCATTCATTTATTTTGTCAGATGAAAAACTGTAGTTGCACGCCTTCACTCTATTGAAGCTATATAAAAATAAAAAACACTTGACTTTAATAATAATAATAATAATAATAATAATACATTCAATTTGTATAGCGCTTTTCACGAACTCAAAGTCGCTTTACAGGGGAGGTAAATAAACAAGACAAGACAAACAAGACAAGACAGAGAAAAAAATAAAAAAATATATATATATATAATTGGGAGTGGCATGGGGCTAAGGATAGGCAGAGGTGAAGAGATGGGTCTTGAGGCGTGACTGGAAGATGGTGAGGGACTCAGAGGTGCGGATCTCATGGGGGAGGGAGTTCCAGAGCCTGGGAGCTGCCCTTGAAAAGGCTCTGTCCCTAAAACTGCGGAGCTTGGACTTGTGGATGCAGAGGAGACCGGCTGAGGCGGATCTGAGGGACCGTGAGGGTTGGTAGGGAGAGAGGAGGTCAGTGAGGTATGAGGGGGCCAGGTGATGGATGGCTTTGTAGGTAAGGACCAGGATTTTGTACGTGATCCGGTGGGAAATGGGGAGCCAGTGTAGTTGTTTTAGGACTGGAGTGATGTGATGCCAGGATTTGGAGCGGGTGATGAGTCGGGCGGCTGCGTTCTGGACCAGTTGGAGTCTTTTTATGTAGGTCGAGCTGATACCAAGGAGTAGTGAGTTGCAGTAGTCCAGTCATGAGGAGATGAAGGCGTGAATGAGTCTTTCAGCAGCAGGGGGTGTGAGTAAGGGTCTGATTTTGGCGACGTTGCGGAGGTGAAAGAAGGAGGTTTTAATGACATGACGGATGTGGGGCTCAAGGGAGAGGGTTGAATCAAAAATCACGCCGAGGTTGCGGGCCTGGGGAGATGGAGAGACAATGGTGCCGTCGATGGTGAGAGTGGGGTTATTGGTTTTGCTGAGTGTGGATTTCGAGCCTATGAGGATGAATTGTGTTTTATTGCTGTTGAGTTTGAGGAAGTTGTGTTGCATCCAGGTTTTGATAGCTGACAAACAGGAGTTGATGTGGGAGAGGGGAGGATTGTGGGGGGATTTGGTGCTGAGGTAGATCTGGGTGTCATCGGCGTAACAATGGAAGTTCAGGTTGAAGTGGCGGAGTATCTGACCAAGGGGGAGGATGTAGATGATGAAGAGGAGGGGGCCAAGTACGGAGCCTTGGGGAACACCTTGGGTGACTGTGGCTGTGGCAGAGGTGTGGTTTTGAAGAGAGATGAAGTGGGATCTGTTGGAAAGGTAGGAACGGAGCCAACTGAGTGCAGTACCTTCAATACCAAGGTCTTTGAGTCTGGTGAGCAGGATGTTATGGCTCACGGTATCGAAGGCTGCACTCAGGTCGAGAAGAATAAGGATGTTAAGGGAACCAGTGTCAGCGGAGGTGAGGAGGTCGTTGAGGACTTTGAGGAGAGCGGTTTCTGTGCTGTGGAGGGGGCGAAAACCAGATTGGAGAGATTCAAATTGGTTATTGGCATGAAGATGGGTTTGTAATTGTGAGGCGACTAAACGTTCCAGGGTTTTAGACAGAAAGGGAAGGTTGGAAATTGGGCGGTAGTTGTTGAGGGAAGAGGGATCCAGACCAGGTTTTTTAAGGATTGGTGTGACAGTGGCAGTTTTGAAAGCAGAGGGGACAGTTCCAAGGGACAGAGAGGAGTTGAAGAGGTTAGTGAGGTAAGGGCAAAGGACGGGGAGGCAGGACTTCAGGAGTGGAGTAGGGAGGGAGTCAAGTGAGCAGGTAGTGGGTTTGGAAGAGCTGATGAGTTTAGAGATTTCAAGAGTGGTGACTGAGTCAAACTGGGAGAGGAGGCAGTGTGGAGGTGGGGGAGGGAGGTCAGGAGGGATGGGGGGAAGAGGGGCCGTGATAGGTGCTGGAGTAGATACTGGGAGGTCGGATGCAGGGGATAGAGATTGATAAATGATGTTGATTTTATCAGCGAAAAAGTGAAGGAACGAGTTGCAGAGATCGGGAGTAGAGGTAGGGAGGGTGTTGGTCCGAGGCTTGATAAGGTTGTTCGTTATGGAGAAGAGGATTCTGGGGTTTTGACGGGTTGGTGAGGAGGATGGTGGAGAGGTAGGCAGATTTGGCAGCAATGAGGGCATCTTTGTAGGCAATGAGGTGGAGTTTATAGGCTTCAAGGTGGACTGTGAGAGATGATTTTTTTGTCAGACGTTCAAGTTGGCGGCCAGTTTTTTTCATTTTCCGGAGTGCAGGTGTGTACCAGGGTGACGAGGTGTTAAAAGTGACGGTTTTTGTTTTGAGGGGGGCCAGAGTGTTAAGGGAGGCACACAAAGCGGAGTTGAGATGGTTTATGAGATCATCAGGTGAGGTGAGGGTTGAGTCCAGGTGGAGAGTGGTTGAGAGCAGGTCAGAGAGATGGTGGGGATCAATAGATTTAAGGTTGCGGAAGGTGATTTCTCTGAGGAGGCGGGGGCGTGGAGTTGGAGAAGGAAGGGTGAACCGTATCAGTTTGTGATCAGAGAGGGGAAAGAGGCATGGATGGAGGTCGAGCGCTGGTTGGTTAGTGGAGCAGACCAGGTCGAGGATGTGTCCTTTTTCATGGGTGGGGAATGTGACATGTTGGGTGAGAGTAAAGTTGTCCAGTAAAATTGTGAATTCTGATGACAGCTTGCAGGTGGGGGAGCCTATGTGGATGTTTAAGTCACCGAGTAGCAGCAGACGTGGAGAGAGAGATGAGGCTAGTGTGAGGAGTTCAGTAAAATCAGAGAGAACTTCCGGATCACTGAACTCACCCTCCCCTCAGTATCATCATTTGAACACCTCGCCTTCAAAGCTCTTTCCTCCATGACAGTTATCCTCATTTACCGGCCACCTAAACCAAAGGAGGAAATGTGGTAAATATTAACCATGGCCAGTAGAGAGTAAAGAAAAGGAAGAAGGAAAGGAAGCTAGGAAATGTGGAAATGTAAGGGAGCAAGAAAAAGTTACAGGTTTTAGTGACAGGCTAGTTTAGTCACAGGCTGCTGCAAGGCTGCAGCTGGATAGTATTGACCGTTTTGGGGAAACGTGTCTTTCAGTACAAACTGTCATGCAACTTAGCAAACGTTGAATCGAAGTAAACGCACTCCCAGGTGTGTTTGACAACAGATGCTAATCAGAGAAGAGGGACACGATTGCCTTGTTTCCTGCCATTTGTTCATTTTGTATAGTCCGTCCTTATCTTATTCAAACATCTGGCCTCAATTTCACAAGCTATATGAAATTTCACAAACTATAAAACGTTCTATTGGACTAATATATGGACTAATGAAATGAATACAAAAATAGTTCTGCCGATTTTTATTTTCTTAAATGGAAGCAAACGAATCAGGGAGGGACCTACCTGAATTTGTCCAGCAGAATTAATGCAGCAGTTATGAATATTTAACGTAGCCAGTTAGGAGAATGAGGTTAAGGTTTGGATAGGAAAAGGGCTAGCTAGGGTCTTTTTTTTGTTTTTATTTTTTTATTTCACCTTTAGTTTTCAACAACTGTTGTCCCTGAGGCGACCACTAGATGGAGCTGAACACCCTCTAGCCACAACTGTAGAAACCATCAGTCCCGACAAACCATCAGTATTGTAAAACTGTACTGGTACTCAGTTCCGGTGAGCTCCTGCCCAAGTCATGCTCAGCACCACAACGGAGAAAGACATTATGGCATGACAGTGTGCTTTCTCTGTCATGTTCACAATATCCAAAGTGAAGATTCTGCTTCTAAACATGGACCGTGTTTCTCTTCAGCATCCCATAATAATGTAATAATTGACAAAATAGCCTCCAACACTCTCCTCAGCAAATTGGATGTAATCTATCACAGTGCCATCCGTTTTGTTATTAAAGCCCCATATACTACCCACCACTGCGACCTGTATTCTCTCGTTGGCTGGCCCTCACTACATATTCGTCACCAAACCCACTGGCTCCAGGTCATCTATAAGTCCTTGCTAGGTAAATCCCTGCCTTATCTCAGCTCGCTGGTCACCATAGCAACACCCACCCGTAGCATGCGCTCCAGCAGGTATATTTCACTGGTCATCCCCAAAGCCAACACCTCCTTTGGCCACCATTCCTTCCAGTTCTCTGCTGCCAATGATTGGAACAAATTGCAAAAATCATTGAAGCTGGAGACTACCATCTCCCTCAATAACTTTAAGCATCAGCTGTCAGAGCTGCTTACCGATCACTGCACCTGTACACAGCACATCTGTAAATAGCCCACCCTACTACCTCATCCCCATATTTTTATTTTTGCTCATTTGCACCCCAGTATCTTCTATTTGCACATCATCATCTGCACATCTATCACTCCAGTGTTAATGCTAAATTGTAATTATTTCGCCACTATGGCCTATTTATTGCCTTACCTTCCTAATCTTACTACATTTGCACACACTGTACATAGATTTTATATTGTGCTATTGGCTGTACATTTGTTTATCCCATGTGTAACTCTGTGTTGTTGTTTTTTTGTTGCACTGCTTTGCTTTGTCTTGGCCAGGTCGCAGTTGTAAATGAGAACTTGTTCTCAACTGGCCTACCTGGTTAAATAAAGGTGAAATAAAAAAATAAAAACAAATATGAATAATGTGACACTGCATCATTAGACTGTTTCCCTTAGCTGGTTGCTATAATAAATCATGGATGCATTTGGCATCTTTTACAAAACAACTATTCACATATGGACACGTTTGAACAGAGTTTGCATTAGTTTAATGTGGTGTTTATCAATCTAAAACATTCTACATTTCTCACGTAAAGCAAGGACCATACAGCCTCACCTTCCCAAAGACATGACCAATATTGCACAATGTTTACCATTAGCTTCCATCATCGACAAATAACAATAGTTTTTTAAAGCATGTAAACAGAGAGATGTAGTAACTTCCCCAAAAAATAGATAATGTCCAAGCTTATCTAAAGTATATGTGGTAGGAGGGGATATGTTACGTCCAAAGCATAAGTGAACAACATACCCAATGCTTTCTCTCCCCCCCACACAAACACCATGTTCAGACTCAATAAGGCATGGCATGCTTGAGACTGACGAGAAGGATGATAATATTTACCATTATGTTAGAATATAACTAGTTTTGTGTTTTATCTGCATGAGATCTGGCTTGTCAGGTTGTCGAACATCTACAGTGGCACTGCGACAGCCGAGTTGATACATTATTCAACTGATTGTTTGAGTTGTCGTTCCCCAACGAGTCGTTTTAGTTGCTCAAGGAGGACATAGTATTTCACACGTTAAAAGCTGGTGATATTTTTCCCCGAGTGCCATTATCATTTTCATCACGTGGCACAAACAATGAGATGTATAGGATAATCCTGATTATAAACTGGGTGGTTCGAGCCCTGAATGCTGATTGGCTGACAGGATCATGTTGACCTATGTGACACATACCTATGGAGACACACACATATATAAACAAAAATCACCTCACACATTAACATCAGAGTTTGACTTTGGGGACCGGAGGGAACAGAGTGCATTTTCACTTCAAAATATATCGACAATAAAATAAAATAAATAATACATGAAACACACTCCAGTCCATTCCCGCCATTTTAGTCTTTTAGTCTTCCTCTCTGTGGATGGATAAGCTTGCTGGAGCAGACATGGACCCTAAGTAGCACAGAGAGATTAATGGTTGGGAAGAGATGCTTTAGGGGTCATCATGGCACAAGGTGACGTAAGAGCTATAGGAGGAGGATAGGTCCTCTTAAGAGCTATAGGAGGAGGATAGGTCCTCTTAAGAGCTATTGGAGGAGGATAGGTCCTCTTTGCTGTCCGTTCGTGCAGAATATTCCCCCTTCACAAGTTAGTTGAGGAGTCCAGCCAAGGTCGCAGTCAGTGAAGAGTGTTCCCAGGGTCAGTAAGTGTCTTGGTGAATCACTGGATTTCTGTTGTCCTATATACTGTACAGATGGGCACAACACTGAATGAATCTGAATTACAATATATGTGGATATGTTTCATTGAAGCTTTTGCTCCAGCAAGTCCTCGCTTGGTTTGAATTGTCTGGGTGTTTGTTATTAGAGTGCCTGATAGATCAAAGTTCAAAGGTCAGAGAGAGGTCAGAGATGCACATAGCCATGACAACCAATAAGTACATCACTGCTGGGCCAATAGGGCACTCCGATTAGCCTTCATCTTCTCCAGGCGCTTGGCCAGGTGGCTGTTACTGGCCTCCAGCTCATCGATCCTGTCCAGGGCAGACCTCAGCTAGAGAGAACGGAGAGAAAAAGGTTAGCGTTGTTAGAGAAGGGAGAGACCACACCAAAGGCAACAACGTATACTAGCTGCATGGTTATAAAAAAACAATGTGGGGTCGACATACTAGATATGACCCAATGACTTGTGGGTTTGTGGGATGAGTTTTCTGCGAATCTTTGGTTGTTTTTGCAGAACCTGACATTATAGCCTACCTCTCTCTGTAGCTTGCGTTTCTCCACTTTGAGCTCGTCCTCTACTTTCTCTGAGCTCTCAGAGGCCGACTTGTAGCGAGTAACCTGACCTTCCAACCGGACGATCTGGCCAAGAGTGAATAAATGGATTGATGGAAGACATGTGATATGCCTCATACTAGACTGTACACGTGACTTACGGGACATATTCCGTGTTGCTCCTAGTGGAGCAAATGGTCAATAGTCTCCAACACAGACTGTACAAGATACGGCTTGTTTTTTCACGTTTACCATGAGGAACGTGACTGGTCATGTGTTTCATGGATATTGTCATACATGTCTTCCTCTGTCTAGGAACTAAAATGGCACTTACATTCTGTTCTAGGGCTGTGACTTCCTGTTCTGATTTGACCAGTTTAAACTTGAGGTCACTGATTTGCCGGTTGGCATCCCCTGTAGAAAAGAAAAAGTCAGTGAAATATTGTTGTATAGGTTTGCATAATGTACACTACACTCGCACACTTGACAAAGTACACTAGGGAGACAGCCAGTTAAAAGAAAGGCTAGATCTGTCTTAGTAAACGAGAAATGTAACTCACTCTGTAAGTCGAGGATGTGGGAGTCCATGCCGTTCTCAAGTCCTTCCTCCTCAAGACTCAAACCCTCGGTCCCGTTCCTCTGTTTCCCCTCTAGCTGAGACTTCAGCCTCTTCACCTGATCAGCTAAACTCTCCCTCTCATTAACTATTTTCCTCAGTCGGAGTTCTGCAATACAAACAGACAGATAACTTTGAATCAACAACATGAAATTCTAATAGTTGGTCAGTAATCGTGTAGTTTGAATAGTTGGTCAGTAATCGTGTAGTTTGACTAGTTGGTCAGTAATAGGGTAGTTTGAATAGTTGGTCAGTAATAGGGTAGTTTGACTAGTTGGTCAGTAATCGTGTAGTTTGAATAGTTGGTCAGTAATCGTGTAGTTTGACTAGTTGGTCAGTAATAGGGTAGTTTGAATAGTTGGTCAGTAATCAGGTAGTTTTGTACATAAACATTTACCACAAGGTTCAATTAACAGGCTTGTTTTTGTGTTTTGAATCTCTATTATTTTTTTTAACACATACAACAAATTGTATTTAATTACCCAGAATCATTGTAATTTAAATTGATTTTTTAAAATTATATTATATATACTTAATTAAATGCAATTATTTACATTTTCACCCAACTGATCACAATCTGCAGTTGATTGAAAACCCAGTTGCTGCAATATGTTGGAGGGACTGTGAGTCTGGGTGGAAAGCGTTTAAGAGAGCTGACAAATGAGTGGAGATAACATGCTATGGGATTGATATGCCGCTCTATTCTCACACTTATTACGCACTTAATCATTTCATTGTCATCTAGTATGTTACATGTAAAGACCTGACATAATACAGAATTGGTGTAATATAATCCTACACATAAATGGAAGCTTGGTGAGGTTTTATTGAACCCAATCAGTGACGGTATGCAAAATGAAACAAAACCAATTGCTCTTCAACATGGTTAGTTTATTCAATAAAACATGTAATTTCTTTGAGTGAAACAAAGAAACCCACATAGACTGGGTGCAACCCCAGTCAGTAGTCCATTACACATCAAATAACACAGAGTACAGGGATCATCAACTCCAACTCCAAGACAAATCATTTATAGACTGCAAATATTTGACTAAAAGCAATCATTTCAAACGTTGGATACATTCGTATACGATCACATATTTCTCTCTATTATGCGTGGGAATACTTTAAAATCAGTTGGTGCTGATTTGATGGTGTTTTTTACGGTCTTATGCTCGAAAACTTGGGCGACCAAATAAAATCACCCACGGGCCGCCAGTTGGGGAATCTTGATGTAGAAGCTACAAGTCTTGCATTTGATTTTCTTGAAACTACGAGGCTTTGCAAGGATCTTTGCCCTTGCTCTTTTTACTGCCCCAGTCTAGTCCCTTCAGTCCTTTTCCTACACCGCTCTCATGTTTCTGGGCTTCTTCCACTGGGGGGCGCTCTCTCTCCACCATCACCTCGGGCAATGGCTGTATCTCTTGGCCAAGTGCAGAGGGTCCAGGTGAGGTGCTGATGTGCTCTTCTTCTACAAGTAGATTGGTGTCCTCCTCTTTCACAAGTAGAACGGCTTCTTCACAACTGTCTAAATATCCAGCGGAGGCCCCATCGATTAGCTCATAGTCTCCCCCTGCTGGTGAACTTGTTGAAGCCTCCCCCTGTTCTGTCCGTCGCTCCTCCTGAATGGCTTCCTTCTGGATGTTCTCCTCATGGATGTTTTCCTCATAGATGTTCCCCTCTTCTCTCTCTACCCGACTGGGGGATTCTGACTGGATCCTGTCTGGGCTGGGCTCTTCCTCCTCTGTCCTGTCAGAGATAGCCTCTCCACTAGAGTCGGTGATCCCCTGAGTTAGATCTACATCCAGTGAGTTTTCCGTCAGTACTTGATCCCTCTCGGATTGTTTACATGTACATTTACAAGTACATCCTTGTTTCTCCCTTGATTCTGCTACATCCATCTTCTGATGCCCTTGAGCTCCTGGCAAAGTATTTTCTATGCTGGTCTCTACCCTCTCTGGTAAGTCAGAGATCACCTGTTCATCTGGTCTAGTCTTCCCCTCCTCTGTTATGATAGGGGTTATCTTTTCGTCAGAGGTAGTGGATGGGGGCTCCTTTGCCTGAAGCTCTTTAGTATTTGGTTCATCTTCGTTGACGTCACGTAGAGATTCCTGACACATCTGATCTGGCTTGCTCTCCACTGAGCTCGTCTCCACCTCTTCAACCATCTCAGATAATTTCTGTCCGTCAGAGTCTGTGATCTTTGGCACAATTTCCACAGAGCTTTCTGTACTGAAATTATCATTCTCAGGTTGCGGAAGTTCTAGAGAATTCTGTCCATCTTTCTCAAGTTCACTTAACGTGTTTATTATGAGCTGATCTGCATTGGTTCCAACCTCGTCAGGACTTTCAGAGATTAACAGTTCATTAGAGACTGTAGATGAGATATCTGCTGTTACTTGGCCAATCTCTGCCTGATGCTCTGGATTATTCTTAATCTTAATCTTAATCTTAATCACAATTTGTTCTGTATCGTTTAATGATCCCTGAGATATCTGATCTGGGCTGATCTTTGCCTCCCCTAGAAATGCAGAAATCCTCAGAATAATCTTAATCATCTTAGATTCCGTGATCCTTGAGATTTCTGGAAGGACTTGATCCTTAGTCCCAGGATCATACTCCTGGGTGTTCTCTCCTTGCAGGTCACTTTGAGATTCATTTTGGATTTGACTAAGAGTGGTCTCTGTCTCAACACAGAGAGTTGGACCAGAGGTGTCCTGTTCTTCAAAGTCAGTAGGCATAGCTGTGAGAAGCTCTGGGTCTTCCCATCCATTTTCAATGTTTGTGTTTTCCTCACATTGTCTGTCAGTTCCCCCGCTTGCTGGTACAGCTTCCTTGTCACTTTCTCCACTGTTTTCCTCATTCTCTGCCTTTTCCAGAGATTCTGGTTCGAATCCTCTTTGATTCACCCCATCTCCATTGTCACAGCCACCATCTGTATTTTCCTTTTGAACCAAAATGGCTTCCTCAAGTTCAGCAGGTTCCACCAGGGTTTCTGTGTCGCAGTATTGGGGTTGCTCTACTTCATATTCAACCTGAGTCTCTTTGTCACCAAAATGCTCCAAAATGGCTTCTTCGGGTGCAGCAACATCCACCTGGGTCTCTTTGTCACAGCACTTGGACTGCTCTGCTTCAGATTCTGTTTGTTGCTGCTGCAAGCTGTCATTCAACTTGTCTTGGTTCAACTTGTCTGAAGATTCTACCTCCAGTAGTGCCCTCTTCTGGTCATATGAGTAGTTTTCAGCCTCTTGTAGAAGTCTGCTTCCCCCTGGTGTCCTCACCTCGCCATGGCCCAACTGCATCTCTGACGCTTCACCTGGAAGACCACAGGAAATAGATTGGAGGGCCAAACACAGCGTCAGCGTCTGAGAGTGCAAGCACAGAAATTCAATTGATTGCTGGAGGGGAATTAATTAGGAGCCATTTGGAGAGACTACAATCAAGGCCATGATCACGGCTGAATTAGAAAACTGCAGAATCAACAAATGACACAACAGGATGAATTAACATCATGATGATAATCCCATGGAGAACAATACTGCAAAACAATGACGTCAGAAAAAAGGAAAAGAAAGCCAACCATCCTCATTTCGTATCCCATTGTGGAAAACAAGTATTCTCATGCAACAAAAACATAACCCTGACATTTCTACTGGTGATTAATCTGAATGACAGAAGACAAGTGAGATAAAAAAAACATGACTGCACAATATCATTCAACATGATTAAAGTAGGGTGATGGTAAATAAGCAGAGATCAGATATGAGCACCGGTTGGTTATTTTCTTACCAAGCATGCTCTCCCCACCATGAAATGGCTGGGACTCCTGAGCCAATCGGGAGGCAGAGTCTGCACTGAGAGGCCCGTCAATCATCTGTCCTGCATCCCCATTGGTGGTTACTTCAGGTGACAGCACTATCCCATTTTTCTGATTTGGGAAGAGAACAATAAAGCTGAATAATCTTTCAGGAAGTATTTTGCTGTTGTAGTGTTTGCTGACATGTGCATGTAGGCGCTCTTTGAACTCATGACGAGGAAACCTTAACTCAGCAGTACTTCAAGGTGCTGTACCTTCAGAGTGTCTTTGAGGTGGATCACCTGATCCCTGAGCTCATCCCGCTCATCTCGCACGCCGGCGTCCGAGAATTCCCTCTGCCTCTCTAAGGCCTGAGCCATACGCAAGCAGCAGCAGGAGGAGGAGGAGGAGGACGAGGAGGGGTGAGTAAAGAAGGGAAGGAGAAACACCGTTGGTAAATTAAGAGAGAAACATTGAGGGAAAAAGGAGATACAGTGGAAATGTCTAGGTTAGTTTGGAGCGTTAAAGCTGACTGAGGAATGGAAGCGTTTTCTCTACAACTTCCCGTAGCAACGATGGGGCTAACGGTTTGGGGTTCACCCTCTATTCCGCAAGCGTACCCCAATCTTTTTCTCCTTCCACCCGAGGGTCTCCTGCAGGTCGGAGATCTCCCTAACACAGCTGTCCCGTTTGAGACGGAGCTGGCCCACCTCCTGGCCACGGAACGAAAGCAAGATGGAGGAGAAGGGACAGAGGAGAAGGGAGGGAGAATCAGCATGCAGAGAGAGTATGCAGCAGGAAAAGGAACTAGAGCAAGTTTAGCAAGAGACCTAAGTTACATCTATGTTAGTGTTATGTTCTTAGTGGAAGTACTGTTTTTGTTACCGTATTGTTGTTAGAAGGAAGTCTTTGCGATGACCTGAGTACTCACGGTTAGCAGTTCTTCACTCTGTTTCAGCGTCTCTCTCATCTCATTAAACTGGTGCTGCAGAACACTGTGGGCGTGTCTCTCCCTCTCAATCTCCTTGGCCTTGTCGTTGTAATCTTGTTTAGACTCGTACAGCTGCTCCTCCAGCTCAATGAGCGACTCCTTCAGCGTGTCCACCTGGTACATGAGGTTGGACTTCTCGTTGTGCAGCTGGGCGTTGGACACCATGGCCTTACGGTACTTCTCCTCAGACTCCACCAGGGAGTCCTGTTGAGAGACAAAATGGAGGACAGTGAAGGGGTGAGAGGTCAGGGGGAAAACAAAGCAAAACAGTTAAGCAGTTAATATCTCTAATACAACTACGCAGACGTTGTTCATCTTCAGCCGTGGAATACTTACTGTAATAATTAGAAGTGTTTCTGGAGTCTCCTAAATAATTCTAAAAACATGGACTTTAGACCATGGACCATCTCTTTCCCAGACATACTGTATGGTCCTACTCATAGAATTATCTCTATATTATCTCTATGGTCCTACCTTTATCTCTCGAATGGAGGCCTCTGTCTCTACTGAGATGGAGGTGTCACAGCTGCCTCTGCGAGAGGAGGGCCCGCCCAGCGATGCTAGAGTGGCTGCTGAGAGGGTAGAGGCAGTCCTGGAACCCTGGGAGGAAACAGGACAGGGCCATCTTGAAGGCTGTTTCACACCAGTCATATTCCCTACTTCATCTTTAATACATTTAAAGCTAGTCAGATTTTCAGATCAGGAGGGTGACCCATACCTTTTCCAGGAAGTCCCTGTCTGATCTCTCCTCCACCTGTAGAGGGAAAAGCAACTTGGTTACTCTCAGGAGAGGATATGGAGAGGAGATACACATATTTACAATGTCACAAACTTTGATTGATTTTGATTGACACACCGTAAATCCAGGCCATGCCTATACTGTATCCGTCTCTGTATATCCACACACTGTATCACAACAAGCATCTTTACAGTCATGCTTAACCCCTCGGGATCACCATCTGATTCTGAACCACGGAACCACTGGACACTGCAGAGCTAGTCATATCATATCCACTGGACACCACAGAGTTAGTCATATTGACTGGACACTACAGAGTTAATCATATCATATCCACTGGACACTACAGAGTTAATTATATCATATCCACTGGACACTACAGAGTTAATCTTATCATATCCACTGAACACTACATAGTTAGTGATATCATATCCACTGGACACTACAGAGTTAGTCATATCATATCCACTGGACACTACAGAGTTAATCATATAATATCATGTCATGTCCACTGGACACTACAGAGTTAGTCATATCATATGTACTCCAGTACAGGCTGCATGTGAGTTGTCACCCATACACCAATGTGTCCACACAGAGGCCCTCCTCACATTGACCAGGTCAGGACCATATATTCTTTGCTTGTACCCAAGATGCAGTCTTTGTAATATCCACCAGAGGGCATAAGGGAGCTGAGCACTGTCAGCTGTCTATGAGCATTACCTTGGTGCACAGAGGACACACAGGACAGGACCATAGAGTTCAGTTCTCTGGGCAATACACTCTTCATTGGGATGATAATAATAAGTGGGCAGTCATTTAACAGAATAGAGAACAGACAAAAGCATGCAAGGACTAGGCCTAAAGAAGGCTGCGTGTTAGAGGGAGTGACCAATGAAGAGAGCTCACCACTGGGCTGGCACGGGCAGAGCTGGCCCTGGACGAGGCCCGAGAGTTGGAGCCCAGAAAACCACTGTAGTCTGAAGGCTGGCACAAATAGAAGACGGAAAAAATAGGAAAAGAGAAGGAAAGGAAAAGAGAGAGAGATGTTAGTTTTTAGTTTGAGTTGGAAAAGAGCGAGAGAGAGAGAGAGAGAGAGAGAGAGAGAGAGAGAGAGAGAGAGAGAGAGAGAGAGAGAGAGAGAGAGAGAGAGAGAGAGAGAGAGAGAGATGGAAAAGCAAGTAGGGACAGACAGAGCTGAAGAGAAAAGGGAATACATTGATAGACAAGTCAACCAGGCCCTGTCAAACCAAAGACAACCCTCTCACACATCAAAAACTCAGAAACATACAAATTCCATGCGTACGTTCCACTCTAGACTCCACAATTCTAGACATACTGGAAACCCCACGCAACAGAGTCACAATCAAACAGGGATTTTGCACAGTGTTTGCAAAGGTCATCGACAAAGACTCACTGTAAGATAATACAGGGTGATTACTGGTGAAATACAGCTAACTAAAGACATATGGATTCCTTCTTCTGGAAGTCTAAAATCCACAAGTGTGAAAGACACAATAGAACCCAATAGAAAGCAGTAGTGGGTGAGGACACTGTCATGCAGACTTCTCCTGGGGTGGCCAACCCTCCTACTGGAGATAATCAGGTGTGTTCGGGCAGGGCTGGACTAAAAGCCTGCACACTCAGCCTGCCGCTAGTATTGCTTCAAGAGGAGGGTGGGTCGACCCCACAATGCAATCCCATTTTGGCACACAGGGCATGCCAAGCAAGGCCCCCTCATCAGGGTAACACATTGTTACATTCCATGCATACTATCCATTCAAGTCACAGTGTTTGCACTGTGTTCCCAAATGTCATCAAACACACAAGACGCACTGTAAGATAATACAGGCTGAGAATTAGTGGAATACAACTAATTAAAGAAAGATGGATTCCTTGTTCGATGCGTCTGACATTTGTATTAAGGACCAAACAGAAGACACAACCGACCCTGATAGAAGTAGAGACTGACAACACTGTCATGCAGACAGACTATGCCAGGGGTGAACAACTGTCTTACCGGAAACCTATTGGATGTGCAGGCTTTTACTCCAGACCTGCTCCAATACACCTGATTCTACTAATCAGCTGCTCATCTGGGTGTTGATTGGCTGAATCATGTTAGAGCAGGGTCGGAACAAAAGCCTGCATCCCCAGCAGCTAGTGTCTCTCCAGGAGGAGGATTGGCCACTGCTGGACTATGCAATCCCATGTTGCCACAGGGGGCATGGGCATGCCAAGCTACCTCCCTCAGGGTAAGAGAGGGGGCGTCAGGGCTTCTTACACCGCGAGAGATGGAGCCACTAAAGCGCCGTGTGCTACTCTGCACAGCCTCGTCACACACAGAGCCCTGTAGAGAGGAGAGACACACACACTGCATCAGACTACACCACACACACACACACACACACACACAAACTCGGCATCAGACTTCCCCTCACACACACACTCTGCATCAGACTTCACCTCACACACACACACACACACACACACACACACACACACACACTCTGCATAAGACTTCACAAAACACACACACACACACACACACACACACACACACACACTGCATCAGACTTCATCTCACACACACATTTACAGACACATCCATCTCAGTGATCATGCAGGAAAAGGACAGAAGGACAAACTGTCCATCCAGAATGTTTTATAGCATTCCACCATGAAGACACCACTGTACTTCCTGCTAATCAGCTCACTGTCTCACCACTGTACTTCCTGCTAATCAGCTCACTGTCTCACCACTGTACTTCCTGCTAATCAGCTCACTGTCTCACCCACTGTACTTCCTGCTAATCAGCTCACTGTCTCACCACTGTACTTCCTGCTAATCAGCTCACTGTCTCACCACTGTGCTTCCTGCTAATCAGCTCACTGTCTCACCACTGTACTTCCTGCTAATCAGCTCACTGTCTCACCACTGTACTTCCTGCTAATCAGCTCACTGTCTCACCACTGTGCTTCCTGCTAATCAGCTCACTGTCTCACCACTGTGCTTCCTGCTAATCAGCTCACTGTCTCACCACTGTACTTCCTGCTAATCAGCTCACTGTCTCACCACTGTACTTCCTGCTAATCAGCTCACTGTCTCACCACTGTACTTCCTGCTAATCAGCTCACTGTCTCACCTTCTCCTTAACAAAGGGTTTTAAAACATTTAACTTTTAGGGCCAGGACTGTATGTGGGTCTTTACAACATACAGCCTCTCTGCCAAACCATTCTCACATGAGTTACAATAACACTAGTAATGACACACCACTATCTATCTATCTATCTATCTATCTATCTATCTATCTATCTATCTATCTATCTATCTATCTATCTATCTATCTATCTATCTATCTATCTATCTATCTATCTATCTACGGTCTACAGAGGTGGTGAAGGGTCAGAGGTCAGAGGTCATAGGAAAGAGGAACCAACCCTGTGACTCTGGGTGCGTGGGCCGTCAATAAAGAGCATGGAGGGCTGAAGATGGAGAGAGAGGGGAACATGTTCCAACATTCTACTGTTACTGATAAACAACAGGGATTCTATCTAGCATGTACAACTGGAAAAAGTTATACGTTTTGAGAATGTAATATCTCCTATTCTGTCATTGTAAGAAACCAACAGGAGGGTGAGGGTGAGTGGGGAGGGAAGGAGGGAGAGTGGGTAGGGAGAGAGGGAAGGAGGGTGAGCGGGTAGGGAGGGAGAGAGAGAGAGGAAAAAGGAGGTCAAAAATAGACGGAGCAGAATGGCGAAATGGAAATAGGGATGAGACGGGAAGGACAGAGGGAATAAATGAGTGGGGACAGACCCGGCCATTTTGATGTCTGAGAGAGGGAAGACTGTTGGAGCTGCAGTACAGATCAGATGAGAAGTTTATCTACAACGCCACACCACAGAGAGAGAGAGAGAGAGAGAGAGACAAAGATGAGGGGAGAGTGAAAGAGAGAGATCAAATAATAGAGAAATGGCATCTGAAAGATTCCTCTGGCAAATGAACCCAACAGAGAGATAATCAAATGTGTTAGAAGATAGACAACTCTTTTGACAAGGGACCAAAACAAAAAGGCATGTTGTTATGTCTAGAAGCATTTCAGACATTCTTTAGCGACAGTTATTATGACAAGGGAAGTGTGGTGACAATACAGCCGACAACCAGACCGTCCTGTTAAACCACATTCACTGTCTGGGGTGTGCTGATAACTAGTTGGGTTATGAGCCATTTCAACCGCATGCACGCCTCTCTGGCCAAAGGTCTACGGTTTCATCACCACAACAACTGTCTGTGTATCCCTGTCCTGATAGCCTAGTTTTTAACCATGTAGTCTTATTTGTTTGATTATGATACCACCTTGTGTGCCTTTAGAACCTCTTTTTAATAGAACTCCTTCACCGTCATCATCATCACCTCAGATTTAAATAGAGAGGTGTTTTTCACCTGACAGGTGGTGTTCGCACATCAGGCGGGGTCATCGCCGTATTGGGACGAGGAATGGAGGAGTTCCTTTAAAAAGGTAGAGAGAAATTCGCCCAGACTTTTACCGCGGTTAAACTCTGCTAGCGGATGCATGTGCCGTAAACGTTACCTCTGTCATGTCTAGTATCATGACACATGGCGGAAGAGACTTTTACAACCCATACTGTCTCATTGCTGACATTCTTGACGTCAAATACTGACAGTGGGAGTTCAATAACCTGTGTATTATGTCAGGGTTACAGCGTTACAGATTGGGCGATAGAAATGTAAAGGTGATTTCCGATTGAGCCGACATACGCAGCGTTTACGGTGAATGCAGTCTTCGCTAACGCGGGAACATTGCCTTTACTTCGGTGATACAGATTGAATAGAGCTCTTAGTCTGTCCTATATACAGCAGGCCTCATAACTATGAGATGTTCCAGAAGCAGGAAGTGGATATCATAGAACTAGTCATTTAATAGGATCTCTATGGTATATACTAACCCTAAGGCTTCCTCGGCTCCCCACCGACATCCGTTCCTCATCGTCTGAGATCTGGGAGGGAAAGGGATACGTAAACACAAACACACAACAATCAATCAATGCACAGCGCGTATCATTGTGGGTTGTTCCGCTGTGGCTGTGGTATGAAGGCCGTATAACGGTAGAGAGGAGAAGACAGGGGGAGTCAGGCCGTATACCGGTAGAGAGGAGAAGACAGGGGGAGTCAGGCCGTATAACGGTAGAGAGGAGAAGACAGGGGGAGTCAGGCCGTATAACAGTAGAGAGGCGAAGACGGGGGGAGTCAGGCCGTATAACGGTAGAGAGAAGACAGGGGGAGTCAGGCCGTATAACGGTAGAGAGGAGAAGACAGGGGGAGTCAGGCCGTATACCGGTAGAGAGGAGAAGACAGGGGGAGTCAGGTCGTATAACGGTAGAGAGGAGAAGACAGGGGGAGTCAGGCCGTATAACGGTAGAGAGGAGAAGACGGGGGGAGTCAGGCCGTATAACGGTAGAGAGGAGAAGACGGGGGGAGTCAGGCCGTATAACGGTAGAGAGGAGAAGACAGGGGGAGTCAGGCCGTATAACGGTAGAGAGGAGAAGACAGGGGGAGTCAGGCCGTATAACAGTAGAGAGGAGAAGACAGGGAGAGAGAGGATACAGACCGACGTGTGTCTCCGTGAAGGACGGGAGGAGTACCTCTCACTCTCCTCCTGGAAGGAAAAGAGGAGAAGAAAGCACCAGGTTAAAGGTTAGAGGTCAGGAGTAAAGGTCAAGGAGGAAGTGGTTCTGGTTCTGCCACCAGATGTGGATTTTATAGACAAGACCAAACCAAAATACAATATGCACAGGGCAAAACTGGATTGGTTTTGGGAACACTGGGGCTGGGCTGGGGTTATTTCCATTCCTGTCAGTTGACCTGGATATAGAATATCTCCCATTGACTGAAATTGAAATGGAATCAAACCCATATCTGGACATGACAGGACACTGCATGCGTTTATTTACAGGACACTACTTATGCATTCCCTGGCCTCGATACTCTGATGCAGGCAGACAGCCACTGGTTTGACAAGCCCAGCGAGAGGTGGGGGTGGGGTGAGGAGGGTCTACTGTAAACTCCTAGGTCATGTGACATGGGTTTAATCCTCCCGGTGGGTTGTCATGGCGATCCCAGTACAGTGAAAAGGGTTTAACCCCTGTCAGATGGCATGGGAGACCCCCGTAGCGGTACAGGATCTAGTGAAATGAGGATCAACTCTGTCCCTGTCTGGTCTGGTTCACAACAGACTTTAAAAAGCACACATGCTGCTCTTGTGCTGCTGAGAGGACCTACACATGCCAAGCTACTCTGACCCCTAGGTCCAGATATATCCAGTACAACTACACATGCCAAGCTACTCTGACCCCTAGGTCCAGATATATCCAGTACAACTACACATGCCAAGCTACTCTGACCCCTAGGTCCAGATATATCCAGGACAACAACACATGCCAAGCTACTCTGACCCCTAGGTCCAGATATATCCAGTACAACTACACATGCCAAGCTACTCTGACCCCTAGGTCCAGATATATCCAGGACAACAACACATGCCAAGCTACTCTGCTTTAAGCTGCTTTAACAGACGGTATATATTATATTATATTACCAGTCTGCAGTAAGCTGTTTCAACAGACAGTATATATTATATTACCAGTGTGCAGTAAGCTGCTTCAACAGACAGTATATATTATATTACCAGTGTGCAGTAAGCTGCTTCAACAGACAGTATATATTATATTACATTACCAGTGTGCAGTAAGCTGTTTCAACAGACAGTATATATTATATTATATTACCAGTGTGCAGTAAGCTGTTTCAACAGACAGTATATATTATATTATATTACCAGTGTGCAATAAGCAGTTTCAACAGACAGTATATATTATATTATATTACCAGTGTGCAGTAAGCTGCTTCAACAGACAGTATATATTATGTTATCAGTGTCATCATGCAGGCACAGCAGTCTAGCTGAAACTAGCAGTAGTCTTATACTGCAGTACAACTCCTACCATCCACTGCTCAATGTGGCCCCATTTGTTGTCCAGACCATAGTATTTCTGGGGCGGAGAGGAGGGCAGGAAGAGGAAACCAGAGGAAGGAAGGAAGGAAGGAAGGAAGACATTAGAAAGGAAAGGAAAAGGAAAAGGAATGTGATAAAAGCTACTTTTTTTTAAAACAGTGCTGAACCCTGATAATCTTACATGTTAGACAAAAGGTACATACAGTACAGTGAGTGATTTGATTTAGGTCAGGGATTTGAAAGACACATTCATTGATCAGTTAGCATTCAGATGCTAATAGGAGTGAAATGTGAACAGGAAAGAGATGAAGAGAGGAGGCCTACCTTCTGGCTTTGATACATCTAGAACAATATGGTGGACAGAAGGAGCAGGACCCCGTGGAGAAGAGAAGGCAGGACAACAGAAAGACAATAGGATATGTTGTTAGTATGAAAGACAGAAGGCAGGACAACAGAAAGACAATAGGACATGTTGTTAGTATGAAAGACAGAAGGCAGGACAACAGAAAGACAATAGGACATGTTGTTAGTATGAAAGACAGAAGGCAGGACAACAGAAAGACAATAGGACATGTTGTTAGTATATAAGACCAACAGGTTTTGGTAAACTATATTTCCACCATGCAGCGGTGTGTGTGTGTCACCTCTTTCTGTTGCCTCTCCAGTTCCTTCATACGTATCTCCCGTGCCTCTGCTCTGGCCGCCCGCTTCGCTGCCAGTCTCGCCTCAGCCTGAGGAAGCGGCAGACAGAGAAAGAGAACATATATTCATGTATAATAGCCAAACCAAAGCAGACCATACAATATTCCATCGTCTCTAATCAGTATCTCTGCGAATAACTACCATTACTTCTAGCGTTAGCGTTAGCAAGCTGAGCAGAAAGTTATACTGAAAACACAAAGTAAGCCCGTTAGGTAAAGGTGACATATTGAGCCATGCTGCCATCAAATAAGTAATCATTTACAGGTAAACAGTTAATGAAATAATAGTTAATTAAAAATGAGAGGCAAGTGTTACCATTGCAGCTAAGAGTGAGGGACTGGGAGCTTGTTGTAGATGCTATGGTTCCTGTCTTTCTCTTAGTGTTTAGTATGCAGCTAGCTGGCTAATATAGCTTGATAACAAGGCAGGGGGGATGAGACAAGCCTTTGAAGTTAAATTAGATCAGAGTGCTTTTAAATCTGCCTGTCCTCAATAACCCTTAGCATTTGGTTATCAATGCTGCTGTGATCTCGTCACTCGTTTCATTGTTTAAGAGAATGCCATGGTGACCAATAGCCATGTTTAACACACACATACACATACACATGATTCTGAGCTGATTGCTGTATAGGTTCCACTCAGGTAATCCACTTATTCTAAATGGCATATACTGTATTATATTATATATTAATATTTTTCTAAACATAGAACACAGTCGGCCATAAACATGATAATATAATATAAATGTATTTTCTAGTTCCGCTTCAGTCTTTTCTAGTTCCTCTTCAGTCTTTTCTAGTTACCCTTCAGTCTTTTCTAGTTACCCTTCAGTCTTTTCTAGTTACCCTTCAGTCTTTTCTAGTTCCACTTCATTATTTTCTAGTTCCGCTTCAGTCTTTTCTAGTTCCGCTGTTACTTATTCCATGTGTGTATTTAGTTTCCATCTGGTTGTTGTGGTCCTTGTACCTGAAGTAGCCTATACTGGTCTTGGATTCGTACTGTAGTCTGCAGCAAGGCTCTCTGCCCTCAACCACATTCTCTCCAGGGCTCTCTACTGTCTACCATATTATCTCTCCAGGAAGAAACAGATCACTCACTGACTGAGACAGCACACAGCACACACTTCCCTCTAGTATTCCAATGTACACAGCTACTGAGGCACTGCAGATATATAACACAGACACACTTCATAGACACACAGACACACATACACACTTCATAGACACACAGACACACAGACACACTTCATAGACCCACAGACACACATACACACTTCATAGACACACATACACACTCCATAGACACACAGACACACAGACACACTTCATAGACCCACAGACACACATACACACTTCATAGACACACAGACACACTTCATAGACACACAGACACACTCCATAGACACACAGACACAGAGACACACTTCATAGACACACAGACACACTCCATAGACAGACAGACAGACATACAGACAGACAGACTTCATAGACCCACAGACACACAGACACACTCCATAGACACACAGACAGACAGACACACTTCATAGACCCACAGACACACATACACACTTCATAGACACACAGACACACTTCACAGACAC
This sequence comes from Thymallus thymallus, assembly GCA_023634145.1. Classification (NCBI taxonomy): domain Eukaryota; kingdom Metazoa; phylum Chordata; class Actinopteri; order Salmoniformes; family Salmonidae; genus Thymallus; species Thymallus thymallus. Next base: position 16,440,547 of record CM042419.1, read on the forward strand.
ACAGACACACTTCATAGACCCACAAACACATACACACTTCATAGACCCACAGACACACATACACACTTCATAGACACACAGACACACAGACACACTTCATTGACACACAGACACACTTCCTAGACACACAGACACACTCCATAGACAGACAGACAGACAGACAGACAGACAGACAGACAGACAGACAGACAGACAGACAGACAGACAGACAGACAGACAGACAGACAGACAGACAGACAGACAGAACCCATAGACACACAGACACACACACACACACACACACACACACACACACACACACACACACACTACTCCATAGACACACAGACACTCAACAACAGTTTTAATATCATCAGCTGATATCTGGTCTGGTGACACAGAGCTTCCAGACCAGCTCCCAGAGCTCATGATTGCGTCCCCAAAAATGAACAAGGTCCCGAGTCGTTCAGTAAAAGCTGAGATCAGGCCCCCAAAATAAAACACACAATAAATCACCATCTCTATTCCACAACCAAATCATACAAGAACAGCTTTCACTTTCTAGTTCACCACTGAAGTGGCCTTTAGGAAACATGCACCCTTTTACAGCTTCTACCACAAGAATAAAAGTGATTCTGAAAAGCGCAGGACTAGCAGCAGCCACAAGAGGGCAATGTTCCCTATGTGGTTTTATTACTGAGAGAGACTGGATGAGCCAGCATTTCTGTCTGTGCACTGTCGAGGACACACCCTCACTCTGACCACAGCAACACTACTTCACCTAGCAACAGCCCAGTTTACAAGCACATCTGATTCCCTTTAACACATACTCGATTAATCAGATTCAACATTTTGATGTCCATGTAATCTTTAATGCTTGTTTCGTTGTCTATTTGCAGAAGAGACCAATGGCACCATTCCAGTTTATCCTCCACTATCATACTCTTAATCTCAGTGTGCATATGTACTGCTAAGAGAAGAGGGCAGTGGTATTGGGACAGGCAGTACTGGCTATGTACGTGCACTGGGGCCCTTGGCTATTACTCTATCCAATTTCACATCAGCCCCTTAGTTGTCAGCATACCAGGCCCTATAATTTTTCCACTATGGATCATTGCAAAAGTCATCATGTTGTTTAACTGAGAGACGGGCCTACACGTGATTTGCACAACAACACATCCCATTCATGGTCATTTTTAACTTTTGTATTTTTTGCCACTACATAACAATCACCTAAATATTTGAATGTATTGATGACTAACACATTTCTTTGGTTCACATAACAAACCTCAATGAACAGTTCCATTGTCATTTTTAATTGTTGTGCAAAGATAGCTGGGAAATGTGCAAATACTGTTCAATGATATTGTAGCGGATAATCAGAGGCATGGCTTATTGGGGGCGTGGCTTTCAGTTAGTTATTTTTGGCCACCCGGAAGAGTGAATGTCTTTCCAGTTCATCTGATCTGTTGACTTTCACTTACCATTCTGAATGACAATGGGAGGCTCAGTGATCATTTTGTTCACACGGGTCTGTGAAGATTTAGTCATGCCACTGGAAGAGGGTGTAACTGTAGAGATCATTTCTGACTAACAACAATACAGACAGAGGTAAATGAAATACCAGTGTGCTAGTTGAGGCTGGTGCTTTATGTTAACCTGGAAAGGCCTTGATCCAAGTCGGGCATGCTAATGCTTTATGTTATCCTCGAAAGGCCTTGATCCAGTCAGGCATGCTAACTCTTTATGTTAACCTGGAAAGGCCTAGATCCAGTCGGGCCTGTTTTCCCCATTGTGTTTGTTTCACAGCTTGTTGAGAGGATGGAGGTAGCAATCAGCACGCAGGAAACGGTTTGAGCAGCAATACTGCACAACTGCTTGTAAATGAACAGAGGCTGTTAAAGGCCCAGTGCAGTCAAAAACAGGATTTTCCTGTATTTTATATATATTTCTAAGACTAATACTGTAAAATTGTGAAAATAATGATGATTATGATAATGCCCTTTTGGTGGGATGGTGTTTGAAAATAATTTTTGACGGTAAGGTACTTAATTGTTACCCAGAAATTATTTTGAGATTTAAAAAAACAGCTGCATTGGACCTTTAACATTAATTGAACAGGATGAAATTGAACAGGAATTGCAATCTTAACGTCTGATTTAAATGTTCTCACTCCAAGAGATCTAACGATCCAAAACTAAACAGAAAATAGAACCTGGATTGGAATGCCAGCCAAGCCAAACAAACAAGACCAAACTCAAGAAACTAAGGAAAATGCAATAACCACTAAAGGTCTCCCTCTTCACTAAAAGCAACATTAACAAGGACCTATTACTAACTAATTACAACCACATGTGACTGCACTGCTGTGCTATTGCCTCAAGCAGTCCAGAACCTGCAGTGAGAGAGAGAGAACTGGGAGACTGAGGCAAGGATTCATTCTGGCTTGGGTGTTGGAGAGAAGAGAAATAGCTTGGATGCTGCCTTGAGAGTGAAACACATGGGTTATTCATTAGTGACAAGCAGCATTCCAAATTCATTCCACACTGTGAGACTCAGGCTCACAGTCTCACATTGAGCGTCACTGGTACAGTATGGTGGCCTCATTGGGTCAAAAGACTGCGGCGCTATTCAGGAGATTAGGATACAGGATTATGTCAGGGTAGATTAGGCAGGTAAACCTGATGAGACTCAGTCCGGTTCATGGGCCTTCACTGTGAAGAAATCATAAGGTGGCATGCCCAGCTCAACCTGCCTTCCAGCTTGCCTGGTCTGCCTGTCAACAGAGACCGATGAGGAGGGTGGAGGTCTGGGGCTGCCTGTCAACAGAGAACGATGAGGAGGGTGGAGGTCTGGGGCTGCCTGTCAACAGAGAACGATGAGGAGGGTGGAGGTCTGGGGCTGCATGTCAACAGAGAACGATGAGGAGGGTGGAGGTCTGGGGCTGCCTGTCAACAGAGAACGATGAGGAGGGTGGAGGTCTGGGGCTGCCTAGGCAATTGTAGACCATATGATCAGAGTCAGCTTTTGCGTGACCCGACCAAATTCACATAGAAATGTGAGATGTAGATCTGTTATTCTCATTGAAAGCAAGTGTAAGAAGCAGTACATTTGTTATGTGCACTATTTTTATGCTTCCCATTCTTACATTTAATTTGTGCATCTTTTGCTTTCGGTTTTGTTTACCAGCTTCAAACACTAAATACAATTTAACCTAAATATTGATTGTATTTATTATATGAAGCTGGTAAACAAAAATGTATATTTATTTGTTTATGGAGAATCTATTTCACAGCAGTTTAAATGGTACAATGATTCTCTACTTGCTTGTTTTGTCACATAAACTGAAATTAGGCGAACTATTAGAATTTTAGCAAGTGGCGGAGCGATTGCTACATAGTGTACCTTTAAGGATTCTCAGCTCTGAAGGCAACAATGGAAATAAAACCATCACTGAGTTAGGAGCATTCTGGAGGATGACACTTCCTGGAAATAGCTGAACATTGCCTACTGCAAAGCAACATGGTAACTTCTAAACAAATACAAGATGGATGGAAGGGTCATTTTAATCACTACAGTTGTGCAACTAAGTGGATCTCTGGATATATCGCCACTAAATCAAATTCTAAGTTAACAGAGAACTTATATAATTTAATTAGGGGAACAATAGTGGAAGATGAATCTGTGAAAATGCCGTCTATGCTTCAAACCTTAACTGTATATCTCCGGTCACCAAAACGTCACGTTGGATCACGTATTGTAGGCCAATATGCATGCAGGACAGAAATACCAGAAATATAATCCATGATTTTTACAACCGGCTGCATCCATCCCCTTCGAGACAAAATTCTCCCTCTGGTTTCTTAAAGGCTGCTCTGATAAAACTAGCCACTGGTCAGTACCATTAGAGGCCTGGAAGTTTGCACTAGTCGGCTTGGAAAGCAGCAGCTCCCATCGAGAGCAGACCTCATGGAGGCTAAAAGCAGAAAAGCTTTGTAACTCCAGATGTTTTGGTTCACCAGTGTCAAGACCTTCATAGGCATGATGCATCCCTACGGGTCTATTTATAACCAGGCTCTCTGAGGCGAGGGGAGGGCCACCTCAACAGTTACTGCAAAAGAAAGTCTCTTGGAAGTTATACTGTGCACTCCTCTCATAGGGGCCAATTTCTAACTTCCCGGTTGATCACTTTAACCTAAATAGTTTAGTAATGCAAGTACAGTCAGAGAGAGAGAGAGAGAGAGAGAGAGAGAGAGAGAGAGAGAGAGAGAGAGAGAGAGAGAGAGAGAGAGAGAGAGAGAGAGAGAGAGAGAGAGAGAGAGAGAGAGAGAGAGAGAGAGAGAGAGAGAGAGAGAGAGAGAGAGAGAGAGAGAGAGAGAGAGAGAGAGAGAGAGAGAGAGAGAGAGAGAGAGAGAGAGAGAGAGAGAGAGAGAGAGAGAGAGAGAGAGAGAGAGAGAGAGAGAGAGAGAGAGAGAGAGAGAGAGAGAGAGAGAGAGAGAGAGAGAGAGAGAGAGACATTTTACTGTGGTAATCTTCTTAGGAGGAGATTGAAGTACTTTGAAGAGCAGCAGACTTCTGCTGTGTGTGTGTACGTGTGTTAGGCTGGTGGTGGGAGAAGGGTGGCAGTACAGTCAAATCCCCTAATATCAGCACAGTCAGTGAGGACAAGTCAAGAGAGCCGGTAGCAATGACCCCATCATATTTGAGATAGCTGGCATTGCTGTGTTGACCCCATCATATTTCAGATATCTGGCATGGCTGTTGGCTGATGGGAGGTCAAAGGTAGCTGGAAGTCTAGACTAATCGCCATCCCACCAAAACAGGCTGAGATTTCAACTTTTTGCAATCCCTTTTAGATGAAATGGGTCAAATAATGTTTGATTTGAGACAGGATTAATGATTTAGCCAGAGTGCAGTAAAAAAGCTGGTTAATGTTGCCATGCCAATACTCCAGCAGTGATTAAAGCGCAGGTTAACGTTTTTCATCATGAATCTTGTTCTGAAGTCAGCTCTGCAGAGTGGTCACTAGCTGGCACAGCCACAAAGTCATAAAATCTGATTTTAAACCTAACCCAAACCTTAACCACATTGCTAACCTTAATGCCTAACCCTAATCTTAAATGAAGACCAAAAAGCACATTTTTGTTTTCATGAATTTTTACAATATAGCCAATTTTGACTTTCCAGCGGGCCTATCTAAGGGGAAATCGCTCAGTTCTGCCTCCAGGACAAGACCTCGAGACAATAAATGTGTGATTAAAGCAGGGTGTGGATGATAATGCAGCAGCTTAAGAGATACAGGTCACTGGCATAGACACAGTCCCATCCCCCGGTGCAGAGGGGCTGTGCTGCGGAGTGCTTTTATACACAAACACACACTCACACACAACAGTGGATACACACACACATGAACACGTACACACACTAATACACACACACATGTGCACCCAAGGGAACAGCTGTCAGCTTGCCCAGTAGGTCAGACTTTACCAGCTAAAACATGAAAGTCAGCCAAAAGCCCATCCCTTCCCCCTCCCATACCCCCAACCCAAGCCCACCATGGACCTCTGTATGCCCCCCGCCCCGCCCCGCCCCTCCTTATAATACTGGAGCTGTCTATCTGTTAATTCCTTCTAATTCCACAGGGACACACCCCCTAACATCATGTTTAACCATTGACAAAGGATTCTGAATATGAACTCATCTGAATGGCCTGTCTGTTATTTGTCAAACAACACCCTGGCATTAATGATATGACTAGCAGGTACCTGCTGAATATCACTGTCAAACAACACCCTGCCACTAATGATATGACTAGCAGGTACCTGCTGAATATCACTGTCAAACAACACCCTGCCACTAATGATATGACTAGCAGGTACCTGCTGAATATCACTGTCAAACAACACCCTGCCACTAATGATATGACTAGCAGGTACCCGCTGAATATCACTGTCAAACAACACCCTGCCACTAATGATATGACTAGCAGGTACCTGCTGAATATCACTGTCAAACAACACCCTGGCACTAATGATATGACTAGCAGGTACCCGCTGAATATCACTGGCATGTAGGGTTGCAAAGGATTGGAAACCTTCCGGTAAATTTCCATGGGATGTTAAGCCTGGGAATTTGGGGAATTTTGCTTAAATTCATCAAAAACGTTGGCTTATAACAGTAAACCTTTTTTGTGGGTTACACATAAGACAATTCTAGGTCTTGTGACATATTTTGGTTAAACTATCCACAATTCAATGCAATTGCAACCCTCTGCATGCACAGTGCACTCTTCCATCACATGTACAGCTGATTCTCAAGATCTTGCACACTAATGAGATGCTATTGAGCCCACACTACTACACTGTCTGAGCCAAGGACTACATGCTTTCTGGTAAGTTTTGATTAGAATACTGGGTGGGGTGAATATATTTTATACGTCATACATGATTGTTTGTTAACTAGTAAATATTAGCCTACCACAAAGTGTGTTTAAATCATTTCTATCTTAACCATTTCTGCTTGTTTGTTTTTGCTACCATGTGGGGCTTAGCTTGCTTGAGCCTGCTAACTGAGGAGTGTTAATTCACCTGTTTCCATACATGTTTTATTTTAAAACATTTATCTTACAAAGGACTTGTTTAATCTAACTGCTTAACTATTTATCTGTACATGGAATTGTATTTATTTTTTTACTCATTTATTTCTAATCTTTACAGGAAAATGCCACGGGGACTATCTGATGTGTGGCGACATTTCACTGCAGCTAATGTAGAAGGGAAAGCAGTGTACATTTGCAAATACTGTGCCAAATCATATGTGAAGAATGCAACAAAGATGCAGAATCATCTGGCCAAGTGCATAAAGTTCCCTCAGCGCTCACAACAAGCAACCTCTGACAAAAGTCGGTTGAAAAGGTGAAAATGATGAATCAGACACCATTGACAGCAACAGCTCATGGTCCTCCTGGAATCAGAAGTTGTTTTTGCCTCAATGGAGGAACATAGTCAGAGAAATGCTGATGAATGTCTTGCTCGAGCTGTGTATGCAACTGGTTCACCTCTGATGCTCACAGGCAATGTGTATTGGAAGAGATTTCTGAATGTTCTTCGCCCAGCATACACCCCTCCACCAGACATGCTTTATCTACTAATTTGCTGAATGCAGAGTTCAACAGAGTTCAAGTGAAGGTCAAGCAAATCATAGAGAAAGCAGACTGTATGGCAATTTTCTGATGGGTGGTCGAATGTTCGTGGGCAAGAAATAATTAACTAGATCATCTCCACCCCTCAACCAGTATTCTACAAGAGCACAGACACAAGGGAAACAGACACACCGGTCTCTACATTGCAGATGAGCTGAAGACAGTCATCAATGACCGTGGACCACAGAAGGTATTTGCACTGGTGACAGACAATGCAGCGAACATGAAGGCTGCTTGGTCTAAAGTGGAGGAGTCCTACCCTCACATCACACCCATTGGCTGTGCTGCTCAAGCATTGAATCTGCTCCTCAAGGACATCATGGCACTGAAAACAATGGATACGCTCTACAAGAGAGCCAAGGAAATGGTTAGGTATGTGAAGGGTCATCAAGTTATATCAGCAATCTACCTCACCAAGCAAAATGAGAAGAATAAGAGCACCACATTGAAGCTGCCCATCAACACCCATTGGGGTGGTGTTGTCATCATGTTTGACAGTCTCCTGGAGGGGAAGGAGTCTCTCCAATGAATGGCCATATCACAGTCTGCCGATATGGACAGCCCCATCAAGAGGATCCTCCTGGATGATGTATTTTGGGAGAGAGTGGTAAGCAGCCTGAAACTCCTGAAACCTATAGCAGTAGCCATTGCACGGATTGAGGGAGACAATGCCATCCTGTCTGATGTTCAGACTCTGCTTGCAGATGTAAGAGAAGAAATCCGTACTGCCCTGCCCAATTCACTGTTGCTCCAAGCAGAGGAAACTACAGTTCTGAAATACATCAAAAAGCATGAGGACTTCTGCCTGAAGCCCATACATGCCGCAGCGTACATGTTGGACCACAAGTATACTGGAAAGAGCATCCTGTCTGGTGCAGAGATCAACATGGCCTATGGTGTCATCACTACTGTGTCTAGCCACCTTGGCCTGGATGAGGGCAAGGTTCTTGGCAGTCTGGCAAAGTGCACTTCCAAGCAAGGGCTTTGGGATGGAGATGCAATATGGCAGTCGTGCTAACATATCTCATCAGCCACCTGGTGGAAGGGACTTTGTGGATATTGAGCCTCTTTCCCCTGTTGCCTCCATCATACTCCAAATCCCACCAACATCAGCTACCTAAGAGGGCAACTGGGCAACTGGCAAATTTGAGGCTTTTTGAGCCTGACAACGAGCCATCCTCAACAAGGTTGGAAAGTGACAGTGAAGATGATGCGTCAGTCTGATGTTCAAAAGGTGGACATTAAGGAGGTCCAGGGAGAAGACATGGAAGCCTGAGAGGAAGACAACCAAAGCTTTAGTTTCTAGACTATCATTTTACAGATGTATGTTGAAAACGTTTTTGGGAGATGCGATGGATCATTGGGGATCATTCAATATTCCCTTTCTTTTGTTGTTCAGTGAAATCATCCCATGTGAAAAGACAACTCATTTAATTAAAGTTCAATTCGTAACTAAATAGTTTATTTAGTATTTAATAATTTGCAATTATGTCTACTTATGATGAGATAAAAGGTTTATGTTTCTTTCTCCATTTGATATGGTAAATATATCCAATGCAAAAAACATCTACATTTAAATGGTATTAATATAAATGTGCATATATTTCCATTAATTCCCATATATTCCTGTTAATTCCCATATATTCCCGTTAATTCCCACAGAAGGTTTCCACCTCGGAATATTCCCCAAAATGTGCAACTCTACTGGCATGACACCAGAATGAGTTGATGACAACATCATGCTCTGGGCAATGGATTAATTATGTCTGTCTGTCTGTCAGCTGCAGCTCTCAATGGTTTGTTATCACATGACAGGGGGCTTCAGGCCTCACTGCACTTGGTTTGGTTTGAGAGACAGTAGTTGCATTAGAACATTCCTGTGTGTGTGTTCAAAACAACACCATATTCTGCTTAAGAACAGCTGTATTGCTTTGTCAACACACTGAGGACGAGGCGCACACTGAGGACGAGGCGCACAGTGTATTATTATACTCCAGTATGGTAACATCCCATTTCAGATCATACTCTCATTAGCATGCGGGTGGGAGTGTCTCCTGAAGGACCTTCACATCATGTTGTCACTCATTCGGCGACCAAGCCCTCATCTGATGTCAGCACTAAACAAAACACTGCCTTCCTGGTTGCTTAGTTCCCACCACACCCCATGACAATTAGGGACGTTTATGTGCTCAAGCATCTGACTAGTGGTTTTGACTGATAGAACTTTCTGTGTTTCTGTACCAACACATATGATTGTTATTGTACATTGACTGATTACCATACATACTTCTTTACTGGAAATGTCAGTAAACCTACAGTACACCATTACACTGGTGAGTTGTTTTAATATCATCAAGGACCGGGGTTACATGGCGATAAAATCCACCAGATGAAAATGAAGATGGCATTTTGGAGCCCATTTGCCATGGGCACCGGGCGCGGCAAGTAAATATTTTCAAGATGTTGTGGTAACTGGTCAACAGATTTCAGTCTATAGAAATACCAGCCTGAGCCTCTCTAGAGCCCTGGACTTCAATATAGTATGATGACACACTGTCTGTCGGTCTGCCTATGATTATATCCTCATCAACTTCTGATTGTGTTTCCTCCACCCACAACACACGTGGTCCTCTGTGGCTCAGTAGGTAGAGGATGGTGCTTGCAACACCAGGGTTGTGGGTTCAATTCCTGCTGGGGTTGCCACATGAAAAGTGTATAAAAGTGTCTGCTAAATCTGCATATTATATGATGTGGCTTACTTTATCTCCTGTCATTGGTCTGCACTGATTTGTTTCCACCTATCCTGTGACCTCAAATTATTGTAAAGAGAGGAGACATGGGGAGGAAGCCAGTTCAGACTCCACCTCAGTATTGAGATGCACCCCTCATTGCAGTATGCCGACACTAACTATCTCTCTCTCCAGCTTCTTTAATAAGCTTTATGGATAGATGAATAGGACATGGATCAATAGCTAGGAAGTCTGACATTGCAGTTGGTACCAATGTCAATGTGCAAAGGGGAAAACAAACGTGTCCTTGTCACAAAGGTCGTCCCCAATTGTCTTTATCAAGCAATTTATCCCTCAACAATTCCCCCCATTCATTTTGTCGCTTTGATCCAGTGTCCATCCACATGCCATATTATGTAGGCCAAGCAAACAATGCCAGTGTTTTCTTTTTTCAAATAATGCGTCTTTGTATGTTAGTCCAGGGAATGCCTTGCATACAGCATCGGAGAGGCACCACGATACATTCCCATTAGCCCAGTGTATAATAATGACCACGCTGTGTTCGTCAGTTGAGGAGGGCGGGGGCTGCAGCAAATGATTTATGATTTTAGAATAGTCCTACTGTAGCCTAGGCTTGTGGCTCCCAACCTTTTTCGGTTACTGTTACCACCAACGGAATATTGCTCTGCCCGGAGTACCCCTGAACCTGAAGTACCCCTTCATGTGCATTTTACCAGTAAGCCTATGGTCTCACGAGTCTTCTCAAGTACCCCCTGCGGATAGGCCAAGTACCCCCAGGGGTCCTACTACTCCTGGTTGGGAACCTCTGGTCTAGGCTATACCTTACACGTATGATGCACAAGCAAGTGCCTTTATGTTGATGACATAATATATTCAACATAGGCTTAAATTGAAGGCACTACGTTTGGCGCAGTATGACGAGCATTGCCTCCCGAAAAATAAAGAAAAAACATCCCCCAAAACTTACCTCCCGAGCAATTTGATTGAGGGCATCGTCCTCTGCGGTCAGTCTCTCCCTGTTGGGGATTCTTTTTCTTCCAGTACCAGTAATCTGAGTTCCCATGTTGGTGTATTCTGTGATAAAATCTTACTGTAGCATACGTGTCAGCCACAAAGAAATTCAAAAATGGAACACAGGAGCCGAATGATGACGACGAAGCGCACGCTGGAAAAATATAATCACCATCTCCACGTAATGGAAAGATAGCTCACCAATAACACGCGAAAATAATTCAACTATTTACAACCAGTTAGCTACAATGTAACAACAATCCATCATCAATTCGCTTCCCAAGCAAGAGACGTGATGCCATTCTGATACATTGTTTCAATGTAACCGCCTTCAAATGAAAAAAACTGCATTACGAATATTCCTTGATTCCTGTTGCTGATAAACAACTAATATCACACGCGTCGCTTTGATGTGTCAAAACACGCATAGAATCAGGCTACCTCATTGGGTACCTTGGAAAAATAATTGGCATCTAGCTAATCCTCTGCAATTGTCATCATCATATAGATACGGTTCTGTATGGAACACTAAAACAAGAACACACGCGAGCCTGATAAATAATCGTTATGTCGGTAGACCTAATAGCGATCGAATTATGTCCTCGTTATTTGCTTTAGTGGGACGCGGGAGTCGACGAAATGTCAAAGCAGATGGACGAAAGTTTTATTGCAGCGCAATCCCGGATGATGACCACAGCGGAATGAATACACGTTCCGGGGCAGAGCCTCGAGCCTGCTGTAGATAGATAGTGGCCGCATTATGGACGAGATAGGTGTCCATTAAGGACGAGATAGGTGTCCTCAAAACAGTCGAATTTTACTGGTCATAGAATTTTCAAAGCAGTTCCTTTGTGGTGTTTTCGTTCAGAATGTATCGTATAGTTTGAGAAAGGTGTGATGTCTTAACAAATAGTATGTAGCCTAATAACCCTAATTGAATAACCCTGGAATGCAAGAAGCAGGCCTGTCAGTTGACATGGTTTTTAGACGTCTCCGTTAATCGATGCAAACAAATAGGCTATTAGCCTACTACTATTTTAGTAAATTGGCCAGCACTGAATTAGAGTTTAACCAAATAAATCTCACTTGCCATGTTAAAATTGTGGCATAGGCTAATCCTAAACCTGTTTGGTAATTCTCTGAATAGCTGTGAGTCTATTTTATTCCTTTGTTAAGGTGCATTTCTGATACAGGACTAAATTATAATATCAGACAACCATTTTAATATGTAACTCTGACCTCATGTCTAGTCAATAAACTAGATAAACGCCTCCTGTTTATGCCGACGAGCTCAGTGCCAATCCAGAACTACTGCTGGGCAATCACTCCCCCTAGTGGAGAAAGATAGAGCCTTCTGTTTATGCCTGAGAGGTCAGTGCCAATCCAGAGCTACTGCTGTGTAGCAACTTCCTCTAGTGGGAACAGATAACAGACCTGCTCTGAATGATTGTTTGCTAGTGTAATTTATATGTTATTACAGTTTAATTGATGTTCATAGTGTAATTGATATGTTATTACAGTTTAATTGATGTTTTAGTGTCATTGATATGTTATTAGTTTAATTGATGTTCATAGTGTAATTGATATTTTAGTGTCATTGATATGTTATTAGTTTAATTGATGTTCATAGTGTAATTGATATGTTATTACAGTTTAATTGATGTTCATAGTGTAATTGATATGTTATTACAGTTTAATTGATGTTCATAGTGTAATTGATATGTTATTACAGTTTAATAGATGTTCATAGTGTAATTTATATGTTATTACAGTTTAATTGATGTTTTTAGTGTCATTGATATGTTATTACAGTTTAATCAAGATTGAAAAAAGATATACGTGTTTGTCTAGAAGTCCAACAATTAGTATTTTTTCATTATTGCAATAGTCTGTGATCATTAGTCAAGTTTTTTAAAACGTTTTTCAAGTGCGCTCATTCACCAGAATAACAATTGACATCTTGAACATCAATGAAAATCCTTGGCTTTGCCGCAGTATGTTAAAGAAAATGTTTTCAACATCGATGGTTGCGAATGCTAACAGGATCTCAAGACTACAATGATTGGTTAAGTAATATGAACATACAAATGGCGTGTCACAAGGGGGCAGCAGGTGTCTGATTGCAATCACTATACCAATATGGGTTCGGCAGAGCAGGCCTTCTGACCTTTAGTGTACGTTAAAATACCCTCAGAATAGAAACACCCAGCAGTTGATGTGATACAATTTATTAGATGCAGAAGCCCAGTGACAGCATTACGCACTACAGCTTTTCAAATTATACAGTAAATATATTCATCCTACTGCAATATTTTAAATAGTCTTGAAAACAGTTTCAAACTTATTTTTATATGAATTGAGAGAAAACAAATATTGTTATCCAGACTAGTGATAACTTATTTCATATCATATTTGTCTGGTCAGTGTTAAGTCATAATTTCACTGTTCTTTTTCAGAAAGATATTTACCAAGACATTATATAACAGAGACTCTGTGATTTGAATTTAACACAATTGGTGATGTCAAACGGTAAGTCATGGTGCTTGTTTCTCAGAATCTCATAGAACCCAAAAAGTAATTATTAGACTAGGTAATGATTGTGTTCAGTAACTACCACTTTACCAGTGTTCACTAATCAACCTCCATTTGAACACAAAAAGTCACTTTTGGCCTCTGCTTGAACATTGGTAGCCTATCAGGACACTTAGGCTGTGTTCATACAGGAAGCCCAATTCTGATATTTATTTCCACAAATTGCCCTTTTGACCAATCACATCAGATCTTTTCATGAGTTTAGACATGAGATACACTGAGCCTGAGAGGATACTTTAGAATGCATAGAATTTTCAGGGTTGTTTTTGCGTTAAACATAGTTATGGTGTAGCCTGCTTTTACATTACGTAGCTGCTGTGCATTGTGGGTGTGTGTAAATACAGTGGATCAGCGACAGATAAGGTTACAGGTAGATTTCACTAACTAAGATAATGCATACAGTATCATTGGGCTCATACATCATACAGTCCTTTACATGTGATTCGATTTCCTCAGGGATCCTGAGCCATTGCTGGTTTCTGATGGTGGAAACAAGAGGAGATTGTCATAAGCACAGTTGGTCAGGACTGAACGGCAACATATTAGGGGCATTACAATATGCTTTGGTCCTTACTTGTGGGGAAGTCTTGGTTAAACCTTTTCCTGTTCTGTGAACCTGATATCTGTCAGATAGAATAGAGGTTTTAGACAACAGTATACGACAACAGTAAGCATCAAAGCAAGCCCAAGAGGGTCTGAAGAGAAATAGTGAATTGCACAACATACTCACCTTCTTCTTCCCAGAGGCACTTAGAGCAGCAAGCTTGTTCTCCAAATCAGACACCTACGAGAGAAGAAATGAAAAGTACAAATTATACCCTTCTGAAGGAGAACAAGTTCTCAAAATAATAGATATATAAACTAAATGAGCTCCAGTGTTTTGTTATTTCTGTAGGCTACAATGTTTCTTGGAAAACTACAGTTTGTGGTCTGCTTTTCAGTCCATACAGCACATCCCTGTTGAGTAGAAAGCCTGCTCAGTAGAACCCGCTGTAGAGGCTCGTCACCCACCTCACTCTCAGTGCTCTGGACCCGATGTGCAGTCAGAGCCACCACGTCCTCCAGATCAGAGAGCTCCGAGTCCGTGGCCCCTCCGAAGCGGTTCTTGGCACTCTGCTCCAGATGCCTCAACTTCTTCTCCAGATCAAAAGACTTCCCTGAGGTAATGTACACCTGTAACATGGCACAGGACAACCACAGGACAAATGCACCTTTACAGTTGAGCTGTTAACCAAACACCATTAGCAAGCAGGCTTAGCTCCGTACCTACATTTGACACACAGCTATTCTGATTGGATAATGATCGCTTGGGAGGAAAAGAGGAGTGTGATTTTTAAGCTTACATTTTCCTCAAGTTCTCTGTAAGACTCAGCTGCTTGTCTTACGTCAGCCTTGTCAATTATCATGGGGCTGTCATTAGACGGTACTGAGGGACGGTACTGGTTCATTACGCTTTCAGCGGCATTAATGGTTCTTAGAAACTCTTTGGTGATGTCACAGAGGGCCGCCGCAGTGGATCTCTGAAAGCCATGTAAGGGAACAGAAATTAGCCGGTGGGAAAGTAACTATGTCTCTCCTAAATGTAGGTGATTTGGAATCACACCTTCGTGATGAGGTAGCCCTGCCTGAGACTAGACCAAATGTCACCCTGAGACCGCAAGGATTTATTTTATTTTTTTGGTCTAATGGTTAAGACATTTACATTGTAGTCATTTAGCAGATACTCTTATACAGAGGGACTTACAGTTGGTGCAACCACTTATCACAGTCATAGTAAGTACATATTTTACTCAATACAGCAGCTATCAGCAACGTGCTGAAGTGCTCGTGAGAAAAGACAAGTATGAGTGTTAGTGGTAGAAAGGTAGAAAGGCTAGGGTGTCAGGGATTTTTTAAAGACATTGACTCTGTGTGCGAGAGGTTCCTGGTTGGATCCAATGATGTAAACCCTAGATGACTGACAGGGGGTGTTGTTTTGAAGCCCCCGTACAGCCATCTGCGTGTGAGAGGTCCCTGGTTGGATCCAATGATGTAAACCCTAGATGACTGACAGGGGGTGTTGTTTTGAAGCCCCCGTACAGCCATCTTGGTAATCATCCTGCATTTATTAATGTCCTCATTAGTTTTAACAAGTATATTCTATTACTGACACTTTAATGCATACGTTTAAATTATATTATGTGAACGAAACATAAAAATATAAAATATATGCTTTCAAGTATTTTTTTTTAAGAGTACTGTCCCCACTACAACAAAGAAATACCTAAATACATGTAATTTTGTCCTTGAAACATTTGATTGAAACACTGTAGAATTCCATTCATTCCTATGGAGGAGTTCTCCTTCTGAGGAGCACCGATATGGCAACAGGTGGCTTCAAAGCCTCTCATTGGCCATTACATAGTATCAGCAGTCCAGGGTTTATACATATCATTGATTGGATCCCATCACCTCCGCTACAGCTTTTTGGTGTGTGTCTGAAATGTAACAGGGTAACAGGACCCCCAAATCTCACCTGCTGAGCCTCAGTGGGCCCCTCATCGCTGGAGGAGCTGAGGGGCTCCAGGGGGAGGACTGGGGGGGAACTCTTCACAGCGTCCATCTTTAATAAAGGGGTCTTCTTCCCCCCTCCTCCTGCTTCCTCGTCGGAGGAAGGAACACTGATGTTCCCCGCCAGCTCGCTCAGCTTCCTCCTCAGCTTCTCCTCCTCTATCTGTGCAGCGGTCGGGGACGTCGTCTGTGGACAGAAACAGGTTTGACTTACTTGACTTTTTAATTTTTTGCTGCTAGTGGAACCTGGAGCCTCAACAGTCCATCTCCTGTGAACCCTGTTCCGGGCAGTTTTCTTGACTTTATTCCAGGTGGACAGAAACAGGGTTGGGGTCAGTTCCATCTAGATTCCCATCAGTTTAAGACTAATGTTTATGAGTTGAATGGCTTTATGCCTTATGGAGAAATTAAACTAATTAAACTAGGAGGAGTTGAAATGGAAATGAGCCCAACTCAAGGTGGGCAACAACAGGTTTAGGTCTGAGTTAGCTATCAAGTTACCCTTTGATTAACCCCTGTAATTCTCTCTAATATGATTATTCCAAGAAAATGCTCTGTTAGGAGAGCAATAGGAAGCTTTTTAACCCGTTCTAACCTCATCGTCGGGGGGTACAGTCATCTTGGACTCCAGCCGGTTCAGGAGACTCTCTATGGCTGACATGCGCTTGTTTAGCGCATTGATCTGCATCATAACGACAGGAGAGGAGTGAGGTGAGACCAATACAAATGTACATAGTCAACGAATGGAGAGGCAAACCAGACACAACGTTGATATTGTACTACACCAGACTTGGATAATCACTCAAAATTTACTGAGCAGAGCAGCTGATTACACCCTATTCATGAATTATCCAAATCAAGAAACAAAGTTGTCTCTGTTCTGCTCTCTAAAGTGCAATCCTCTAAAACCCCCAGCATGCATCACTTGAGACACGCAGTCAACTCCCAATAAATACATGCAGCCCAACACTGTTTGCTCACACACACACACACACACACACACGTCCCCTACCGGTGGCTGTGGGGGGACCTGCAGGCTCTCGTGAGAGCCAACTCGGCTGTGGGAAGGGCGTCGGCGACTGGGGGTCTGGTACATGGTGTAACGCCCTCCCTCCTCCTCTTCTGACGTGTCCACATAGTGCTGGCGGTTCATAGAGGAGCTGATCTTGGACAGGGATCGGGCACGCACCATCCCATACTGCCCATCGTCTGAGGACCAGTGCTTTAACTCAGGTTATATTAGCAAATGTAAGTTTGGCTTGAGATTACTGTTGTTGTACTATTGTATTGTCATTACATTAAAAACTAACCAGCTCTGATTGAATGTCTCTGTGTGTGCGGGAGTGTGTGCGTGCTGCTTACCAGGGCGCATGTTGTACCTGTCCAGGCTCTTCCTACGATTCATGCGGTGTTGTTGTTGTTGCATGTCCATGTACTCCATGTCACCCCGGTGGCCACCGCCCCGCTCCTCCTGGATCTGCTGGAGAGAGGTGACATCACAATCTCAAATAACCCCCAATGCACTGCCTTTGGCTAGTAGAAAAACCAAGTCTACCTGGAAGGATTGTCGACGAGAGTGAGTGTGAGAGTTGGGTGGAAGATACTCTTCTATGTCCACATCCAAGTCCATGGGATGAACAGAGAGCAGGCGTTTGGTCTTTCTTATCTGAAAAAACAACAAGATGGAGACACAAAGAAACAACAAGATGGAGACACAAAGAAACAACAAGATGGAGACACAAAGAAACAACAAGATGGAGACACATAGAAACAACAAGATGGAGACACATAGAAACAACAAGATGGAGACACATAGAAACAACAAGATGGAGACACATAGAAACAACAAGATGGAGACACAAAGAAACAACAAGATGGAGACACAAAGAAACAACAAGATGGAGACACAAAGAAACAACAAGATGGAGACACAAAGAAACAACAAGATGGAGACACAAAGAGAATTAGTGAGGATGGGATATTATGTCTAGTTTCTCTAGAACCATATTGAGAGGAGAAATTGTTTACCATTTTGTATCGCTGAGCTTCTGCTTCTGCATAGTCCTCATCGTGACCGTTGTACCTATCATCTGTAGAGGGGAGAGGGAAAGTAAGTGGTCACAAACCTTTTTTCTTCAAATCGTTTAACCCTATGTTACATTTGCAAAATTAACACAGGCTTACATAGTTTTCAGGTATGTTGAAATATTTATATATATTTTTTCCCCATCGGCTTCATTTATTCTACTTACTGCGGAAATCGGGCATGCTTTGTGTGTCACTATCACGACGGGCACCTGTGAAAACAAAGAGAAGTGATATTCTGTTACTAATGATATATACTGTACACTTCAAATCATCTCTTTGTCCACTGTGAGGTCTGGGTCAAGAGGACTGTTAGAATACAGAACATACAACAGCCACTCAGTTCTAGAACACTGTTCTTAGTTCTAGAACACTACATGTGACCATCAGTGGAGGCTGGAGGGAGGAGCTATAGGAGGACGGGCTCATTGTAATGGCTGGAATGGAATTAATGGAACGGAGTCAAACATGTGGTTTCCAGATGTTTATTTGTGTTTGATACCGTTCCATTTATTCCATTACAATGAGCCCATCCTCCTATAGAGCCTCCCACCAGCCGCCATTGGTAACCATATGTCACCATAGCATGGGCATGTCACCTGGTGTGAGTTACAGCCCTAAAGATTTGTGCCTCTACATTACATCACACTTCTGACACTTGAACACATGTCTCAACAAGAACCACAACTGTAACATGCACTTACATTTAGAAGTATGAATCAATAATGAATAATGAATCAATAATCAAACGAAAATAACCCACCCTCTCCGTTGAGTCGCTTGTAAAGAGACTTCATCACCTTGGCACTGCCAAAGCGCTTGAAACGGGTGCGCACGTTGTCATGGTACCATCCCACCGTTCCGATTTTCAGGACCCTGCGAGGTAAACACAAGAGTCACCCAGTCTCAATATGGGGCCCATCATCAGTGGAATGTATATGAACCCCATGGAGCTAGAAGTGTGTCATGACCATGTGACCTGAACAGGACTCTTGACCCTCTTCTCTGACTACATACTATTACAATCCTTCTAAGAGTTGGTTCTACTGTAACCATATACTATTACTATCCTTCTAAGAGTTGGTTCTACTGTAAACATATACTATTACAATCCTTCTAAGAGTTAGTTCTACTGTAAACATATACTATTACTATCCTTCTAAGAGTTGGTTCTACTGTAAACATATACTATTACTATAATTCTAAGAGTTGGTTCTACTGTAAACATATACTAGAACTATCCTTCTAAGAGTTGGCCCTCTTCTCTAACTGCCTGAAGCTTCATAATGATACAGATGATCTGGGTTCAAGACCTGGTCAGTCAAACATGATTGCTAATGTTTCCAAACCCATCTGTTATTACTATGTGTTCAGGAGAATATGTTAATGCAGTGTGTTCAGGAGACCTCAACACCCACAGGCCCCCACCTTGTCATCCGGCAGGGGTCGCACACCCAGCCGTGATCCTTCTTGTTGTAGCGGCTGCATGCCTTGCAGGTGTACATCTTACAGTCTATGCACTGACGCTTACTGTTGACCAGGAACTTGAAGGGCTGCAGACAGCGGATACAGTGAGAGTCTGCCAGAGTGGTCTGAGTCCCCAGCAGCTCAATCTTACTGTCCTCCTTCTCTATCTTAGTCTTTAGGTCCCTAGAGGAGAGGAGAGGAGAGGAGAGGAGAGGAGAGGAGAGGAGAGGAGAGGAGAGAGGTCAGTATATAGTAGATTAGTATATAGCATTAAGAAGATAACATTAAGTCCCTGTTAACTCCATGGATTATAATAAATCAGCTTAAGGTCAGCTCTGTGGAATCATGCGTGCAGAATCACACTTATGTTTATTTATTTATTTAACTAGGGAAGTCAGTAAAGAACAAATTCTTATTTACAACGACGACCTACCAAAAGGCAAAAGGCCTCCTGCGGGGACGGGGGCTGGGATTAAAAATATAAATAAATTGAATAAAAATATAGGACAAAACACACATCAGAGACAACACAACACTACATAAAAAGAGACCTAAGACAACAACATAGCATGGCAGCAACACATGACAACACAGTATGGTAGCAACACAACATGACAACGACATAGGAGCAACACAACATGGAAGTAACACAACATGGTAGAAGCACAAAACAGGGTACAAACATACAACAGCACAAAGGGCAAGAAGGTAGAGACATCAATACATCACGCAAAGCAGACACAACTGTCAGTAAGAGTGTCCATGACTGAGTCTTTCATGATGTTGTTCTGTTTTGGTCAGTTTCAGCAGGGACTACATTAAATAACTTATAGAAAACCTTTTCCTGACAGTTTCTGAATAAAATAAAGTGAGGTCTGACAGGAAGTCTATTTTCCTTTAGGACTATGAGAAGATGGCGAAAGCAGACAGAGGAGTCTTTGTGTCCCAGAGAGAATAGGCCTCCTGGCAACTTGTTTTGCTTGGGACACAGTACAGGCAGAACGGCCTTGTGACTTAGCCATGATCACTGTGATGAGCTGTCTCACAACAGCAGGCCTGTTTCACACTTACATTCCTGAAGCCTGAACACACACACACACACACACACACACACACACACACACACACACACACACACACTGTGCAAAACATATGGCTAATATATAGATAGCAGTGTTTCGGAGTACTCGTATGGAATCTATAGTGTTGGCATTCAGCTAAAAGACAGATAATAAGTATGCATTGACACAGAGTCCTCAACACTATAAGCGTAAGACCTCGTGATTATATACTGTATGTCACATACAGACAAGGAGTTTGTTATGTCAGATATACTATTGAAAAACGCATTCCAAGCCTTCCGCTCTTCAACATTGATTTATTGTATTATTTTCTCTCTCAACTCTGAAATATGATATTGAACCTTATTGAAAAGTGACCCTACCCCAGTCTCTCTTCTTCTATTTTCCTGAGGGTGAAGTCTCTCTGTATGACCTCCCAGATGTGCTTGGCCTCGTCGTCTGAGAGCGTGGTCAGGTCCATGGTGGTGGTGGGGAATATGAACCAGTGCTCTACAGCAACACAGAGATGGTGTCTGTAAAGTAACTAAAACTAGTGAGAAAATGGTGTCTGTAAAGTAACCAAAACTAGTGAGAATCCTGAAGGTTTATCACCCATGTACCCAAGCGAACACAACATAAGGATACATTGACACCACTGCTAAATATCCACTAACTCCACAGGGTGGACCAGATTAGCCTGGCAACTCAACATTGTTTTACTGTGAGTGCAGCCAGTGGTCAGTCTAGTTAACCAGGATATAGCACCCGACTGATATAAAAAGCAGTATCAGAATAGATGTTCTAATTAATGTTCACACATTTTGTTTTACTTACTTCTCTAAAGAAAAATACATTGCATGGAAATTAAATCATGTAAGCTACAAAAACAATTTCTCATCTTCGATTTAGCATGTATTAATGTCATGAATTACCTTTACGCCTAGTGCAGAGCAGACAGCTGTGAGGTCAGTTGTTCTTTCCCTGGAGTTGAGGCAACACATTTGCGAATGGCCTGAAGAAGTCTGTTGTTCATCACATGCTCAGACTCTCAGAGAAGTGAGTGGATGAGCGAGCGTCTCACCCCTCCTCCAACTCCAAGTAGTTTTAACAGCTAAAATAACAGGTCAAAATTAGCCTGTATTTTCTCTAAGACTAGCCTGCTTTTTGATGTAAGGGCCTCAGATGACAGCAGTAGGCCCCAAAAGATACCAAATAACTTAATTTCAGTAAGTATGTTTCCCCAACAGAGTAAATATGAGTACAGATATTAGAAAACTAAATATTTTCCTGAATATGAGTAAGGACAATGAAGAGTTGTGTACTAGGCATTCCATAAGCTTTTTTAAGTAGCATTAATTTTTGTATGAAAATATGTAAATCATTATTTGAATATCTAGGTAGCCCGTTGTATAAAAGTGATCATGCCCTCAAAACCATTTTTCTTTAGGATATATTGGCACGGTTTGACGGCTTTTGACTTCGTCTCGGGCCTAACAACACCTGTGCCAATATATCCTCCAAACACCGGCTTCTCTGGCATTATCACTGGATTAAATGTCTGATTTATTCTACCTGTTTCGACACAGACCACGGACACATTGTGTTCATATTGTCACGGTGCTGAGTATATAAGGGACGATAGACTGAGCGCTGGTGGAGTGTCATCCTTTTTATTTGATGAGATGTCCTCACGAAGCATACAAATAAAAACACAGTGACTTACTTTGAGTGCTGGCAGTGCAGTCAAACAAAACAATGATCCACACACAGGTGGCTGTGAGAGGTGCCTAAATACTATCCCCAATCAGAGAACTCTAGACAGCTGTCTCTGATTGGGGATCATTAACTTCCCCAGTCTCTTCATTGTGGGCCTTCCAATCCCCCTGGTGGGAGTAAGAGGCCTTATCACAACCAAGCCCTCACACATATAATACTCACTAAACTTCTAGGCATGAGTTTCACTCACTCATGATCATATTTTTAACTCTCACTGCACATCGGTGACTGCACTCTCACTGCACTCTCGGTGTGAAAAGCTATTTTGAATGGTGATAAGTTGCAACTATCGAATACAGCATCAACAAGGCGAAGGCCTCTATTGGTGACAGGGTGCTGGAGAAAGGTGCCCTTAGCAGCACAAAGATATTACTGTCTGTCCACACAGAGGTAATAGGGCACATTAACCCACATTACTTTTCCCCTGCATTTGTGTCTTTCAAAGGACAGGATACGGATGTAGGATCTTAATTTGATCACCCTGTTGCAAGATAACTTTCCTACAATGCAGGAAATATAAAACTTGTAGTTTATTTGAAGTAAAAAAAAATGCTTCTGAAGTTTGTAATTTCCACTTTTCAGACAGAAATGTCAGACTTGATTTTCACTTATGAAAAATGTATCAACCCCTACAAAAATGGCCGCTGCAGAATTATTTTCCAGCTGTAGCAAACTGGGCTCTACATCTGTAGGTCAAAGTACTATGTTGGTAAACTTTGAGAACCTCTATCTCCTAAATGCAAATATGTATAGAAAGTTTCATTCAAATCAAAAGGGGTGTGGACAAACTGACTTCAGACTTCAATGGTGTTGAAACAAATCAAATATCTCAACAGCAATTAAAAGATAACTCCACTCAACAACAAAAAATAGCAAAGTGTCACTTTCCACATCTTCATGATGCCTCATATGATGCAAAACGCACAATCATGAGGATGTGGCATCTGCTTCCCTGCTGACATGCAAAACATTTCGGGACTGTAAAATACCCCAAAATAGCTTTTCGATGGATTTTTCCTTTAACAGAACTTCATATAAATGTACTAAATGGTATTTTATCAGTGAAGGACTCAACCACGCATGCTGGCTAGGTTTTAAGACAGTATACTGTAGTTGTCGTTTCAAGGACCAAACACAAGCCATGGTGGTCTGAAAGGTCCGTACACATCTGTGATCCTCTTTTATTCCCTGACTCCCTGCAGCCATCCGTCTAACTAAAGCATTGGCCCCGTTCCTGATAGGATGATGGAGAGAGAGGGTGGGCATCAGGTGTCCTTCACTGAGGCAGGGCAAGGTAGGGCTAAGGGCAGTCTGGTTCAAGGCTCTAAAATTAGCAACCGACAAGGCACTGGTAGCCTTCCAGGGGAAGTCCTGCTCTCATTTAGTTCAACTCTGCATTGCTATGGCTGCTTCACTTATAAGTGCTACTCATTATGTTCTAAAAGGCCAAACTGATCCTGGATCAACACTCCTACTTTGGTCCTGCTCTTATTTAGTAAAACACTGCTGCATTGCTGGCTGCTTCACTTAGAAAAGAGATGTCCACTGCAGCACAAAGTTGATCGCCCTTGCAGCCCAATCAAGCCCAAATGTGGAGGAAGTCAATACTATTTTAGGTTACAGTAGAGAGCAGACTTTTAGAAAGGTCTAAGATTATAAATTAAAGGCAGAGGTTAGCTGTTTGGCCAGTGGTACTGTAGTTACTGTAGACGTGTAAGAGGTTAGCTGTTTGGCCAATGGTACTGTAGTTACTGTAGAAGTGTAAGAGGTTAGCTGTTTGGCCAGTGGTACTGTAGTTACTGTAGAAGTGTAAGAGGTTAGCTGTTTGGCCAGTGGTACTGTAGTTACTGTAGACGTGTAAGAGGTTAGCTGTTTGGCCAGTGGTACTGTAGTTACTGTAGAAGTGTAAGAGGTTAGCTGTTTGGCCAGTGGTACTGTAGTTACTGTAGACGTGTAAGAGGTTAGCTGTTTGGCCAGTGGTACTGTAGTTACTGTAGAAGTGTAAGAGGTTAGCTGTTTGGCCAGTGGTACTGTAGTTACTGTAGAAGTGTAAGAGGTTAGCTGTTTGGCCAGTGGTACTGTAGTTACTGTAGAAGTGTAAGAGGTTAGCTGTTTGGCCAGTGGTACTGTAGTTATTGTAGAAGTGTAAGAGGTTAGCTGTTTGGCCAGTGGTACTGTAGTTATTGTAGAAGTGTAAGAGGTTAGCTGTTTGGCCAGTGGTACTGTAGTTACTGTAGACGTGTAAGAGGTTAGCTGTTTGGCCAGTGGTACTGTAGTTACTGTAGACGTGTAAGAGGTTAGCTGTTTGGCCAGTGGTACTGTAGTTACTGTAGACGTGTAAGAGGTTAGCTGTTTGGCCAGTGGTACTGTAGTTACTGTAGACGTGTAAGAGGTTAGCTGTTTGGCCAGTGGTACTGTAGTTACTGTAGACGTGTAAGAGGTTAGCTGTTTGGCCAGTGGTACTGTAGTTACTGTAGATGTGTAAGATCCAAGGACAAACTTGACTTGAGCTTCAGTGAATTGACTAGTCATTGATGCCAAGTTCTGGTCTGCCCAACCTGCCAAACAGAGGTCTAACTAATATAGAGGTCAGAGTTTTCATGTAAACGATGACACTGCAACAAAACTATTCGTCGCCAATGTAAAACATACTGAATTAGACTGAGATTGACAGGGCCACGTTGTCTTGTGTCTGTCGTGGCCTGCGCTGTACATCTGCATACACCGCCTGTAATATGAGCCACTAGGCCAATCTCACATATACCAGACATAGGAGACCTATAGGCTGCATACAGCTATAGGCATTACACACATTGGCAGGCTTCCGTAGGTCTATCACTAACCACCTGGACCTGGCAGAAAGCCAAGAATACACCCCCTATCATCTCAAATATACTTATCATCCCAAATCAAGTTAATGCTACTTTGACAAATGATGGTGTACAATTTCAACTGATCTAAGTTCCCATCCAGTTCCCATTCACACTCTGCCTGGGCTGAATAGTCTAAAGAGTGGAAGCTTGATGACAGGTGTGTGAAGGTTATTTTGCAGCGTCAGGAAAAGCAGCCGCCACATTCATCATGTCTAGCTTGTTTTACAGTAGTCTACCGTATAATACGATGGTACAGTATGTTTTTTTTTACAGTAACCTACTGTCGAATACAGTAGTACAGTATGGGTTGTTTTACAGTAGCCTACCGTCTGATACGGTAGGACAGTGTGAGTTGTTTTACAGTAACCTACTGTCTAATACTGTAGTACAGTATGGGTTGTTTTACAGTAGCCTACCGTCTAATACTGTAGTACAGTAGTACAGAACTAACCGGTTAGTTACTGTAGACGTGTAAGAGGTTAGCTGTTTGGCCAGTGTTACTGTAGTCTCTGGTGACAGACATTAAGTAAACAGCTAGCCAGCGGCATCACACACAAGATTTTGTTCACCTACATAACAGTGTGTGCCTCCAGGCTCGGTAGTTGCACGATAGAGTAGAGTGGGGGTGGTGGTGTTTCTGGGTTTTGGTTGTCTTGGCTGGTACTGTACAGTAACTACAGTGAGTGGTGGTGGTGATGGTGTTTCTGTGCTCTGGCTGTATTGACTGGTACTGTACAATAACTACAGTGGTGGTGGTGGTGGTGGTGGTGGTGGTGGTGTTTCTGTGCTCTGGCTGCATTGACTGGTACTGTACAGTAACTACAGTGGTGGTGGTGGTGGTGGTGGTGGTGGTGGTGGTGGTGTTTCCGGGCTCTGGCTGCATTGACTGGTACTGTACAGTAACTACAGTGGTGGTGCTGGTGGTGGTGGAGGTGGTGGTGTTTCTGGGCTCTCTCAGTGAGTGCAGCCTGACAGCCTGTTGACTGTCTTTATCAGTTCTTCACCAGCACCATTTGGTCAGTGAGAGCCTGAGAGCAGTCAGCTGGATGGCTCCAGAGCAGAGGGCAGTCAGGTCATTTCCATAAAGATACATGCCTACCAACGTCAGAGAAATTATCTCTAGTTCCACCAGATATGGTGTTACAGGCTTTGGTTCCACAAAGTTTCACTGCTGTTGATGTTAATGTTGGCTACTTACATAAGGGTCGTTCCATTTGATTTCAATCTCTTTTTGACCACACCCCTTTTGATTTGAACGAAACTTTCTATACATATTTGCATTTAGGAGATAGAGGTGCTCAAAGTTTACCCATAATGCATACCCCACCATACCATGAGACATGTCTTCATCACTGGAAAAGATAAACGGTTGAGTTTAATATAATTTTAAATCTTCTTTAACATCAATTATCTTCAACTCAGATTCTTTTCATTTCTTTTCATTCATGTTTTAGCTTAGATCATATTTTCCATCATTTGAGGTGTTTGTATTGTTCCAGTCATCGGTTGAGACACAGTATACTCTAGAATACAGACATGGATGTCTCATGGTAGGGTGGACTATTCAAAATGGGTCAACTTCGAGCACCTCAATCTCCTAAATGTTTTGGCATTCTGGTTAAAACAGTCACTTTCTGACCACTTCTAACATGGGCTAATATGTATGGGAAGTTACATTCAAAACAAAATGAGGTGTGGTCGAAAAGTGAATTCAAATGGAACGAACCATAAGTAAGTCTATTCACACGCTGGGAAATATACTGTAGAGAAATGTGTAATTGGTATTGAACAGCGAATGGATTTAACATAGCAGAAAAGGGTTCACAGTGATAATGGATTACATTGTTTCAAAACCCCCAAAATGTCCTATTGACTCAATGCACTGTCATTGCGCTAGCATGTATAGCATGTACCAACGGATTCATGTGAACAGCTTAACATTTACGTTGTCCATCAGAAACAACCCCCCCGGTCAAAGTGGTCTCGACTCGCAGACCGTTTTTGTAAAGTGCTGCTCCTACCTCTTTTTTCCATTCCTGTCCGATAATGGTATCAGGCTTGACCTCTGACCCATAGGCATACCAGACAGAGTCAGACAGCAACTGGTATGGTCAAGACAAGTGTAAAAGAGGCTAGGTCAGGGATAGAAACATGAGACCACCCCGCCTCCTCTACCCACCGTGCTACACTGATCTATTCCAGACCTTTAAGGCCCTTCACCACCTCTACCATTCTAGCCCTGTAAAAATAGCCTCTATTTTCCCCCAGCAAGAACACTAAGTAAGGCTATATTCTAAATTCATGAGCCATGTGAATTTGTAGCGCTAAATAAAGCGCTATTCGTCAACGAGGTGTGTGGGATATTGACAGGATGAGCAAAGTATTTCCGCAACACTTTATTTCTTTAAACTCTCAATGACATTTGAAATATTACAGTTGTGTTAAAAACAACACCAAGTGAATTAAGTGCATTTTGCAGCAATTCAAGTTTTTCAATAGTTTGACAGACAATGATATATTATACATAACATAAATAATGCTTTGATATATATATATATTTTTTTTTTTTCGATCTAGTCTAGACTTGAACAATGTACATTATGTGAAAAGCATTCAAGTGTAAACATAGTTATTTCCATGAGATATCAATTTCAGGAGATATCAAAAACAGTACCTGTATAAACATATAGAAATACAAAAGTATAAAAAAAGGAAAAGTCAAAACAAAATGTTGCATTTTGTTAGTGAAAAAAACTACTTTTCAGAATTGCACTTTTCCACCGTAGCTCTAAATTGTGTTTTCACCACAATGAATATCCTAGTTATAACTAGTTAATAAATAACTAGTTACTCTTTCTTGTTCATCAAACCAATCCTTATCTCAGTATCCAAACCTATCCTCAACTGCAACAATACAGTACTTATAATTCAGTCTTTAGTTTGAGTTTTTTACTATTACTCCTCTTCTTCCTCCTCCTCTTCTTCCTCCTCCTCCTCTTCCTCCTCCTCTTCTTCTTCTTCCTCTGTCACCACATCATCATCCCCCAGTCCAAAGTCCATTTGGTACAAGATGACCTCCACATCTTCTGTGCACAGTGTGAGGTGATCCATGTTCTCGAACCCAGGCTCGGGCCTCTCTATGTTGGAGCCTTTAGCCGCCTCTTTGGCCTGTGCGATCAGCTCCTTCCCACTAATCAGGAACTCGGCTGCATTGCCCTTCTCCATGGTCTGGGCTGCCTTCTCCTTTAGGTTGATACTAGCCTGGAGCTGCTCTGTGTACCTCTCCACCAGGGACCTCAGCAACCCCAGCTTCCTTTCCTCCTCCTGGGTGATCTTTTCAAGGAGCTGGCCCTTACGTTCCTCCAGGATGGCGTAGAGCAAGTCGAAGCGCTCCCCCAGACGTCTCTTCTGAAGCTGGCTGTTCTCCTCGATACTCTTGCATGTGTCATCCATCTGAGCCATCACGGCCTGGACGCAGCTGTTACCCGCCGCAAGGAGATCTATGGCGTTCCGCAGCTCTGCCTTCTGGGTATCGTAGACGCTCTGCAAGGGTGACACCTCACAGTCCTTGTGCTGGCCGAACACTTTGCACATGGAGCAGGTGGGCGTCTGGCAGGTCACACAGTAAATATTGATGCGCTCGTCCTCATGCTCCGTGCACATGGGCTCCTTGGTGTCTTTGTCCTTCAGCGGTGGGTCTGCAACGTTACCTCCTACTTCTCCGCTGCCGCTCTCCGGCTGCTGCTTGTAGATATCGATGATGTTCTCCACCAGCAGGTTCCTCTGCAGGCCGTAGACACCGTGGCGGTCCAGGACGACCTCGAAGCGGCAGGTGGGGCAGCGGAAGATGCCCCCGGAGTAGTGGTAGGGGTTGCGGGAATCGTAGAGGTCACTGGCGCAGCCACGGCACAGGTTGTGTTGGCAGGGCAGGATGACCACAGGCTTCTGGAACATCTCCAGGCAGATGGGGCAACTCAGCTGGCTCTCCAGGCTCTCCCTGGGGCTGGGCTGGTGCGTCACCTGGCCGGTCTGGATATCCATGTCAAGGTATAAGGCCTAGGAGCTTCGTCTTAGTGTGGTCCTTTCTTTCTCTGTCTCTCCTTCTATTGCAGTTGGGTACAGTGACTGCTTTCTTCACTTGGTTTATTTTAATCTAGCCACTCTCCAGCCACAACTGACTATTTATACCGCTGGGCTGCCCGTGACACCCGAGCCTCCATGCCGTCTGAGGCACGGGTCCCTCCCTTTGCTTGTTTGCGAGGCTCATTTCGGAGAAAATTAACCCCTTCGGACCCCCGGCACATGCCATACTTAGCAACACCCCCGTCTCCTCCTGTGGGAGATACAGACGCAGGGGCCAAATCAAATAGACAACTGGCCAAACAAGCTCCTTGTGACAGGGTAAGGTCCCGCCAATAACAACATGTCTCGTCACCCACCACACCACAACACACGACTAGGGCCATTCACATCGGTTTACATCGTTGATTGACCCCTTTCGCCCTCTGCAGAAATAGGTCACAGGTAATGCATTTGCCTTCTCATAGCCAGACATTACGTATGTTATAACATAATCTCTCGTGGACAGACTACATATACATCGATCAAGCATCTGACCAAATTACGCATGATTTTAGTTCTGGGTTAAGTAAGATTAGTGATAGCATAAACATGTTGTAAACATGCTGGTTTCCTTGAAGATGCTCTAGCAGACTGTAATTACAATCCTTGGCTGACAGAAAGAAATGCAGATTTGAACAGAGTAAACAATGTAGAAATAGAATGAAGTTCTAGAATCTATACACAGTTTGTAATAGGGCTGGTTGAATGCGCCATATTTCTGTACTTGAGAAGAGTGACTGAGCTGGTAATGCACACTATGGAAATAGAATCATATCCTCTGCCATGTTCCCCTCCCCCACCCTCTCCCTTTACCCACTACCTCTGCATAACCTAAAAGACAGATTGTGCATGTGTGTGTGTGTGTGTGTGTGCGCATGTGCGTTGCACAACTCTGGAAAGTTTGCGGGTTGTAAACAGTAAGTCATGTGCCACCTCAACACCCCAGTAGCACATGGTCGACCCAGCCCAGGAGATCACCCATCAGGACACGGTCGACCCAGCCCGGGAGATCACAGCAGCTTGTGCAACACTGTCCACATCACACACCACAACACAGAACACCACATTACTCATTGTGCCCCTCTGACAACCAGCAACAACAAAATAACAGGTGTTGTACACGGGGTGGGTACTCATGCACATGGGCTTGGTTCCAGGGGTGGTATCCCAAACGTTTGTCAGGTTGTGACACGTTGGAGGTGTAGGGGGATTTTAGCCACGTGGCTGTAATCATGTCAACATGCTGTATTTGTCTTAGAGAAGGAGATGGGACCGATCGTCTGTAGTTTAGGAAAGACACACAGTATACAGTATGCAGACCCTCATCACTGGTTCACCTGTAGCCCAGGTAGCTCACCTGTGGATGCTGTGTCTGCCATCACTCCTCCATTATTATCTGGTGTGTAATGATGTCATCACTGACATTTGATTTTGAATCAGGAATAGATCATCCATCCTTTCATCTTTTCACCCCAGAAAACACTCAGAAAACATACAGTTGAAGTCGGAAGTTTACATACACTTTACACTTTTCAACCACTCATACCGCTCTGGAAGGAGACGCATTCTGTCTCCTAGAGATGAATGTACTTTGGTGCGAAAAATGCAAATCTATCCCAGAACAACAGCAAAGGACCTTGTGAAGATGCTGGAGGAAACAGGTACAAAAGTATCTATATGCACAGTAAAATGAGTCCTATATCATCATAACCTGAAAGGGCGCTCAGCAAGGAAGAAGCCACTGCTCCAAAATCGCCATAAAAAAGACAGACTAAAGATAGTACTTTTTGGAGGAATGTCCTCTGGTCTGATGAACTGACTTCACAAAATAGATGGCATCATGAGGAAGGAAATGTATGTGGATATATTGAAGCAACATCTCAAGACATCAGTCAGGAAGTTAAAGCTTGGTCGCAAATGGGTCTTCCAAATGGACAATGACCCCAAGCATACGTCCAAAGTTGTGGCAAAATGGCTTAAGGACAACAAAGTCAAGGTATTGGAGTGGCCATCACAAAGCCCTGACCTCAATCCTACAGAACATTTGAGGACAGAACTGAAAAAGCGTGTGCGAGCAAGGAGGCCTACAACAAACCTGACTCACCCAACTTATTGTGGGAAGCTTGTGGAAGGCTACCCGAAACGTTTGACCCAAGTTAAACAATTTAAAGGCAATGCTACCGATTACTAATCGAGTGTATGTAAACTTCTGACCCACTGGGAATGTGATTAAGGAAATAAAAGCTGAAATAAATCATTCTCTCTACTATTATTCTGACATTACATTCTTAAAATAAAGTGGTGATCCTAACTGACCTAAGACAGGGAATTTTTACTAGGATTAAATGTCAGGAATTGTGAAAAACAGAGTTTAAATGTATTTGGCTAAGGTGTATGTAAACTTCCGACTTCAACTGTAGATTCACAGTTTGATTATATGAACAGCCCTGTAACTGACCACTCCAGTTCTCTAGAGTATCACAACAAACACACGAGATTGTGGTGACGCAAGACTTCTCTGAACCTGCCTGTCCCAGTCCTTCCAGTAATGTTGAAAAACAGAGTCATGTGGAAGCTGGTCCTGCAGTAGGTGGTTGTGTGGGAGTGCACAGGGTTGACAGTGTACTTCAGAGAGAGATATACATGTGTGTTTCCAGGAGACCAGTGGCGAGGTGAAGAGTCACACTCCTCAAAATGTCAGCAGGCGCATCACTGGCCAAGCTCCTCCCACCAGTGGGGGATGGTGGGAGGAGCTACAGGAGGACCAACTCGTTGTAATGGATGGAATGGAATAAATGGAACGATATCAAACACATTAAACATCTGGAAACCACGTGTGACTCAGTTCCATTGTTTCCATTCCAGCCATTACAATGAGTACGTCCTCCTATAGCTCCGCCCACCAGCCTCCTATGACAAGCACAGGCACTAATAATAAAACCCTATCCTGGAATCGTATATATATATGAAACAGAGCAAGCTCCAGACTAGACTGAGAATGTGGTTATGTAATATGCATGTTTGTTGATTTTGTTTCTTGTTGATCACTTTATCACTGAATTCGAACCCAGGACCAACTGTTGAATGTGCTTGCCAACTACTCGATTAGTTGACAGTTACCTTAACAGTGTGTCATGAGATACGTATGTACACGTTGCAAAACATTGCCTCAACTCTTCTATGACATCATCAGTGTGCCCTGTTACCAAGGTTAATAGTCATTATCGTCTTTCACTGTCAGTCA
The DNA here is from genome assembly GCA_023634145.1 of Thymallus thymallus. NCBI lineage: Eukaryota > Metazoa > Chordata > Actinopteri > Salmoniformes > Salmonidae > Thymallus > Thymallus thymallus. Next base: position 16,473,261 of record CM042419.1, read on the forward strand.
CAAAACTAACCACTAGATGGCGTACCTTACCATTTTCTATCTGGTGAGACAAGTTGTAGCATTGGCCGCCTTACACATCTTCAGGCAAGATGCGTGAGTGGGTTTGAGAAAGACTGACTACTTCTTTCCACACAAACACAGACAGACACACACACACATATACACACACATATACACACATATACACACATATACACACACACCCTTAATTGTCAGTTGTTTGGAAACTAAATGAATATGTTTCCCCCTATGGCACAATAACATATCCAATGAGACTGAGTGAACTGAGAGACTGTTTGTGTTCTTGTGATAAACGATAAAATGTATTTTTCCTCTGTGGTGCCACTCAGATACATATCAGCCGTCCCATCGCCGTGTCAGAGCCCTGCCAAAAACAATGATCCATTGTGCTGTTGTGTATGGAAACACAATGATGGGGACTGACGTGGGGAGGATACAGTAAGTGGCTGAAGGAGGACCTACATATGTAGAATCTTAATTTGTTATGAGAATTTTCCTGCACGGCAGGAAATGCAAACTTGTAGTGTATTTCGAGGTTTAAAAAGGCTTTAAAATGTCAGACTTGATTTGCCCTGATGAAAAATGTATCAACCCGTACAAAGAATGTCCATTAATTATGATTCACATAATAATTCACATTTCCTGTTGCTGCAGGATTATTTTCCTGCTGCAGCAAACTAGCTCAAATTAAGTTCCTACCTCTGTAGGCCACAGACTGGGCGCAGGACTGCCAATATGGGCAGGAGCAGTAACCAGGAAGCATGAGAGGTCAGCCTTAGCCCCTATAAACATAATTTCTGTCTCTGAGACTGTGTTTAATTCCCTGGAAATCAAAGGTCCCCTTTGAGACATTGTGCCATTCTGAGGCTCCTGTCCTGTTTTGTTGTGATCAGCTCTGTTCTCAGTTGTTTTCCCACGGTCAGTTAAATAGACATGTCAGAATGTTTCCATTTTTGTTCTATAATGAAATATAGGGAGAGAGAAGAGGACAACATCAACGTTGCCACTCACAAAGAGAAATAGAAGTGATTTAAACGTGGAAACCTGTGCCTGTATCCACAAAGCGTCTCAGAGTAAGAGCGCTGACCTAGGATCAGTTTAGCCTTTTACATCATAATGAATGAGATTATATGGACAGATCCTACATCCCCACTCCCACCCTGAGACACTTTTTGGATAACGGGCCCTGTGTGTGTGTGTGAGTGTGTGTGTGTGTGTGTGTGTGTGTGAGTAATGTGTGGTAGAGGACAATGCAGGGATGTGATCTGTGGCTATTCCCACGAACCATGGCCAAGGAGAGAAGAGGGTTACAGTCTTATCTCTCTGTTCTCACACCAGTCAGGCTAAAGGTCAGCTTCCTTCTCTAGCCTGACCTTTCCCTCTTGCCTTTGGACAAATGTACATGTTATGTTATTTTAACATGGCTGTGGTGTTCATTTATCAAATTGGTGTGACATTCATGATGAAGGGTGGACGGAGGGTGTATTTGGCAGTACTAAAATGTTATGTCATTACAAAGGTCGCTAAAAGATCATTTTTATTCGCTATCTTGATACCCAGCAGACATAGCAACAGGAAGTTGTTCGTTGTCCCGTTACTTCTTCACAAATGGTTATTTTATTTCCCAGAGAAGACAGACTGTAGAATCTTGTCACAGCAGTTACTGCTGTTGATCCCCCCCGGGGGATCAATAAAGTACCTATCTATCTATCTATCTATCTATCTATCTATCTATCTATCTATCTATCTATCAGTTATCTTTGAACAGAAGATGGGGTTTGTTTTCTAGGAATACAACAGTACAGTATAGCTCCCATTTTAGCCGTCTGAAGTCTGTTGAGTCAGAATCTCCCAAATAAATGAGTATATTCATAGGTTGAAAAGCAAATAGTTGACTCCCAACCCAACAGTGGTTAAAGAGGCTCCAATTAGTAGTGTTATCTCTACCAACCTTCATAGATCAGTAATCCCTTTGTAAGGAATACAGCGCTCATCTTCCCTCAGTCCTGATGAGTTTCATGTTTGCAGGGCTCACATTTGAATAACGAAAAGCTGCTGGACTATTGAAGATGATTTTCATTTCTGTCTGCTTGAAAATTTCCTTTTGGGAATTACATAACACTTATGACACAATGTTAGGTCACAAGTTCGCAACCCTCCAAGGTCATTGAGGGAGCCCTATCTAACCTTCAAGAAACATCCTTTATTTGCCAGACTAGCTGTCAATATTCATTGTTTGTTTATCCATTCATCCTTCTAAGTGGTGGCTTGTTTCCAGGTTAAGCACTTCTAGAGTATTGAGGTTGGCTCAAAAAATACTGAACATGAAGGAGTACTCCTAGTCCAGCCTGGTCTCATAGACTAGACGTAACATAGTAAACACTCAAAATAGTATGTCATGTTACGGTTGGTATGGTTACATAAGACAGAAGGTTACTTAAGAAGGCTAAAGAAGGCTAAAACAAAAGTAGGGTGGTTGGTCGGGGTGAATGGGTAGGCGTTTAACGTGAACTTGTAGCAACCCAAAGGTTGCGCGTTATAATCTCATCACGGATAACTTTAGCCAATTAGCAACTTTGCAACTACTTACTACTTTTTAGCTACTTTGCAACTCGTTGAGCGTTGGGCCAGTAACCTGTCGATGTGTCCTTGAGCAAGGCACTTAAACCTAATTTGCTCCAGGCTGTAGGTAGGCCGTCATTGTAAATAAGAATTTGTTCTTAACTAACTTGCCTAGTTAACTAAAGTAAAAAAATAAAAAAACCTTTACCCCTAACCCTAACTCCTAGCCTAGCTAATGTTAGCCACCTAGCCACCTAATAAACATTAGCCACAACACATTGGAATTCATAACATATCATAGTTTTTGCAAATGTGTAACATATCATATGAATTGTAATAGTAACAGATCATACAAAATGGATGATGGACAGTCACAAATTAATACATACCATACGAAATGTAACATATCATACTAAATGGAGTGTTCGGGATTTACAGTTACTATGTTATGTCTACCCCTGAGTCCAGGTTGCCCAGTCCAGTTATTATTCCCATGCCCCTACTCTGCCTGCCTGGCTGGCTGGGCGGAAGACGTGAGAATGTGGCAGCCTGGTAGTGGCATTGTTTACTGTGCCAGCCCCAGCGTGTGAGCCCTCACCCCTGCTTGTGAGGCCCTGGCCCACACTGTGGCCGCCTGGAGCCATCCAGGGGCCTCGCTGGCCAGCCCAGATCTCTCAACTTTGACTGAAGACTCAACCATGGTTTTGCCAGGCTCTCACAGGGATTTGTATTGTGTTCATTTGTTCTCTTCCCCCCTTCTTTTTACATTGATATACAGACAAATATATATAGACCATAATAGCATGTCCAGTGCACTCCAGAAACAGCTTTGATCCATTTAGAGATGAAGCGACGTTTGACTTAAAGGATGGTGCTTACTGGTGCTTCCTGTGGCTCTTCAATAAGCTTCTCTCACATACTGCTGTGTCCTAAACCTCTGTCTCTGTTTGTGTCTGTAGCTTACAGTATTTTAAGTCAGAGGGCCTCTTTTTGTTATAGTTTAAGATCAGTTCAGATTGTGAGATCTCCTATAGGCGGCCTTGAGAACAACACATTATTTGAAAAGAAACTGCAGGATTATCCTCTCCAACCTTTTAAAAACAGAATATTATTTTATTGTTGATTTTCCATATTACATGTTTTGGAAAATAGTTAAAAGAAACTGTCTGAGTCACACAAAACAGGAAGTGTGGAGGTGTAACCAACTTCACATAGCCCCCCAGAAGAAAGGCACACGGACACCCACACTTCAGGTTGACTCGGTTTTTATCTGCAGTAAAAGATATCAAACAGTGATGACAAGCATTGACAGGACGGTCACAGCCACATGTTCACTGGTTAGGTAGGACACAATATATATTTTAGATAGGAGCAACAGTAGTAATAGATACCCTCGATGTGAAGTGATATTAATCCATAAATACAGAGCACAAGTACAACCCTTTTTATATAAACCTTTTTAGGTAGTAAGAAAATAAACATTCACTTAAAATGTCTATAAATCACCTGCTAGCAATGGCTAGCGTGACATTGTAGTGCGGTGACCAACGTTGCTAGTTAGCTCATCATCAACATGGCTAGCTAAGCCATCAAAAATGTGGCTAATGTAAGCGCTGATACATGTTTAGCTAATGAATATGTTAATCTACAACAAGAGTTATTAACTGAATGTATTGTGTGATCATAGATATTTAGAACTGCTGTAGGTTTGGGTAGGGGGGAGCTATGTGGAAGGAATGTGCTAGCTGGGTGTTTCACGATAGAACAGTATTTTGTTGTAATATGAAACTAGGACATCTACTGAGAGGACCACTACTTCCGTCAACTGGATTGCGTCACGAGGCTGGGACCAGCCTGCACGCCAACGATAGGCTGAGTAAGTTTAAACCACACTCAGCCTCTACTCCGACAGGTCAGCAAGGAGCGGAAACGATTCTGTCGGAGTATTTAAGGAAGAACAAAGGATAGGGGCGCTTCTCTTCTCTTCTCTAGCGCTGCTGACTGTTTGCTCACTCACTCTCACTCTCGCGCTCTCTCTCCCCCTCTCTCTCTCTTCTCTGGCCCTGCTTGCTGTTTGCCCTGCGTGGTGTCACAGTGAGCCTGTATATACGAACTTCATATTTACCATTTAAGGATTTGCTAGAATAAAATACATAGATGATTTAAACGGCGTAGTAATCCTTTTGTTCCAATACCAGATTTGAATTGACGCGACCTTAACACTTAACTTGTTGAAATAGGTATTCAATACGTTAACGGCTAAATAAATATATACATATTCACATTCGACTTTTAAGATATATGAACCCGTTTTCCAAAAACACTATTGTGTTATACAGTTTTAAACAGTTTTGTTGTATACAGAGGAAGGAGACACGAACCTGCTCTCAGAATATCTCTCTCGGACTGAGGAGCCGGCAGACCAACTTCCCAAATAGGGGAGAAGCACTCAAAACCCACTAGTTGCTCTTTCAAATAAAATAGTACAAAAATGGTAAGTCCGACAACCTCTCGTATTACCAACCTTACTACAATGGCAGCAACTATTCTTATGTATTCAGTAACACATAATGAAAGGAAACTTTATTTATATCACCCCTTTTTCTGAAGTGAATGGTTTCACCCACTACAATACCGCGAACTGCGGCGTTCTTTGATATCTACATTGTGCGCGAGGTTGATGGAAACTCTACATTTTCACAGAGGCAGTTTGACTATATATTACTTTGTGCCTTAACACCCTTCAGGCAGAGTCACACAAGATCAACCACTGGGCAAACAAGAGATTAGACGATCATGCTGTATCCCTGACTAATGGTATTAATGCGTAAACATGTTGACTGACTGACTGAAAATCTGGTTGCAACCATTGAGGAAGTCACACGATTTATTTGCTTTATAAATACAAGAGAAAATGGTGGCCACGATGTATGGGTTTACTGAGTAAAAATGTCCTCAGTTGAGACTCTTCTCTGAGATTTATAATGATGGATTGGTACAACGTAGTATTTTACAATGTTTGAATGGGTGATGATGTAATCTAAAAGTGTCTGTTGCTGACAACATTTGGGGAGAGAACTTTCAACCCAAGAGCAAAATAGTTAATTCTGGTTATTTATATATTGTATGTTTTTTGTTTCCCTCAGAAGGACAGCTGTAGTATTTTATATATTTTGAAAAGCTGTCAAATTACCCTGCCTGAATGATAGTGTATAACCTCCATGTTTCTTTACCCAGGTTACATCTCTCCCTGATTAGATCAGATCAGACTAGAAATACACACAGAGACCACGCCAGTCCTCTGATAGATTCTGGAGCCTGGCCAATGTGTTGAAACTCAGGTCAAAACACAGGTTATATATTATACAGTGTATGGTCAACACTTTTTTGTTATTAGTTATTTCTCCTCTTTAGCTGATAGGCTATATTTGCTTTATATATTTTACCATGCTTGTTATTTCTGTCCTATAGCTTCCAGTAGAGCGAGAGGGCCATTCTAGCTTATTGCTGTTGCCAAGGGTGACCTCATACTGGTAGTGAGATATATGAGACTAATTTTCTTCTTTTCATTTCAAGAACATCTCTCCGTCTCTCTGTAGTTCATTTGTAGAGATCAAAGAGGGAGACTAGATGTCTGCACCCTTCCCCTCTCTCTCTCTCTCTCTCTCTCTCTCTCTCTCTCTCTCTCTAAGGAGATATAAAATAATCTTCATGTTTCGTTAACTTCTACTTTGTAATTTACTTCTGTTGCTATTTTGAATGCTTTTTGAAACCTGTGGCATTCAGCGTATGCTTAATGAATCCTTGTTTCTTTCTGAAACCTGCAGCATTCAGTGTATGCTTAATGAATCCTTATTTCTTTCTGAAACCTGCAGCATTCAGAGTATGCTTAATGAACCCTTGTTTCTTTCTGAAACCTGCAGCATTCAGAGTATGCTTAATGAACCCTTGTTTTCTTACTGCAATGCTTCATTCTTCTTTTGTGAATCACAATGTGGGTTCAGAAAAACATATTTGGGGAACCAAAGAGTGGATTGTTTTCTCTTTTTACCTGTCAGTGAAAGTTTATTTGATAATGTGATTTTCATTTTCCTTGTCTGCAGGTTAAAATCAGAACACACACTTGACCCACTCATCAGAAGCTGACTGGTAATGAGCCAAAAGAGCTCAGAACTAATTGTCAGGGGTTTAAGCCGTCTTATTTTCTGAAGTAAATCCTAGTAAATCCTTGATAAATCCATCATAGGAACTCCCTTAATTGGGACGTTTTGCAGCTTCTACGGGTCACCGCAGGGTCAAAAAGCAGAGTGATTAGAAACAACTGAACAATTCTGGATGGAGATAAAATGCTTCCTGAGTTGATAGCATAGATTGGCTTGTTTGATAGCACTGCCCTAACCTGTCCTGTCTGGCTCCACATGTGATTGAAAGGAAGACCATTTATTTTTACCACACTGATTGACTGTGGTGGGTTTAGGTTTGGGTTGATTTTAGCCTCTGTGTGACAATGGGGTTCTGGTGGCTTCATTAAGGAGGGAAAACACATTAGCTGTCTTCTGAAAAATCTGATATCTGAACTAACTAAAAGCAATAGGGCTTTAGTAAGGGCATGTACGTGTGTTGTCCATGAAAATATCACTCAATTCAAACAAACTACTTTCTGGTCTCCACCCTTCACTGTCCGTGCAGCACAAATAAACATTACAGTATGTTTGCCTTGTAGTTTAACTACCAACAGGCCTGGGTGGATTGAACTGAACTGATCTGAGCTGTCCTCTAGAGGCATACTGTATGAGAGTCTGCCAGTACTGGGCTGCACACTTCACAGAGCTGTGACTGGACCCTACTTGTGGAACCACCCAGGGCCAACAAGCTAGGGGAGCTAAGCCCCACTAATGTTTCTATTTATTTGATGGCCCAGAAACTAAACTGCCTCCTCTGTAAATTCCTTCAGGGAACTTGGATTTTTGCTTTACTTTACATGAGTGGAACTTTTGGATCCAGAGTGGAGCAAATAAGGTTAACTGTGAATGAATGAACTGACCACTAAATGTAGTTTTTCACATTTATTCTGCATTTATTGTCTATTTCCCTTCTTTTTTTTTACAAACTGGCAAGAGGATTTATACTTGGCTGTTAAAATGTGTGTCTGTCAGCGAACCCCTAATCAACAGCACTGTGTGTGACCAAACCATTCCGTAAAACATGTAAATACCCGTTACTACATTTGTTGAATATAGTGCTTTTACAATCTACAACCGTTGCCTTTTACTGTCTTTTTGTTCTACTGATCTTTAAAAGGTTGGTTTTCTATGTTTGGACACTGTAACGGCCCATAACGAAATAGAGGGAAAGAATTTATTTGGGAAAGCTTAATAGCTTTCAGCAGTTGTAGAAACACAACACTGACCATGCCTGGCTTTGAGATAAGAGCTCGATGCATGAGGCGATGAGAGAATATGTCTCGACTAATGAGGTAATGAAATATTGCTTTTGTAGTAACATAAAGAACACATTTCCTTTGTTGAGTTTTTTCAGACCACCAGACACATTGCCAGCATTAGCTCATGTATTTAGCATTAGCTCATGTATTTAGCATTAACTCATGTATTTAGCATTAGCTCATGTATTTAGCATTAGCTCATGTATTTGAGCCTTTTCAACCCACCGCCGAGCTCTCAAAAGTGGATGTGGCCAATAAAGGTTATATCCGTATCAGTAAATATCCGTATATCCATTATGTCCATTATAACTATGTAATAATAACGTATGACATTTAAGTGCTATCATGACTATATTTCAAGTATGCTAACCAATACCCCATTGCATCCTCTATGGGCCAATCAACACATCTCCTCAATACACCCCATTGTTTCAGCGTATCCTCTGCCAGTAAACTCCTGACGGACAGACACCTACAGGAAACACTCACTAACACTCACTAACCTGGCCATTTAAGTGGCTATGGGAGTTAATACCCCTGGTCTAACCTGGTCGTTGAAGTGTCTATGGTAGTTAATACCCCTGGTCTAACCTGGTCGTTGAAGTGTCTATGGTAGTTAATACCCCTGGTCTAACCTGGTCGTTGAAGTGTCTATGGTAGTTAATACCCCTGGTCTAACCTGGTCGATGAAGTGTCTATGGTAGTTAATACCCCTGGTCTAACCTGGTTGTTGAAGTGTCTATGGTAGTTAATACCCCTGGTCTAACCTGGTCGTTGAAGTGTCTATGGTAGTTAATACCCCTGGTCTAACCTGGTCGTTGAAGTGTCTATGGTAGTTAATACCCCTGGTCTAACCTGGTCGTTGAAGTGTCTATGGTAGTTAATACCCCTGGTCTAACCTGGTCGATGAAGTGTCTATGGTAGTTCATATACAATGGCAGCAGTATAGAGACCAATATCCAATGGCTATCACACCACTAATGGTACTTAGACTGACAGCCTGGCTCCACTCTGTGTTTACTGACAGACCCAGAGCCCTCTATTCAGACCCTATAGCAGAATGGTTGCTACGGTGACATGGGATTGATGGATGGCAGAGCGCTGAAAAGAGTCTGGGCTTTAGGTCTGGCCTTATTCTACACGACCTGGCTGGTGTTAATGGTAGTGAACTGAAGGTCCACACTCTCAAATGCCAGTTAGATTATATAGAACATCTGAACGGTAGCTTCGTCAACAGCAGCGGTGTAAAGTACTTAAGTAAAAAATACTTGAAAAAACTACTTAAGTCATTTGAAAGCAAATACTTTTTAGACTTTCACTTTTACTTGAGTCATTTTCTACTAAGGTATCTTTACTTTTACTCAAGTATGACAATTGGGTACTTTTTCCACCACTGGTCAACAGGCTTGGAGCCCCACACATCCCCTTCATCCAATCAGTCTGAACCAGAGAAAGTTCCTTGTGGCAAGTGTTAGGAGGTGTCATCTCAGATGTTGAAGAGGTGTCAGGTTGAGTTTCCTCAGTGTGTTAGTACTGGTTCACATTAGTGGTATGGTCAGGCCACTACAGGCGTTAGATGTGGTTCTTTTTAATCAGGACCCCTATCGGGTTTTTCTGTGGTGAAGCAAGGCGCCACACACGCACGTACACACACACGCGCGCACATACACATACACACACACACACACACTCCATCCATCCCCTTCTCAAACGAGCGCCGACTGGCTGGCTGTGTGTGGGTGTGTGTGATGATGAATGAGAATGTGTATGGCCCGAGGTCCTTTTTCTTTTTTATAGGTATCCTATTGAGCCGTGGTTTGAGGGTGGTTGAGTCCAGAGACAGTTATGGATGGGGCAATGAGAGACCCTATTAGCGTACTGCTATTAATTACAGGCTAAGAGAACAGATCAGTCAGAGAAAGGCCACCGAGCCAGGGAGAGACAAGTCCAGTTAATGATGAAGGCCTCCCTTGACTGGGCTGAGATGGGCCACTTCATTATCTGATGGGTGGCTGGGTTTAATGTGTTTAATGTTGAGGTTTACAGTTTGGGGGTTAAATGCTGCTCCTAGAAATAAAGCTAGTAAATGTGATGCTTTGTGCTGCTGAGGCGTTTTGATGGGTTTCAGAAAGGAATAAACACAAAATGATGAATGGGTCTTCTCCATAGAGTGTCCCCTACCAGGAAGACATAAGGGTACAGAATGGGTCTTCTCCATAGAGTGTCCCCTACCAGGAAGACATAAGGGTACAGAATGGGTCTTCTCCATAGAGTGTCCCCTACCAGGAAGACATAAGGGTTCAGAATGGGTCTTCTCCATAGTGTCCCCTACCAGGAAGACATAAGGGTTCAGAATGGGTCTTCTCCATAGTGTCCCCTACCAGGAAGACATAAGGGTTCAGAATGGGTCTTCTCCATAGTGTCCCCTACCAGGAAGACATAAGGGTAAATGATGAATGGGTCTTCTCCATAGAGTGTCCCCTACCAGGAAGACATAAGGGTAAATGATGAATGGGTCTTCTCCATAGAGTGTCCCCTACCAGGAAGACATAAGGGTAAATGATGAATGGGTCTTCTCCATAGAGTGTCCACTACCAGGAAGACATAAGGGTAAATGATGAATGGGTCTTCTCCATAGAGTGTCCCCTACCAGGAAGACATAAGGGTAAATGATGAATGGGTCTTCTCCATAGAGTGTCCCCTACCAGGAAGACATAAGGGTACAGAATGGGTCTTCTCCATAGTGTGTCCCCTACCAGGAAGACATAAGGGTACAGAATGGGTCTTCTCCATAGTGTGTCCCCTACCAGGAAGACATAAGGGTACAGAATGGGTCTTCTCCATAGTGTGTCCCCTACCAGGAAGACATAAGGGTACAGAATGGGTCTTCTCCATAGTGTGTCCCCTACCAGGAAGACATAAGGGTACAGAATGGGTCTTCTCCATAGTGTGTCCCCTACCAGGAAGACATAAGGGTACAGAATGGGTCTTCTCCATAGTGTGTCCCCTACCAGGAAGACATAAGGGTACAGAATGGGTCTTCTCCATAGTGTGTCCCCTACCAGGAAGACATAAGGGTACAGAATGGGTCTTCTCCATAGTGTGTCCCCTACCAGGAAGACATAAGGGTACAGAATGGGTCTTCTCCATAGTGTGTCCCCTACCAGGAAGACATAAGGGTTCAGAATGGGTCTTCTCCATAGTGTGTCCCCTACCAGGAAGACATAAGGGTACAGAATGGGTCTTCTCCATAGTGTGTCCCCTACCAGGAAGACATAAGGGTACAGAATGGGTCTTCTCCATAGTGTGTCCCCTACCAGGAAGACATAAGGGTAAATGAAATGGCAAAGGAGTAATAACTTCCACCTGCGTTTTCCACCCGAGGACTGTCATAAATAAGGCTTGAGTTAAAACTTGGGATCAATTAAACCTAACCCTAACCCTAGCTTCATATGCACATCCTGGTTCAACCCTAACTATAGCCTTTATCCTAATCCTAATCCTAACCCTAACTATAGCCTTTATCCTAATCCTAATCCTAACTCTAACTCTAGCTGGTCCTTTTATTCATTGTGATAAAATTGACACTCCTGTTCTTCATTGCTTCTGTCTTTCTTTGTACGTACCTGAAAGTTGAGCTCCTCTTAGGGCTGGATTCCATCCTTATCAGGTAAGATCCGGGTTGAGCTGACATATGCAGCGGTAACCGTGTATGCAGTCTCCGCAAACGCGAAAACATTGCCTTTAAATTTCAAGCGAGCTATAACGCAGTTCCGCGATACTTCAGCAGTACGGATTGAAGATTGTGTCTGTGATGAGATGGTTGAATGAATGAAATGCCAAATGGCTAACCAGTCTTTTTGTTACCGTGATCTTTAAGTGAACATACATGTAAACTATTGCCACAGGAGAAATAACAAATACAGTACAAGGACTGAGAATAAGTACTGTTGTACTTGTTAAATCCACCCTGGTGGATTAATTATCCCAATCAGAGACTATACTCCATATTACCTCTGTCATACTGTGTATCAAAATCATTTATCTGAATCGACCCATTAATAAATGGTATCGAGTGGATGCCATGAAGATTTCAGTGTTGGGGTAATGATAATGATGGTATTATTAATGTGAGGTTTGCAATTGAATAGAAAATACCTGCATGCATACAAACACAATGGGAAAGGAAATTATGCAAAATGCCAACAAAACAAGGATACAGTTACATAGTATTAGTATAATCAGTAGTTGAAATCACCTCCTACAACAGAATACCGTACCCAGAGAAGCATTAGAATTAAATTAACATATTTTCTCAGAATCATAGAATGTTTCAGGATTAGTCTGTGTTGAGTGTTCGTAGCATTGTCTGTGGTTTGCACTGTTCTAGGATGTAGGATGCTTTTCCAAGAGACCAATCAGCCACAGAAGTCTAGCTTTTTCAGTGTAATATAAGACTTTGGCCCCTCAATACCTTAGTAGCCTATACTGCCCTGCCAAGCAAAAAGGCAGTAGCTGCTCATTTGATCGAAAATGAGTTATTTTTGCTACATTAAATACATGCTTGATCATGTGGACAAGTATCCTGCCTCTATTGTATTGTGTTTTGGGGCTCATGTTAGTAGTAACTGCATAAAGTTACTGTGAAAGCCATTTTTCTCAGTTCTACGCTATGGGCAGTTACTGCCTTTTTGCTTGGCAGGGCAGTATGGTGTTCATGTCATCGTTCAGGAAGTGTTTTACAGTGTTCAGTATAGAAGCTCTTTACAAGTTCCCAGTCATATCTCAAAAGATACCAAAGCAAGGACCCGTATTCAGACACATACCAGTATTCAGAAAAATAACTCAAGGCCAGTTGTCTGATCAGCCTTACCCCTCGGTCAGCTGAAACATGCCTGTGATGAGAAGAGAATGAGTAGCAGCGATGCTATGCCTGTCCATGTTTTAGCACCATGGTGCTGTTTGTTTGGGCTGTCTGACAGACAGTGGAATGCATTACCACCCTATAGAGGAAGACTGAGAGACAGCACATCTCCAGGGTGTAGTGTCATGGCAACGCTGCCTCGAAGCATTCTCCATCTGAGTTACACCGTCAAAACAGATATCATGTTTGTGCATTTGTCTCTATGTGACAGGAAGTCACAATGGAAGTCGGACCCCGGGTCAATTCCACATCATAATGTTGCTTTGCCCGCGTCTATGAGTGACAGGGTTCAGGACCCCTAAACACACGCCCAGACACACGCACATACAGACACACTGCCATCAGCTGGCCTTGTGTGCTCAACAGCCCCTCACTCTATAGAGAGAGAGAGAGAGAGAGAGAGAGAGAGAGAGAGAGAGAGAGAGAGAGAGAGAGAGAGAGAGAGAGAGAGAGAGAGAGAGAGAGAGAGAGAGAGAGACTGTACTATAGCCGAGCCCTGAAGACAAGACAACACCTTGATAAATTGACTAATACACTGAGGCCTTAGAACTGAACGTAGTCATTTTGATAAATGAACCAAGAGTTCATCACACCACAGAGACCCTTAGACAGGATGAGGTAGCTAAGACCGTTTGATGTATTTGTCTAATATCTCTCATTATTCACTGCAGTTGTCTCCTCCCTTGTGGATCTTTAATTTCTCTGTCAGTTAAATAAGGGATACACTCATTCACACATCTTCAGTCGTAAGACTCTTGCAGGTGCATTGGAGACATTCCCAAAATCAGATTGCTAGCCAAGTCTGAGCTTTTTATTTAAAATAAAGTCATTGTTTCAGTTTAATGAGCATGAAAGGCTTTAACAGAGGTTGGTAGACCAAAACATAGGTCAAAATGTTTTATACAATACACACACATTAGCACATGCTTTACAACAGATGTTCAATAGGACCTGTTAAGATTGTCTTTGTGTTTTGGTTATCGCACTTTCCCAGCTGTGAGGTTTCTCTGTGTCTTGTACGATGTCATACGATAGATGGGCGTCCTGCTGTAATTACTACTAACCATTCATAAAACAACCCAAAACATAGAGCAGCGAGGCAGAACTAAGACATACCGCTGGCCAGCCAGGCTTTTGTGAACATGGCATGTTACTTAGCGAACATGGCATGTTACTTAGCGAACATGGCATGTTACTTAGCGGAGGTGTGCTTTGTTTGCCAACACTGACTTGTCCACATTTCACAGGCTCATCCATCATACTAAACTCTGCCCTTTAAAGTGAACAAGTGAAGGGATAAATATTAAGTACACATCTCCCTTCCTTTTCAATATAGGGCACGCCAAAACATACAATGACCATTTACGATGAACAAGAATGAGAGCATGATTATTTTGAGGGAGCTAAAGTACTAGGCCTACTGGATCAACCAGGAAAAGACATCTGGCCTGAGCCAATGAGAGCTCTTAAACACTGTCATCCTGGAGACGTTTAGTCTAGGGCTCCATGCTGGGAGGGGAGGTCAGTGAAGTTCCTATTGGCCTAGGATTCTGGAATGTTTGGAGCCGGTCGGTGCCCTCTTCGTTTCACACCTGCTCTCGGTAAACATGACCTCTGTGGACCCAAAGGTTAACTGCCTGCCCCTTTCTTAATTAATTATGTGGTTTTTTTAGCAAGTGGCTTGTTTTGGATGTAGGGATGTCCATTGTAAGATGTACTCTGGGTAATAGCGCATGCTATGACTAAAATGTAAATGTAAGATCATCTTAATAAAGTTTCTATAACAGTGTTATATTTTCGTGTTATGCATTACAAATGTAAATGTAGGTATCCATGCTGTTATAACGGCTGATATAAGGAGCTATGAGCTGTATTGAATGCTTATAACAGGTCCAGGAATACATTATGATCTGATGGAAGGCTATATAATGGTTTATTGGGGGATTATTTGAATGATGTGATTGGCATAGATCCAGTTCACACACACTTGATGTATATGTTTCTGGAACTAGTTGTTGAAAGAACACAGTGACAGTCAATCATGCCTGATGATTTTCAGTCCCAGTTTAAAAGGTTACAGTGTTGATACAACTCAAACAAGGCATTAGTATAAAATAAAGCAGGGTTCGTTTTTAAAAGATACTTCTATTGAGGCTTTTTCTTGGCAGTAGTTTCCCAGTTTGCATCAGAATGAATTTCCTAGGGAAGGATTGTTTACATTTATTTGAAATTAAACTTAAGTACACATCATCACAGCGATTTAGATCTTGGAACACTGAGCTACTCTTTATTTACAGATTAATGGTACATGGTATCTGAACTCTGTGACATGGTTCTATTTTGATATGTCACGTCTCACTCTCACAGCATATTTTGCTCTTTCGCCAATATACATTTAGGTTTCCGCACTCAGAGAGAAGACTGTAATTGTGAACTCCTTTTCAGGCCAAAGCTGTCTGAGCGATCTTAGTCGGACAGTTAGTTCTGTAGTCTATATTCAGTTAGTTCTGTAGGCTATATTCAGTTAGTTCTGTAGGCTATATTCAGTTAGTTCTGTAGTCTATATTCAGTTACTTCTGTAGGCTATATTCAGTTAGTTATGTAGGCTATATTCAGTTATGTAGGCTATATTCAGTTAGTTATGTAGGCTATATTCAGTTAGTTCTGTAGGCTATATTCAGTTACTTATGTAGGCTATATTCAGTTAGTTATGTAGGCTATATTCAGTTCTGTGGGCTATATTCAGTTAGTTCTGTGGGCTATATTCAGTTAATTATGTAGGCTATATTCAGTTAGTTCTGTAGGCTATATTCAGTTAGTTATGTAGGCTATATTCAGTTAGTTCTGTAGGCTATATTCAGTTAGTTCTGTAGGCTATATTCAGTTAGTTCTGTAGGCTATATTCAGTTAGTTCTGTAGGCTATATTCAGTTCTGTGGGCTATATTCAGTTAGTTCTGTAGGCTATATTCAGTTAGTTCTGTAGGCTATATTCAGTTAGTTATGTAGGCTATGTTAAGTTAGTTCTGTAGGCTATATTCAGTTCTGTGGGCTATATTCAGTTAGTTCTGTAGGCTATATTCAGTTAGTTCTGTAGTCTATATTCAGTTACTTCTGTAGGCTATATTCAGTTAGTTATGTAGGCTATATTCAGTTATGTAGGCTATATTCAGTTAGTTCTGTAAGCTATATTCAGTTAGTTCTGTAGGCTATATTCAGTTACTTATGTAGGCTATATTCAGTTAGTTATGTAGGCTATATTCAGTTCTGTGGGCTATATTCAGTTAGTTCTGTGGGCTATATTCAGTTAATTATGTAGGCTATATTCAGTTAGTTCTGTAGGCTATATTCAGTTAGTTATGTAGGCTATATTCAGTTAGTTCTGTAGGCTATATTCAGTTAGTTCTGTAGGCTATATTCAGTTAGTTCTGTAGGCTATATTCAGTTCTGTGGGCTATATTCAGTTAGTTCTGTAGGCTATATTCAGTTAGTTCTGTAGGCTATATTCAGTTAGTTATGTAGGCTATGTTAAGTTAGTTCTGTAGGCTATATTCAGTTCTGTGGGCTATATTCAGTTAGTTCTGTAGGCTATATTCAGTTAGTTCTGTAGGCTATATTCAGTTAGTTCTGTAGGCTATATTCAGTTAGTTCTGTAGGCAATATTCAGTTCTGTGGGCTATATTCAGTTAGTTCTGTAGGCTATATTCAATTCTGTGGGCTATATTCAGTTAGTTCTGTAGGCTATATTCAGTTAGTTCTGTAGGCTATATTCAGTTAGTTATGTAGGCTATATTCAGTTAGTTCTGTAGGCTATATTCAGTTAGTTCTGTAGGCTATATTCAGTTAGTTCTGTAGGCTATATTCAGTTAGTTCTGTAGGCTATATTCAGTTCTGTGGGCTATATTCAGTTAGTTCTGTAGGCTATATTCAGTTCTGTGGGCTATATTCAGTTAGTTCTGTAGGCTATATTCAGTTAGTTCTGTAAGCTATATTCAGTTAGTTATGTAGGCTATATTAAGTTAGTTCTGTAGGCTATATTCAGTTAGTTATGTAGGCTATATTCAGTTACTTCTGTAGGCTATATTCAGTTAGTTATGTAGGCTATATTCAGTTCTGTGGGCTATATTCAGTTAGTTCTGTGGGCTATATTCAGTTAATTATGTAGGCTATATTAAGTTAGTTCTGTAGGCTATATTCAGTTAGTTATGTAGGCTATATTCAGTTACTTCTGTAGGCTATATTCAGTTAGTTATGTAGGCTATATTCAGTTAGTTCTGTAGGCTATATTCAGTTAGTTCTGTAGGCTATATTCAGTTCTGTGGGCTATATTCAGTTAGTTCTGTAGGCTATATTCAGTTAGTTCTGTAGGCTATATTCAGTTAGTTATGTAGGCTATGTTAAGTTAGTTCTGTAGGCTATATTCAGTTCTGTGGGCTATATTCAGTTAGTTCTGTAGGCTATATTCAGTTAGTTCTGTAGGCTATATTCAGTTAGTTCTGTAGGCTATATTCAGTTAGTTCTGTAGGCTATATTCAGTTAGTTCTGTAGGCTATATTCAGTTAGTTCTGTAGGCTATATTCAGTTAGTTCTGTAGGCTATATTCAGTTAGTTCTGTAGGCTATATTCAGTTACTTCTGTAGGCTATATTCAGTTAGTTATGTAGGCTATATTCAGTTAGTTATGTAGGCTATATTAAGTTAGTTCTGTAGGCTATATTCAGTTCTGTGGGCTATATTCAGTTAGTTCTGTAGGCTATATTCAGTTAGTTCTGTGGGCTATATTCAGTTAGTTCTGTGGGCTATATTCAGTTAGTTCTGTAGGCTATATTCAGTTAGTTCTGTAGGCTATATTCAGTTAGTTCTGTAGGCTATATTCAGTTCTGTGGGCTATATTCAGTTAGTTCTATAGGCTATATTCAGTTAGTTCTGTAGGCTATATTCAGTTAGTTCTGTAGGCTATATTCAGTTAGTTCTGTAGG
>CM042419.1:16496186-16551186 GCA_023634145.1 Thymallus thymallus
GCTAACCTATAACCAGTCCAGGGCCCCTCCATGAGAGAACCACCATGTCTATTTGCACTTTACAAGCTAATTACCAAACAATGGAGCAGGGTGAAAGTTAGTTTAAACTAGCAACTCAGACCGTGTATACACAGGCAGCTGTTGAGTGGCCCATTACTGCTATGCTAACAGCTAACAGCAGAAGTAGAGGCCCCACAGGGTGGTGCCCAGAGAAACATGCAAATCCACTGACCTCCGCCCTTTCCCACGTGACCTTTGCAGGTGTTCACTGATTGGCCTAGGATGCTCTGTTACAATGTTCATAGCGTACCAATTAGAAGCAATGTATTGGATGCATTGCATTCTAAATGATATTCTGGTGTGCATATTGGAACATAGACGTTTGTCTTGGTGAATGCACTGACTACTCCTCATGAAACCAATGAAGGGTCTTACCCACCTACTATTGTTTCAGCTCTGACCTGTCTCATTGTTATGCTGGGCAGGTTTCCTTCTACAAGGGGAAACGCCCTCACATACATTATGTTATGGTAACGGCACAAACACTCAGACTTCCACATTTGGTAACAGTGCAACTGATATCCATTTCAGTGCCATGGTTTGGAAAGTGAAACAGATATGCACAGAGCTTGTTCCCCATTGCCCCAACGGAGAGGTCAATTATCTAGATGCAGCCTAGATGCAATCCATGTGTATTCATCTGTTCATTCGTGCGTATAAATCTGTTCCAAGGACTCCACTGACAATCCGACACTAGCAAGAACGGGTTCCTCCAGTTTACACTGATATGGCAGCTCTCTCCAACAGAGTGCCACTCCAGAAAGACTTTTAATTGGTGGGAATTAAGATTCAGCACAGGACGGTCTGGCGATTCTACTCACGTTGGTCATGGCCAGATCAGTCCGTCAGGCTTCAGCGCTGCTTCACGCTCCCGCCTTCTAACTTCTAACTGAACAGGGGAATGAGGAAGGATCGGAGGATGAGGGAGCGGGTGATGAGGGGTGGAAGAGTGGGGTTAGATAATGAGCCCATACCTCCTGGGCGACTGATCTGACAGCGGATCAGATCGCTGTTTCACTGCCACATTCATGGCCGTGAGAATGAGGAATCCACACACACACACACACAACCGCTCAAACAACCACTCATACACACACATACACACACACACACACATTTACACACACACACACACACCGCCTGCATTTCTGTGTCCCAGGAGGAATGAGGATACGGTGAAAGGCTATTTGTTCTACTACATGGCTGTGCCTCAACGGAGGCCTTTGGCATTCAGACGCACACTGCTCCCACGATCCGTCCATTCAGCCGGCCCTCACGCAGGAGAGGGTGCGCTGCTCTTAGACCTCTCTGCCGTTGTTCTGGAAGTCCCCATTGATGTTTGGACGGGAGAGTGAAACAGTGAAATAGCACAGGGATTTGTCTTAGCTGTTGCCTTGCTGGATTTGTCTTACTGTCCTGACTGTCATGCCTCTCTCTGTATGTTCTCTTATACTGTATAATCCTAGACATAGTGGAGAGTGCTTGATTGGACAGGCTGGGTAGATGCCCAAACTAGTTAACCCTGAAAACCTGCTGGATACCAGATACTCATGTCTTTGAGTTTCATTGACTAGACTGCCCAGATAGCCAATATCCCTAAACCAGCTTCTGAGTCAACTCTCATAACAATCCATGTCACAGCTAACCTGTAAGCTTTCAAACATCATTCTGTCTGTCTCCTGTCATATGGGATGGCCCAGAACAGCCTACCTGCTACTCCACGTACCAAGCCTAGCCTGAGGCCCCTGGGGCGGGGGACAGTTTAGACAAGGCTGGAGGATTCCTCCAGGAGCAAGTCAGGAGCCACTGTCAGTCTGTCTGTTGCCCCAGGGATCATCACACTCCACTGAGCTAATGTGGATTGGACTACCCTTGACACTGAGGACAACTATACTGGAAGAGCATGGTTCCCACCAGGGATGTGGTTTGTATGTTTATTAAATATCCTGTCTTGGTTGTTAGATGGAAGTTATTAGAGAAACATGATTTATTGTGATTTCATTATTTCTCCTTTCATGTCCTGAATCTGTAGCAGCTAAACATATAAACAACATCATATATACAGAGTTCTTGGGGATGAACAAGGTTTGAACAAGATTACCGTATGTTGTGGAAAAGACGGGATGTGTTCGATAACTTCCATGCTGTGATATCCATGTGTTTTTCCTTCTTTTCTCACCATCAGCTGGTGAAACAGCGTTCTACCAGGACAGTGTGATTTACACACAGTTGGTGCAGCTTCAGACCATGGTGGGTAGAAAGGTCTCTCATTGACACGGTTAACTGACGCTGTGAACACCTGGGGTTTCTCTTCATCCAGACACAAACTACAGGGAATAACTGGGCTGGAGCACAGTTGGTACTGATTAGGTTCTGCCACGCATGCACAGACACATGTTGTTCAAGAAGAGAACACAACCCATACATTCTAGAACACACACAGACACATGTTATTCTGGAAGAGAACACAACCCATACATTCTAGAACACACATATTCCCCTTCTCACACAAAGAAGTTTGAGGCAACAACAAACTGTTTTGTTCATTTATTTTTTATTTTATACAAGAGCATAAAAACATCAACTGACTGGCAAGAAACTGCGTTTGCAAATTCAAAAACGGTTGCAAACTACTTGCAGGTTCTGACTGAAATGTACACACAACGGCTCTTTTGTGTATTTCTTTTGTGTAGTGAAATAAATGCAAACAAGTTGAACAAAAATTTAAGTTACTAAAATATAACAAATGGTATATTATTTTAAACATTAGCATAACTGCCATTTTTTTAACATTACACAGAAAGCACAGCTTAATTTATTCCGTTTCCCACCTGTACTGTACAAAACATCACAACATCACTGCACATACAAATATATAAATATGATATTTACAGAATAAACAATGATCTTATAATGTAGATTTGAGAGTATACTCCTTCATTCTACATACAAAGCACCAATACTTTCTAAATGCGTAATCTAGATGAGTGTTTGGGGCTGGCTGGATCCTCCTGGCTTTATATTGAAACATACCTCACTAACCAACATACATACATCAACATAGATACATCTACTTCTCAAATTCTACAGATTGGCCCCAGTGAAGACTAGACGTTGCTTAAGAGTCAGCTAATGGGAATCAGAATAAAGAATACGAAATATAGCTTTAGTGTTTTGACTCTGGTCTCGGCTGTCAGTCCGTTTGTCATTCCTGATTTCCATGTAAACACTTTGGCTTGGTTCAGTGGCAGGTCCTTCTGCCTGTCCAATCAGCTCTCAGGGTAATGGAGTCTGGTTGACTGACTGCCTGCTCCACATAAAACACTGGCAGGGAGAGAACCTCATCTCCCTCTACTGTGGCTCCGACCAGGGCAGGGGGAGGGGTGCGTGTGTGTGTGTTTGTGTATTTACGGTGTCGTTGACGCATCTGTTTGGGTGACACCAAGTCTCCAGTTCAGAAGAAGTGCTTTCTCAAGAAGACCCCCCACCCCTGTTACTAAGCAAGGGGGAAGTTAACCAAACTCACTCAAAAAGGGAGAAATAACAACAAAACCGGAGTCGCACTGTAAATGAAACAGAGCATGTGTATTTAGTCTTGGTCTTTTACAGTGCGTCCAACGTGCTTGAGATGTCCTTCCCAGGGACTGCATGCAGTCAGTTAACTGTTCAGCCCGTTCAGCAGGCCTTTAATAGAGTCAGTTTGATAGAGAGTCAGTTCTCTGTGGGTTGTGTGATATTATCTCTGTGTGTCCGAGACAATTTTCCCCTCAGGGACAATAAAGTGTATGCTATCTGATCCTGTCACAGCAGCCAATCACACGTTGTTCTCCACCGCCGCCACGGCCGAGTACTCCATCTCGGACACATGTGATGCGTCAATGAGCTTGGCCAGGCCCGTCTTGGTGGAATACTTGAAGATGAAGGCCTTCATGAGGTCGTAACGGTAGTTCCTGTTGATGAAGTTATAGATGATGGGGTTGATGCAGCAGTGGATGAGGCTGAAGCACTGGGTCAGGTGGAGGGACACATACAGGAAGTTCTCCAGCCTGCAGCCGAAGGGCAAGACGTTGAGGAGATATAGGGTGTCGACCAATAGGACTCCGTGGTAGGGAAGCCAGCAGACCAGGAACACCACAATGTAGGTTAGGATGATCTTCCGGCTGATAATAATAAAAATAATCATTGATTAATCATTGATCATTGATTGGATTTATAAAGTGTATGTGTGTGTGTGTGTGTGTGTGTGTGTGTGTGTGTGTGTGTGTGTGTGTGTGTGTGTGTGTGTGTGCACACAGAGCGTGTGTGTGCACGGAGCCTGTGTGTGTAAGGGAGACACTCACCTGATGCGGCACTCCTGGTTTGAGTTGGCGCTGGAGCCGGGCGGGTTGCCGTTGGTGATGGCGCCTGCTAATAACAGGTAGAAGACAGTGATGACTGGGAACGGGATGACGAAGCCCAGGATGATGAAACTAAGCTGGATGCCCACCATCCACTCCCGGGGGTTGTCTGTGGGGTAGACGGGCCGGCACAGGGTGGTGTCAGAGTGTGTGGACTTGACCGCCTGGAGAAAGTAAGTGTCTGGGATGGAGGCGGCCAGCGCCAGGAGCCACACCAGGATACAGATCACCCTCCGCACCACCTTCTTCCTGCGGCTGTTCCCCCCGTCTCCGAACAGCGCCACGGACAGGTAGCGGTCCACGCTCATACAGCTGAGGAAGAAGATGCTCCCGAAGAGGTTGACGCTGAACACCAGGTGGGTGATCTTACAGACGGCCTCGCCGAAGGGCCAGTGGCCACGCTGTAGCAGCGAGCTGACCCAGACGGGGAGAGTAGCCACCACACAGAGGTCAGCCACAGCCAGGTTGAGGATGTACAGGTGGGTCTCGTAGTGGTTCCTCTCGGAGCGGAGGTTGACCCACACCACCAGGGAGTTGGCGGCCAGGCCCACCAGGAAGATGAAGATGTAGAGGACAGAGAGAGTGTAGAGCACCGCCCCGTGGCTGAACCCGGCCGGGCACAGCACAGCCTCCACGTGGTGGGATGACATATTGTCTCCGTAGTGTTCCCCCGTGAAGTTAAGCTCCTCCCACATCTCCATCAGCTCCGTCAGCTCGTTCACGCTCAGACTCATGGTGGCGCTCGCCACAGTAGGGGGAAGGCCGTGCTGTGAAAATGCCGGAATATGCAATCTGTAAAACAAGAAGTTCGCTGGTTAGAGTTTGCACAAAACAAATGGATCAATTGAAGGGAAGTATGAGCCCAAAAATCTGAGGGAGAATACAATATGTGAGGATAGCTGGGGGGTGGTCTGGAGGACGGCTAGGTGGTCCTGAAGTTGGAGACTTTTGCTTTTTTCAAACACCTGAAACAGAAATCTAGAGCCAATCTTCCAGCAATCTAGTCATAATCATTATGCTTAATTCTATGTAAAAAATGTGTTTATTTTTCTGCATATCTAAGCATACCTCTTGAGGTGTCTGTATACTCCTGACTGGTGGTTATTGTTTTAAAGAAACTAAATATGCTTCTCTGCATCTCTGATAAAATCTGGGTAAAAGATTAAAAGGAATGTGAGTCTTAATCAGTACATTTAGTAATTGCTTGCTTTTCTAAAGTCTACCAACCTTGCCAGCAGGCATGCCAGCTAAGACAGTTTTAGACAAGCTAACTACTCTAACTTCATTGATAGCCTAAAATGGCTTCTTTGTAGCTCGTTATCAGGTTGGGAGATTGGGAACCTATCTGGACTAGCTAAAGCCAATTTCATAAAATTGCAAATAGTAGTATTACAGAGACTTTTTGTATTTTTTATTACAGGACAAATCTAAGGGTCATGTCCCCTGTGCCCCCTATGGGCATGGCGCCTCTATCAGAGGGTTAGACCGACCGCAGGCTGTGTCCAGGAATGTTCCCAATGTTTTCCCTCTATTTCATTACACAGAGACATTCCTCAGGACTCCTGGGTTCCTCCTAGTCCATCAATAACAAGCAGAGTTCCTCCTAGTACATCAATAACAAGCAGAGTTCCTCCTAGTACATCAATAACAAGTAGAGTTCCTCTTAGTCCATTAATAACAAGCAGAATTCCTCCTAGTACATCAATAACAAGTAGAGTTCCTCCTAGTCCATCAATAACAAGTAGAATTCCTCCTAGTACATCAATAACAAGTAGAATTCCTCCTAGTACATCAATAACAAGTAGAATTCCTCCTAGTGCATCAATAACAACCAGGATTGGGGCCATCGCTGCCAAAGGAGGAGTTCTCAGATCTGAGACTAATCTGACTACTGCAAGCTGGGAGCTGAGGGACTATTTCAACTATGCCTGTACTACCACTGAATTATGAACTGAAGTAAATCAGTAAACGGCATATTACTAAATCAAAATAAGTGTATTTATTTATTTAACTTTTATTTAACTAGGCAAGTCAAGGGCTTTTCAAACAATAAAGGGCTTTTCAGATTATACCGTTTTCTAATGTAAATGTAAATATTTTAAAATTCACTCAAAATGTACCATGGTCTATTTTAAGCTAAATCAAATAAATGTCACTAAATACTGTAGGTACATGTGGAGG
The DNA here is from genome assembly GCA_023634145.1 of Thymallus thymallus. NCBI lineage: Eukaryota > Metazoa > Chordata > Actinopteri > Salmoniformes > Salmonidae > Thymallus > Thymallus thymallus. Next base: position 16,502,825 of record CM042419.1, read on the forward strand.
ATGGTCATTCATGATTCCATTGTATTTGTGTACATCCATTTTTAATGACCGTGAAATACGGACCTCCCAACCTCACACAGACCTCCCAACCTCACACAGACCTCCCAACCTCACACAGACCTCCCAACCTCACAAGGACCTCCCAACCTCACAAGGACCTCTCAACGACATTCACTTAGCCTTGAGCACAAAGAGAGTGAAGAGAGTACTGATGCTTTCAATGTGAAAGAGGAATACCTCAAGGTGATAGCGTCACGGACACGGAAACACAGCCTGCGATTGAGATATGGACAGGATGGAATGTGTGTGTGTGTGCGTGCGTGCGTGCGTGGGTGTGTGTGTGCGTGCGTGCGTGTGCATTCATGTCTGTCTATGGAAGGTGAACGGTCCAGTTCTTCAATAGAGACAGCGACCCAGCATCACATCATGGCCCTGTCCTTTGAACTGACAGTTCCAGGGTGAGGGGTCAGAGGGCGGCGTTGTGGGGAGATAGATGTGAAGCGAGCCAGGGAGCTTTATCACTGACAGATGAGACCATAGAACACAGGATGTAACTGGTGCTGCTGGGTAGCCCTTCACACACTGATAAAACCTCTCACTACTTGGCTTTTACTGCATGTCTTCATGGAATAGAGCACTTTTTAAGACATGTTCAGAGTTTATACTTTTTAAGACATGTTCAGAGTTTATACTTTATAAGACCTGTTCAGATTTTATACATTTTAAGACAATGTTCAGATTCGAAACTTTAAAAGACATGTTCAGAGTTTATACGTTATTAGACATGTTCAGAGTTTATACGTTATTAGACATGTTCAGAGTTTATACGTTATTAGACATGTTCAGAGTTTATACTTTATTAGACATGTTCAGAGTTTATACTTTATGTCTGTAAAACAATATAAATGCAATTGAAACGGATTAACTGGATTTAGCCATCAAACAACTTAATTGTTTGTTTATTTGCTTATAATATTAGCCAGATGTTTGTTCACCTAACAAAATTACTTAAAAGCATTGTGGGTAACATGAGTAGATAGACAGCTGTCTTTAAGATGACCTTAAATCACGGACAGATGAAAACTAAAAGCCTGCCCCATTTGGGAAAGGGGGGGGTTACATAAAAACAAAAGCTGCAGAGAGCTCAGTGTTTTACTGCCCTCAATCCCACCACCATCCATTTGGGAATGGATAACATTAAATGCTGCATCTCCAGGTGCCATAAAACACGGTGGCCCTACTGGGGGCCCCCAGTCCTTGTAAATCTGTTTTGTTTTCATCGGTCAAATAGAGTGGCCCTTCACCTGGTTCCCTGGTCCTCCCTCTAGCCCCACACGGCCCCAGGGCTGCTAGCACTGTCTGGGGCACAAAGAGCTGCCCGTGTGGACACAGCGGCTGTTACCACCACACCCCAATATTACATCCTACCACAGACACACACACACACACACTCACACACACACACACACACACACACTCACACACACACATACACACATGTTGTACACAACTCTCTCTCTTACTCGCTCCAGGTCTCTCTCTCTCGCCCTCTCTCTCGCTCTCTCTATCCCTCTCCCTCCCTCCCTCCCTCCCTCTCTCTCTCTCTCCCTCTCTCAATTTAAGGGGCTTTATTGGCATGGGAAACCAATGTTTACATTGCCAATGCAAGTGCAATAGATAATAAACAAAAGTGAAATAAACACTCTTTCTCTCTCCCACTCTTTTTCACAGTGAACATTCTACAACCATCTGTAGTAAATATATACATTGAAAGGCAGCCTATAGATGTCATATTATGTCTATATACAGTGTTGCCTATACAAGGTGTAGATCCAGCATATAGTCTGCTGCAGATGTGAATAGCCAGAATGGGTCAGTCTTTAGTGGAATTTTAGTGATAAGTCTTCTGAAGATACAGTATATTAACGTTGTCCTACTATAGACTACTTTTGTTAACGGAAATACACACCATAAACTACAGGACTTTTCCACTAATTGTTTGATGCGTGATTTATTCACATAAACAGACCCACAGTCCTACCTGTTAGATGTAACGTATTTTGTTAAGGTAAAAAAAAAAGTTATTGTTCGGAATTTAGGTGCGTCTATCCATTGCCGTATCACTTCCTTACATACAGGGCAATCTAGATCTGATTGAATGTAGACCAGTCTGCGGGGATATCACCCACTGTTTATCAGATAGAACCCACTGTTAATCCGCACCCCCAACTGTGAGACCCTGGGCGCTTTTACAAATGTATGACAACTTCACGGCACAACAAATCTCAGCGCCATGGAATGGTTGGGTAATGTCAAAGCATTCGTTTTCTAAACTCAAGAAAAACGAACAAATAACAAACATATAACATACCAGTTAGAAAAAGTATAATAGCCTATGAAAACGAAATTAATTTTATTTTCTGTCAATGAAAAGGTAAGATAAGATGCGCTAAGGGTAGTGTTATTTAGAAGTTACTTACAAAATGACTTTCTGTGTCCTTGTAACTCCTGAAATGCAGAACTTGCACAAATGTCCCCGCGAATGCTTTTGAGAGTCCCTAGACTGGTGTCAATATTGCGCTTATAGTAGGCCTATTGAAGTATGTGGGTTATCCGCAAATTGACTGAGGAACTCTCCCGTTCCTGCTCTGTCGAGACTACCTCGCTTTGTCCGGGTGCACTTGTTAAATACTGCAGAGAGCAACGCCTACTAGGGAAACTAGGCTGCTTGGTAAAACTGATTCATTGTGGTTTCAGCAAAACAACAATGGAATCTACGGACGGAAACATCGGATTTCCACTCCCAACAACATAATAGAGATATAAACAGTAGTTACAGTTATTTGTGTCCGAGTACTGAAAAGTCTGACGTCCAATTTGAAAGTCAGTGGACAATGGAGTGCGTATGCTGCTATGCATTCCATCACCTTCCCGATACTGATGGTGTATTGACGATGAATTCTTTAGGGGACATTTCTGATCATAGATTTAGGAGATTTTCAGTAGAACCATATATTATAATGATGTCATTACTGTCATTTAGTAGCATATGCTAAATTCATTAGAATATTGGAAGATAGTTGCCAAAATTTTATGTAAAATAGTTACCCTAAATTATAGCCTATGCCTACATTCAAACATCAATTTGAATGCAGTATTAGGCCTATATTATTGTGTATTCACATCTTTAAATGGATACTTCTGGAATTTGGCAATGAAGCCTTTATCTACTTCCCCAGAGTCAGATGAACTTGTGCATACCATTTTTATGCCTCTGTGTGCAGTTTGAAGGAAGTTGCTAACTAGCTTTAGCGCAATTGCTAAGTAGCGTTAGCATGCTAGCTGTTCCTGTAGACCGTTGCAGCAAGCCATCCAGTCACATGCTAGCGCTAGTTAGCATTGGCTCACTAAACTACCTCTAACTACCTTCATTCTGGATGCAAAAACTGGTATCCAGGGCGCGTTGGGTCACTAACCAAATGGTCGCTGGTTTGAATCCCTGAGCCGAAAAATCTGTTGATATGAGCAAGGCACTTAATCCTAATTGCTCAGGATAAGAGCGCCCGCTAAATTACTAAATTGTACAAATGCAATCCACAAATTCATCTGACTCTGGGGAAGTACATGGACTTAATTCCCTAATAAGGCTGTGTATCAAACCAAATTCCATTTGGAGTGACCTGAGAGCGACCAATCAATGATCCACAAGGTGAAAATTTGATTCGTTTGCAGTTCTAGGCAAGATGTGGATGATGGAAGGCATGACAGCGCACCAAAAGATACAGATTAGCTAGACAGAAGAAACACATTCCTTTATATGACCTGCACGTTGTTAAAGTTGAACACTTGGTAGATGAATGTATTTTGTGTTTAACTGTTTTTTATCTCTCTTGGAACAAACACAAATGTTTGGCGTTCTTTATGAGCTCACCTGTTCACCTGCATGCCTTACTGGGATATGTTTATACCCAAACAAATAAACCCTATGCCACGCTTGGCTCTTGCTATCTTGATTTTGGCAAGACATCTTGCCATATGCCATGCCATATAAAACAGCACAATGTGAAATCTCATTCATTGAAATGTTTGCCAATGAATTGTCGAATTTTAGAAGGGAAGGATGGATGTTTGTTTGCCAGGGAATTTGATACAGTAGAGATATTGTGTCTGACTGACAAAGCCAGGGTACTGCACCTGGTTGAACAATGCATGTCCATCCTCACTGCATCTGACACAACCATCGGGGCCAGTCTCTGATGTCCTGCAAGCCAACACCAGATTCAAGTACTTTCTGAGGTTGTTCTCACCGAGCCTGGGCCCATCGGAGGCAAATCCAGTGAGATTTGGTATAAAAAACTCCACCCCACCTTATGAGCTCACAGTTGGCTACATAACTACCCATATGGTGTCCTTAAACCTCTCTTTAAATTATATAAACATGCCATTGGAATATGAAAGTGCACTGTGGATCATTGATAAGATGTGCAGCATGTTGGCTTGAGTTTATATATATAAACAGTATATATGTACAGTACCAGTCAAATGTTTGGATACACCTACTCATTCAAGGGTTTTCCTTTATTCTTCCTATTTTCTACATTGTAGAATAATAGTGAAGACATCAAAACGATGAAATAACACATATGGAAACATGTAGTAACCAAAAAAGTGTTAAACATATCCAAATATATTTTAGATTCTTCACAGTAGCCACCCTTTGCCTTGATGACAGCTTTGCACACTCTTGGCATTCTCTCAACCAGCTTCATGAGGAATGCTTTTCCAACAGTCTTAAAAGAGTTCACACATATGCTAAGCACTTGCTGGCTGCTTTTCCTTCATTCTGCGGTCCAACTCATCCCAAACCATCTCATTTGGGTTGAGGTCGGGTGATTGTGGAGGCCAGGTCATCTGATGCAGCACTCCATCACTCTCCTTCTTGGTCAAATAGCCCTTAAACGGCCTGGGGGTGTGTTGGGTCATTGTCCTGTTGAAAAACAAATGATAGTCCCACTAAGCGCAAACCTGATGGCATGGCATACCGCTGCAGAATGCTGTTGTAGCCATGCTGGTTAAGTTTGCCTTGAATTCTATTAAATCACTGACAGTGTCGCCAACAAAGCACCCCCCACACCATCACACCTCCTCCTCCATGCTCATTGGTGGGAACCACACATGCATAGATCATCCGTTCACCTACTCTGCTTCTCACAAAGACACAGCGGTTGGAACGAAATATCTCCAATTTAGACTCATCGGACCAAAGACCAGATTTCCACCGGTCTAATATCCATTGCTCGTGTTTCTTGGCCCAAGCAAGTCTTCTTCTTCTTATTGGTGTCCTTTAGTAATGGTTTCATTGCAGCTATTCGACCATGAAGGCCTGATTCCCGCATTCTCCTATGAACAGTTCATGTTGAGATGTGTCTGTTACTTGAACTCTGTGAAACATTTATTTGGGCTGCATTGTCTGAGGTGCAGTTAACTCTAATGAATGTATCCTCTGCAGCAGAGGTAAATCTGGGTCTTCCTTTCCTGTGGTGGTCCTCATAAGAGCCAGTTTCATCATAGCGCTTGATGGTTTTTGCAACTGCACTTGAAGAAACGTTAATGTCTTAAAGTAAGGATGGACTGTTGTTTCTTTTTGCTTATTTGAGCTGTTCTTGCCATAATATGGACTTGGTCTTTTACCAAATAGGGCCATCTTCTGTATACCACCCCTACCTTGTCACAACACAACTAATTGGCTCAAACGCATTAAGAAGGAAAGAAATTCCACAATTTAACTTAACAAGACACACCTGTTAATTGAAGTGCATTCCAGGTGACTACCTCATGAAGCTGGTTGAGAGAATGCCAAGAGTGTGCAAAGCTGTCATCAAGGCAAAGGGTGGTTACTTTTGTTTAACACTTTTTGGTTACTACATGATTCCATATGTGTTATTTCATAGTGTTGATGTCTTCACTATTATTCTACAATGTAGAAAATAATAAAAATAAAGAAAAACTTTTGACTGGTATAAGTTATATGAAATACCGTTCCACTTCAAGCATTAACCGACAAGGTGAAAAACCTGGCGATGTGTCCTTGAGCAAGGCACTTAACCTTAATTTGCTCCAGGGGGCTGACCCTGTAGGTAGGCTGTCATTGTAAATAAGAATTTGTTCTTAACTGACTTGCCTAGTTAAATAAAGGTTAAATAAAATAAAACATTGTAGGCCTATCTGCTAGTTTTGATGTAGCCATTAGTGAACGCGTGGAAAGTTCATTTCAACAGGCTGCAGCACCTGTGTGTCACTGTCTCTCTCGCCATTCAGTTATTCAATATACCACGGCAAGCAAGCATGACGGATCATATAGCACTCATAATAAGCCTTTGTGTTGGGGAACCACCGGGATAAAGGATGTCCTTTGGATCTATTGATGTGTTCACTGCAAATTGAATTTGACAGCGTGCTGATATTGCACATTAGAACGCCATTCATCTCTATTCAGCCAGCTCATTTGCCTAAGCGTGCATAGAGTGATGTGTGTCTGTCTTTAAATGTGCTGGTAATGTTGACTAAATATTGTCAGCAATTTTTGAAAAACAACTTAGGAAAATGTAGATAAAAAGAAGAGAAAGGAATGCTCTGTATAAATTCGTTTGCTGGCGGTTTAGTGAGAGCAAGGTCTCTTCTGCAATAGTTCTAAACGACAGGAGCGGTCGTTTGGTCAAATCCAGTGACAAGTCTCATTGCGCAGGCGTTGCGTTTCGTTGCTAGACGCTCTAGTGCACACACAGCAAGAAAGCAAACACACTTCAGTCGATGGGAAGCGCATAACTTTTTTAAGTCTTTAAATTGAAAAATAGGTACGGTATGACATCTTCAGTGTGATTGTATTGTTAACATATTCCAAAATGATTCATTTTTTATTATAATATAATTTTAATTGTAATATTATTTTGTGTTATTTGAGAGAGTATGACGATATTTTCCATAATCAAATGCGATGTTATTGGCTACTGTTTTGTGTGATAGAGACTTTAATCTGGTCTTCCCAGCACCTGTCCGATCCACGTTTTGACTGCCGAACCGTTTCTGAGAGTCTGGAGATCCCAAGGATGGAAACGATTTAGGACAGCTGTGTTTCCACTAGAATAACCTGAATATAGCTATTATCATTAAATACCCTATTTTTAAATGAAGAAATTAAAGTGAGATGTTTTCAATTTGATGCCTAATAGTGCATCAAGAAAAACTCTCAATTCTATTGGAACCATAGCTCGTGGAATCACACTCGAGAATGTCACACAGGTATTTTATTTTGTTTATCTACATGATGTATCTCATATTGTGCAAATTCTGTAACCAATGTTGTGGCTAGACTATACAGGCCTATAGGGCACATGGCCTATATAGGACTAATATTTCCAGGAGAGGCACTTACATAACCCTAAACAGAGTAAACCACTTACTCAGTTGTGGTCCTGCTTCCTGTATGATTTCCTAACTATTAGAACGGCTGTGGGAGAGCAGAAGTTTGCGAAAGAGAGAGGAAGTCTACATTGTGTTTTGCTGTTCCCATAACAACAGACAGAAACGTTTGTATCAACCTGGCTAAGCATTTCAAAATCAGTTAGTCTGAGCAATATTACCCATCCCTAGATGTCATTACAGGAATGTTACCACACAGAAATATGTCTAGTCACTAAGGACATGTGAAACAAATGAAACAATAAAGCCTAATCCTTTATTTACTGGTCCCCTGACCGGTATAAGCCTTTGTGATTTGTTGACCCTGTCGTTTTTTGGGTTTCAATGGTGGTCCTTTGAATTCTTTTGACTTAAAAGCTTTGTTGCCTGGGCACTAGTTGGGTATCTGGTTGAAATCCCCGACACCCTCTCATTTTATTGTAATGTCCCCCTCAGAAATGTCCTCTCAGCCTAGTCCTCACTACTCCTCCCCCATTCACACCCACTCTCCCCTGGCAGCTTTGATTCAACTAGTCCCCTAAGAGTTCCTCTGGGCCATGGAAATGCTACCTTTAGGGTCATTACATAGGCCTCATAGGAATATGAAAGGAGCATGGTTTTACCATCGTAAGCCTCCGCTCTTTTAGATTTACAGAGGCAGCAACAATGTTAAAAGTTAAGAGAAAATGATTACATGTATACAGATGTAGGAGCTTAATTTGATCAATATTTTGTTGCTGAGAAGTGCTGATGAGCTTTGTGATTCACATAAATTGACTGAAAACACACGTTATATTAACAGTATTGCACTTTTCATGTAGCATACTTTTGGCCAGCTAAAAGCTTAATCACTGATCAAGCAACATTATGGAGTAAATGTTAAAATCTGTTATAATCCTGTTGCTGCAGGATTAGTTTGCTGTGACGTTATAGGTCAAATAAAGATCCTACATCCGTAGGCCTATAATGGTTATTTATTGATGGCTGTTAGGGAGTGACATTAGGGATATCTAGTGGCCGTCTTTGTTTTCTTCTATGGCATTGATAGTTCTATGTGTCTACAAACTCTTAGTCATTTTTCCAACAGCTAGGCTGAGGTAGGAAGGTATTTTTATACCTAAAGTAGATGTCAACTATGACCAAGTAGACAAGTGCACCCCTCTCATTCCCAGGTGTTTTAGCCAGGTGGTGTTAGGCTTGTTTGAAGGTTTTGACTGACAGTTACTACATGAGAAAGAGAGGGTTATTGACGATCTAGTGCAAAGTGCAAGAAAAAGACGTTAAAGTTCTTCAATCCTTTTAATAGTACTTATCCGACATTACCTGTAGAGACACCTATGCCAAGGATAGCTATCCTGAAGCAGGTTACGGTTCTACCTTGGCCTTGGTTCGTCAAAAAAAAGTGATAGAGAAAAGTGATAGAGAAAAAAAGAGAACCGTCCCCTGGAAATATGTCCAGTGAACTTGATCTGGATGGCTTAGTTAGTCTGGTCCATCACGTTTCCATTCACGTGCAGCATGCCCTCCTCCTTTTTCTTTTTCTTTTTTTTCTTCTTTTTCTTCTTCTTCTCCTCCTCCTCCTCCTCCTCCTCTTCTTCTTCTTTCTTTTTCTCCTCCGATTTTCTCCTTCACTCTCCCTTCTCCTTCACTCTCCCTTCTCCTTCACTCTCCCTTCTCCATCACTCTCCCTCCTCCTCCTCCTTTGATCTCCCTTCTCTTTCCCCTTCTCCTCCTTCTCCTTGTCCTTCTCCTCAGCTCTTACGCCAGGATATGGGTCCAAGCCCATGGAGCCTTGGAGGACCTCCTGGTGGATGAGTTCCCTCCCACTGCTCCTCGGCTGCTGAAGGACCGCCTGGAGGTCTTCCAGGGCCTGGCCACCTTCTACCTGAAGTACCTGCAAGTCTTCCGCGCCCTGGAGGCTGTCTACGACCAGATAGTTCACCCCCAGAAGAGGCGCATGGTCAGGCACGTGTTGGAGGGCGTGATGGGTAGACTCCTGGAGCTCAAGAATGAGATGGTGGAGCTGGAGTTCTCAGAGTTCCACTACTTTGATGATGTGCTGCAGGACCTCAAGCTGACACCTGTGAGTCAGTGGTACTGTACCTGGGACTGAGTGATAGGTCGTGAAGGGGGAGTGAGGAAAATGAGTTGTGGTCCTCAAAGATTCAACAACAATGCAGTTTCTGTATCCTGATAGTAATTTTCAAAGTATTTGGAACTTGTCTCACCCCTTTAACTCAGAGATTCTACCTATTGAATCACAACAGAGAAAGATTTATTCAATATAATATTTTGCAGGAGGACCTGGAGGTGCCCATCCCTCAGTATTTTGTGAGAGAGAAGATGCGTGTGTTGCGGGATAGAGAGAAGATGCTGGCGCATGTCATGGCTAAAGGGGGACACATTGAACAGGTTGAGCAGGTTAGTGAAACACACACTAGTTCAGATCAGACTCCCTTATGTAAGCAATTATCACTACAATTGTTACCAGGCAATTCATTAAATAAATACCAGGTTACCCCAGCCTAAATAGATAGTGGAGACGTAAAATAAATTCTCACACACCAGATACTTCCTCCCAACGTTATCTGCCTGGGGACGAGGTTAACATTACTCTCATATTGTTGAGTCCTTGTCCCTCCTATATCTATACTGCTGTCTGTGTCAGGAGGTGTCGGTTCAGACCATGTGTCTGGAGGAAGCTGTTCGGGTCCTTCAGGTTTGTGAGAGGGCACGGCAGGGACGGCTCAGGCACCGCTTCATGAAAGAGATACGGCAGGCTGAGGAAGAGGGGAGCCAGGCCAAGAGCCAAACCCCAACCAGCACCCTGGACCCCGACCAGGCTGCCACAAGCATTCAGAAGGTATGGAGTGTATAATTATAGTTTCGTTTCTCATATTTTGTACGCAAACTTTACTTTCAATACCAGGCCCACATTTCCAATTGCTGTTGAACAGTACTAAGTAATGTTTTATTTAGACTGAACCACTAAAGACACAGACAGCAGTCAGGGAAGCTGATTCACAGGTGTTAAAGTAACTTTCCAGTGTTTCCAGATTTCTATGAAATATGAACATGAATGAAATAGTTTTCCTTCCAGTTTTTTCTTTATTAAGTATGTTAAAAAGCAGCTTTTCTGTGTTGGAATGGTGTGGGCGTTAAAAATATTAATGCGGGTAGAAAGACCACTGACTGGCCAGCTCATCTTCCTCAGGATGATGACATGATTCTCTATGAGGAAATAATACGCATGTTTGAAATGGTCTGTTTGAGATACAAGTGTTTTTTCCCCAATTTATGCTTTGTCCACAAAGTATTGGATGAGTTAACAACATTATTTGGGTATGAGTTAACAGAATATGAACTTTTAAAAGTTAGATTTTCACTGGACATTTACTTTAATATGGTCACAAAGGGTTGTAGTTCATCTCACTCTCTCCAGTCAGAGGGTTGTAGTTCATCTCACTCTCTCCAGTCAGAGGGTTGTAGTTCATCTCACTCTCTCCAGTCAGAGGGTTGTAGTTCATCTCACTCTCTCCAGTCAGAGGGTTGTAGTTCATCTCACTCTCTCCAGTCAGAGGGTTGTAGTTCATCTCACTCTCTCCAGTCAGAGGGTTGTAGTTCATCTCACTCTCTCCAGTCAGAGGGTTGTAGTTCATCTCACTCTCTCCAGTCAGAGGGTTGTAGTTCATCCCACTCTCTCCAGTCAGAGGGTTGTAGTTCATCTCACTCTCTCCAGTCAGAGGGTTGTAGTTCATCCCACTCTCTCCAGTCAGAGCCAAACCACCTCTTGATGAATTGCACAAAGATGAGTAACAGAATACCATCTGCATTAAACTCTGCTATACCCTTGGATTGAGTCCAAGTCCAAATTGATGGCTGCTTTTACTTTGTAAGCAAAATGGGCTGCAGTTGATATAGTTTTCTGCCTGTATTGCAAAAAGACACTAAGTTAAACTCAATAATGTTATCTCAAGTCAGTGTCAGGCAACTAGGCAATGTCATCTCTCTGCTGTTGGTTGGTTTATAACCATAGCACCACATAGATGTTCACATACAGACACCCAGACATCAAAACGCTGGGTTATCACATTACATGATTAGCAACGTCATGGAACCAAACACCTAAAATCCAGACTCACTTTCAGTTCCCCCCCACCCTGCTCTCTCATCAGCCCAAGTGTTAACCATCTCTGGTCTAACAAAGCCCCTGGGCACATTGCTTTCACAGAGGAATCGGGTGTGTAGCTTTTTTATGGATAGGTTGGATCATATATCGTTATAATCACTCATGCCTATGTGGCATGACTGAGGTAGTGACAAGTGGTTCTATTGACCTGACCTGTTAGGGTTCATGTTCAGGTTGGAGCGCTGGGTGAATGTTAATCCCTATTTTGCACAAGGGACTGTATCGATCAAACACTGTTAGACAAACCTGACTTTGTAAGCAGCACATTGGTAGAATAGGACTACTTTTATATCAGATGTCAGCACCACTGTGACTGATCCGTAGGCTCATTCCTCCCTTCAGTAGACCATACTGTTCCTTGTCTATGTGAGTGGGAGATATCATTGGAGCAGGCCAGCCAAAGGGAGGGGTCTCTTTCATGTAAAAACATGGCAGGTGTTATCATGAGTAGCATCTGTCTCCTGGATGTTAGCTGCCTGCCAGCCCCCGGGTCCTGAGTGTTTGGCTGGGCTCTGCTCAGCTCTCAGCTGTTCATGCAATGCAGTATGGGCATGCTGGTTATAAAATCCCCTTTTGTCTTTTTCCACTTGTGTTGTGTTCTACGTGTCTCGTTGTATGTTCTAGGTGTGTCCTGTGTTGTGTTCTATGTTTGTCTTGTTGTGTTCTAGGTGTCCTGTTTTTCTGATGTGTTCTGGGTGTCCTGTTTTTCTGTTGTGTTCTAGGTGTCCTGTTTTTATAGTGTGTTCTAGGTGTCATGTTTTCCTGGTGTGTTCTAGCTGTCCTGTTTTTCTGTTGTGTTCTAGGTGTCCTATTTTTATGATGTGTTCTAGGTGTCCTGTTTTAATAGTGAGTTCTAGGTGTCCTGTTTTTCTGTTGTGTTCTACGTGTCCTGTTTTTCTGTTGTGTTCTAAGTGTCCTGTGTTGTGTTCTAGGTGTCCTGTTTTTCTGGTGTGTTCTAGGTTTGGCGGGGCTACAGTCAGAGGAAGAGAACCAGGAGAGAACGGCTGGAGGAGATGATATTCCTGGGAATGGTAGGTGTCCTCGTTCACTGTTCACTGTTCCCTCTACCAGGACTGTGTTGTTTAACAAAGGGGCAGGGTTACTCTGAGTCAGTAAACACAGACTATCATAGACACGTCTGTCTTGTGAAGGTCAGCCAATAAGTACCAGTGGTGATAACCAGACAAGTCTTGGTGTCTGTCTGTCTGTCTGTCTGTCTGGAGGCTGCTCCCTGTCTGTCTGTCTGGAGGCTGCTCCCTCCCTCCCTCCCTCCCTCCCTCCCTCCCTCCCTCCCTGTTTGTCTGTCTGACTGTCTGGAGGCTGCTCCCTGTCTGTCTGTCTGTCTGTCTGTCTGTCTGTCTGTCTGTCTGTCTGTCTTTCTGTCTGGAGGCTGCGCCCTGTCTGTCTGCCTGTCTGTCTGTCTGCCTGTCTGTCTGTCTGTCTGTCTGTCTGTCTGTCTGTCTGTCTGTCTGTCTGTCTGTCTGGAGGCTAATCCCTGTCTGTCTGTCTGTCTGTCTGGAGGCTGCTCCCTGTCTGTCTGTCTGTCTGTCTGTCTGGCGGCTGCTCTCTGTCTGTCTGTCTGTCTGTCTGTCTGTCTGTCTGGAGGCTGCTCCCTGTCTGTCTGTCTGTCTGTCTGTCTGTCTGTCTGTCTGGAGGCTGCTCCCTGTCTGTCTGTCTGTCTGTCTGTCTGGAGGCTGCTCCCTGTCTGTCTGTCTGTCTGTCTGTCTGTCTGTCTGTCTGGAGTCTGCTCCCTGTCTGTCTGTCTGTCTGTCTGTCTGTCTGTCTGTCTGGAGGCTGCTCCCTGTCTGTCTGTCTGTCTGTCTGTCTGTCTGTCTGTCTGTCTGTCTGTCTGTCTGTCTGTCTGTCTGTCTGTCTGTCTGTCTGGAGGCTGCTCCCTGTCTGTCTGCCTGCCTGCCTGTCTGTCTGTCTGTCTGTCTGTCTGTCTGTCTGTCTGTCTGTCAGTCATAGTGGTTGGGCAGCACTCACAATTACTTAATATGTTGGCTCATCCAAACTCACTGTACGCTAATTGTAACGGTCTTGACTGATCTTATCATGATCTAATATCTATATCTGATCTTCCTGGTCCTCAGGTCCCTCCAGAGCAGCAGCACCAGAGGCCCAGCATGGCCCAGCTGAAGGCCCAGCAGGTGGAGGCGACTCGCAGGCTGGTCCAGGAGGAGAATGAAGCTGAGTACCAGAGGGCCCTGGTCAGCATCAAGGAGTCTGTGCGTGCCGTGGACGGCCCTGACCTGCGGGAAACCCTGCAGGAGCAGATCAGACAGTGGTTTATCGAGTGCCGGTGAGATAGGCAGGCAACCGGGAAGTCTGTCTTCTTTCACAGTAGCTGCACCTCTTTCACAGTAGCTGTATATTTTTCACAGTAGCTGTATCTTTTCTATTTTCTCTTTCCCAACCTGACTCTCCCTTTTCACTGCCACGTCTCTGAGGTTAGCACACCCATAGACTCCTTTCCTGGCTCCGGCCAAATCCATAACCACCAGTATGTATGTATCTCTGTTCCTGTCATGAAGAGGGGGTTGGAATGGAAAAAGTGAGGGGGGACAAGAGCAGAAACAGAGTGTTAGTGTGAGGTCTGATGGCTGGTAGAAACAGAGTGTTAGTGTGAGGTCTGATGACTGGTAGAAACAGAGTGTTAGTGTGAGGTCTGATGGCTGGTAGAAACAGAGTGTTAGTGTGAGGTCTGATGGCTGGTAGAAACAGAGTGTTAGTGTGAGGTCTGATGGCTGGTAGAAACAGAGTGTTAGTGTGAGGTCTGATGGCTGGTAGAAACAGAGTGTTAGTGTGAGGCCTGATGGCTGGTAGAAGCAGAGTGTTAGTGTGAGGCCTGATGGCTGGTAGAAGCAGAGTGTTAGTGTGAGGCCTGGTGGCTGGTAGAAACAGAGTGTTAGTGTGAGGCCTGATGGCTGGTAGAAACAGAGTGTTAGTGTGAGGCCTGATGGCTGGTAGAAACAGAGTGTTAGTGTGAGGCCTGATGGCTAGTAGAAACCGAGTGTTAGTGTGAGGCCTGATGGCTGGTAGAAACCGAGTGTTAGTGTGAGGCCTGGTGGCTGGTAGAAACAGAGTGTTAGTGTGAGGCCTGATGGCTGGTAGAAGCAGAGTGTTAGTGTGAGGCCTGATGGCTGGTAGAAACCGAGTGTTAGTGTGAGGCCTGGTGGCTGGTAGAAACAGAGTGTTAGTGTGAGGCCTGATGGCTGGTAGAAACAGAGTGTTAGTGTGAGGCCTGATGGCTGGTAGAAACAGAGTGTTAGTGTGAGGCCTGATGGCTAGTAGAAACAGAGTGTTAGTGTGAGGCCTGATGGCTGGTAGAAACAGAGTGTTAGTGTGAGGCCTGATGGCTGGTAGAAATGGAGTGTTAGTGTGAGGCCTGATGACTGGTAGAAACAGAGTGTTAGTGTGAGGCCTGATGACTGGTAGAAACAGAGTGTTAGTGTGAGGCCTGATGGCTGGTAGAAGCAGAGTGTTAGTGTGAGGCCTGATGGCTGGTAGAAACCGAGTGTTAGTGTGAGGCCTGATGGCTGGTAGAAACAGAGTGTTAGTGTGAGGCCTGATGGCTAGTAGAAACCGAGTGTTAGTGTGAGGCCTGATGGCTGGTAGAAACAGAGTGTTAGTGTGAGGCCTGATGGCTAGTAGAAACAGAGTGTTAGTGTGAGGTCTGATGACTGGTAGAAACAGAGTGTTAGTGTGAGGCCTGATGGCTGGTAGAAACAGAGTGTTAGTGTGAGGCCTGATGGCTGGTAGAAACAGAGTGTTAGTGTGAGGCCTGATGGCTGGTAGAAACAGAGTGTTAGTGTGAGGCCTGATGGCTGGTAGAATCAGAGTGTTAGTGTGAGGCCTGATGGCTGGTAGAAACAGAGTGTTAGTGTGAGGCCTGATGGCTGGTAGAAATATAGTGTTAGTGTGAGGCCTGATGGCTGGTAGGTGCAGGATATGGAGAAGGAAAGGAGACAGTCAGTGGCTGTGTGTGCATGTGTGTGTGTGTCCTCCCTTCCATATGTGTGTGTCCTCCCTTCCATGTGTGTGTGTGTCCTCCCTTCCATGTGTGTGTGTGTCCTTCCTTCCGTGTGTGTGCATCCTCCCCTCCATGTGTGTGTGTGTCTTCCCCTCCATGTGTGTGTGTGTCTTCTCCTCCATGTGTGTGTCCTCCCCTCCATATGTGTGTGCCTTCCCCTCCATGAGTGTGTGTCTTCCCCTCCATGAGTGTGTGTGTCTTCCCCTCCATGAGTGTGTGTGTCTTCCCCTCCATATGTGTGTGTCTTCCCCTCCATGAGTGTGTGTCTTCCCCTCCATGAGTGTGTGTCTTGCCCTCCATGAGTGTGTGTGTCTTCCCCTCCATGAGTGTGTGTGTCTTCCCTTCCATGAGTGTGTGTCTTGCCCTCCATGAGTGTGTGTGTCTTCCCCTCCATGAGTGTGTGTGTCTTCCCTTCCATGCTCGCTGCCTATTAGTGCATTCCAGGGTGATTTATGATTGGCCACCGGTGGGTGCTGCCTGCCTGCCCATTAGAGCAGGGACAATGGTCATAAGTCATCCAGGCTGGGGGCCCCGGAGAGCCCTGGGGAGTGAACAGAGAGAGAACAGCTCCCATGGGAAGGAAACAATGACCCACAATGCCCCTGGCCTCCACATTCAGTCCCAGTCTGCGTCCCAAATGGCACCCTATTCCCTATGTATTGTACTACTTTTGACCAGAGCCCTATGGGGCCATTTGGGACGCAACCCCAGTGTCTCAGGCCCCAGTCTAGCTTCCACGGCCCTGCCCTCCTCTGTGACCTCGGCTGAGCTGCTGACAATAATATAAGCACCGTGACGGATGTATAAGGAGGTCACACCCTCCAGGGTAGTCTAAACTCTAAACCCTGTCGTTACAGCTTCCTCAACCTGTCTGATGAGAATCTAAACCCTGTCACTACAGCTTCCTCAACCTGTCTGGTGAGAATCTAAACCCTGTCGGTACAGCTTCCTCAACCTGTCTGGTGAGAATCTAAACCCTGTCGGTACAGCTTCCTCAACCTGTCTGATGAGAATCTAAACCCTGTCGGTACAGCTTCCTCAACCTGTCTGATGAGAATCTAAACCCTGTCGCTACAGCTTCCTCAACCTGTCTGGTGAGAATCTAAACCCTGTCGGTACAGCTTCCTCAACCTGTCTGATGAGAATCTAAACCCTGTCGCTACAGCTTCCTCAACCTGTCTGGTGAGAATCTAAACCCTGTCGGTACAGCTTCCTCAACCTGTCTGATGAGAATCTAAACCCTGTCGGTACAGCTTCCTCAACCTGTCTGATGAGAATCTAAACCCTGTCGGTACAGCTTCCTCAACCTGTCTGATGAGAAACTAAACCCTGTCGGTACAGCTTCCTCGACCTCTCTGATGAGAATCTAAACCCTGTCGGTACAGCTTCCTCAACCTGTCTGATGAGAATCTAAACCCTGTCGGTACAGCTTCCTCAACCTGTCTGATGAGAATCTAAACCCTGTCGGTACAGCTTCCTCAACCTGTCTGATGAGAATCTAAACCCTGTCGGTACAGCTTCCTCAACCTGTCTGATGAGAATCTAAACTCTGTCGGTACAGCTTCCTCAACCTGTCTGATGTGAATCCAAGGCCAAGAGGAGAGGACCAGATTTGAAGGAAGTTGGAAGCTAAATGTTGGTTCATAGGGTTTCTCTGAGGTTTAGGTTAACATGGTGGCTCGAAGGTTTATGGTATATGGTGGCTCTAAGGTTTAGGTTAACATGGTGGCTCTAAGGTTTAGGTTAACATGGTGGCTCTAAGGTTTAGGTTAACATGGTGGCTCTAAGGTTTAGGTTAACATGGTGGCTCTAAGGTTTAGGTTAACATGGTGGCTCTAAGGTTTAGGATAACATGGTGGCTCTAAGGTTTAGGTTAACATGGTGGCTCTAAGGTTTAGGATAACATGGTGGCTCTAAGGTTTAGGTTAACATGGTGGCTCTAAGGTTTAGGATAACATGGTGGCTCTAAGGTTTAGGTTAACATGGTGGCTCTAAGGTTTAGGTTAACATGGTGGCTCTAAGGTTTAGGATAACATGGTGGCTCTAAGGTTTAGGTTAACATGGTGGCTCTAATGTTTAGGATAATGAGAACTGGAAGGGAATGAAGGGATACATAGTTTGGCCTCCCAAAGAGCATTTCCTGGTCAGGTGATTATTTTCTCTCCACATTGAGATAACTGCTCCATGACATGGAAACCCCTAATTAGTGGAAGTATCTGAGGCATTTCGAAAACAATTAGGAGGGTCTGCCCTCTGGTGACTTGTTGGAGGTCCGCCATCTAACTCTCAGTGTGACATATTACAATTTATCAAGAATTATATATCTGTAATAAAAATGATCATTTAATAACAGGAAAGATACCAGATTGTGCCTTTAAAACATGCAATTTATTGTAGAGACGCCACTGGAAAGTTTCCTGACTTCCCCAATGCTGAGGATGGGGGATCAATAGCCATATTTGCACAGAAGACACCCGACCAGGTAGACTAATTGTATTTTTTATTTTATTTAACCTTTATTTAACTAGACAAGTCAGTTAAGAACAAATTCTTATTTACAATGATGGCCTACCTACAGGGTCAGCCCCTGGAGCAAATTAGGGTTAAGTGCCTTGCTCAAGGACACTCGGGTATTCGAACCAGCGACCTTTCAGTTACTGGCCCAACGCTCTAACCGCTAGGCTACCCATGGTCCTCATCTAACCTACAGACAGGTAGACTAATGACCCATGGTCCACATCTAACCTACAGACAGGTAGACTAATGACCCATGGTCCTCATCTAACCTACAGGCAGTTAGACTAATGACCCATGGTCCTCATCTAACCTAAAGACAGTTAGAATAATGACCCATGGTCCTCATCTAACCTACATACAGGTAGACTAATGACCCATGGTCCTCATCTAACCTACAGACAGTTAGAATAATGACCCATGGTCCTCATCTAACCTACAGACAGGTAGACTAATGACCCATGGTCCTCATCTAACCTACAGACAGGTAGACTAATGACCCATGGTCCTCATCTAACCTACAGACAGGTAGACTAATGACCCATGGTCCTCATCTAACCTACAGACAGGTAGACTAATGACTCATGGTCCTCATCTAACCTACAGACAGGTAGACTAATGACACATGGTCCTCATCTAACCTGAACCCTGTTGTTACTGATAGGTTGCTGCAGAACTAATAATCTTGTGTTGTTCCTGATAGGTTGCTACAGAACTAGCAGCGAAGGAGGAAGAGAAGGAGAAGAGGAAAGGCAAATTAAATAAGGGTGGGAAGGACCGCAAGGATCAGAAGAAAGACAAGAAGGGGAAGAACAAACGGAAGAAAGGAGGAAAAGAAGAAAAAGAAGAAGGAGAGGTAGGCTCAGACAAGGCTTGGCCAATAGTGGCTCATGCTATTAAACAGACAAGGCTTGGCCAATAGTGGGTCGTGCTATTAAACAGACAAGGCTTGGCCAATAGTGGGTCATGCTATTAAGCAGACAAGGATTGGCCAATAGTGGCTCATGCTATTAAGCTGACAAAGATTGGCCAATAGTGGCTCATGCTATTAAACAGACAAGGCTTGGCCAATAGTGGCTCATGCTATTAAACAGACAAGGCTTGGTGGCCAATAGTAGCTTGTGCTATTAAACAGAAAAGGCTTGGTAGCCAATAGTGGCTCATGCTATTAAACAGACAAGGCTTGTTGGCCAATAGTTGTTCATGCTAGTAAACAGGCAAGGGTTGGTAGCCAATAGTGGCTCATGCTTTTTAACATACAAGGGTTGGTGGCCAATAGTTACTTCAGAATTGCTTCATCCAGGCTTTTGAAGAGCTCAGTTTTTTTTTGTTGCTTCCCCTGAAACATAACTTATCTGAGTCTGACCTTAATGCCATTCAATAAACAAAGTGAATCATCCCAAACCTTCAGAAGACCACAGCGTCTCAAAGCCAGACCAATAGACCGGATGTGTAGGTGATGGGCAATAATATTCAGTGTGCTTTTCCTCTTAAGCAAATTGAAGTGGACACTTTACTGCAGCCTCTCTCCACCTGTTTTCCTCATAAAGACCATGAATACACTCCCGCTTCTAAATCAGAAGCTACACGACAGAGCTTTGGCCCATGGTCTTCTCAGATGATTGAGGGTGTGGTGGAATGATGGTGACGTTTACTATGTATTTATTTAACCACTGAAGAGGAAATGTTCAAACCAAGGATTCAGTCCCAGTCCACCTCCCTCTTGCATGAACATACCCTGTGGAACAACAATATGTCTCTCACTGTCCCACCTCAAGCCAATAAAACTATGGGCTCTATTCAATCTGTATCGCTGAAATGTTACAGATTACGCAATATAAATGTGAAGGTAAATTCAGATTGAGCCGACATGTGCAGCGTTTACCGTGAATGCAGTCTCCGCTAATGCGGGAACATTGCCTTTAATGTTCAATCACGCTGTAACACTGTTCTTCCGGGATACGGATTAAATAGAGCACAAAGAGAATTCATGACTATTATGTTGAATGACTTCTCTATGACTTTAAATCTCTTATTTAAGTAGCTAATGTGTGTTCCTGAACAGAATAGCAACAGCTATTGGATAAGCAGGTATGTTTTTTCAATCAAAGTCTATTTAACCGGGTTTACCGTACAATCCTGGACATCCGGTTACAGAGTTTAGCTTGAATAGGACCCTGGGAATAGCTGTGATAATGGTTGAGGTTGATAATGTAGGATTAAAGCCAAAAGAACAGATAAGAGATGTTGAGGAGAACAGAGCTGAGCCTTGGCAGGGCTTCTTTCCTTTGTAGTTGGGAGTCACTTTAACCTCTCAGACAAAACGGCACAGTGTGCTTCTGAGTGAGGTGTGTGATTAAACTAGCACTCTGTAGTCTGTCAGAGTCTGAAAGCAGACTGACAGCCTCAGAGATAAGGCCAATGTGTCTTGGTCTGTCACTCACACCTTTACCAGAGACGGATAGAGTAAAAAAAGGGCATGATACTTCTCGTCTTACAGTAAGGCTAAGCCTGCACACAGGGCATGATGCTTCTCGTTTTACAGTAAGGCTAAGACTGCACACAGGGCATGATACTTCTCATTTTACAGTAAGGCAAAGCCTGCACACAGGGCATGATACTTCTCATTTTACAGTAAGGCAAAGCCTGCACACAGGGCATGATACTTCTCATTTTACAGTAAGGCTAAGCCTGCACACAGGGCATGATACTTCTCATTTTACAGTAAGGCTAAGCCTGCACACTGGGGACCTTACACTGTTCTAGAATCATGACGATGTCATGACTAGTGGTTACTATGCAACAGAAGAGTATTACAAGTCCTCACTCGGATCCCACAGACTAGAATGGAAGCATTGTTCACGTAAAACCAAGAAATGCCCCTTTCATTTGCTGTGGAGGAACATGTCACATCCACCTGACCACGTCCGTGACTGCTCATGAACCAGAGAAATACCATGGCTAGAAGGGGACATCACTTTACAGGTTTCGCTCCTAGAGGAGTATTCCAGGTGTGCTTGGTGTGGAGTGGTCCAACTCATCAAATAGACACAAGAGTTTTATACTGCTTTCTGGTATAGTGAGTGACTGGCAGTATTATGTCTGTATGGGAGGTTGAGTTACACATTGGCTCACGGTGGTGTGAACGGTTATATTTTAAAGCCTATGGTTGTGTCCTGATTTGTTATGCGACTGCTATGGGACTGCCTTAACCTTGTCCTGAACAGTCCTATAAAGATAAATAATGCAGTGTTTGTCTATAGATAAACACTGGTTTACCAGGTCACTCAAACCCCCTCACTCTTAAAGCACGATGATCAACATCAGTTCCTCACTACCTGATACGTCTCTATTAAAACCCTAGCACGTTTTCACAGCCCTGAAACGGAACATCTGACATTCTGATCATGCCTGTCCTGGTCAATCCATAAGGACGTTTCCTGTCTCGCACCGTGAGTCGGATTTCTCCCTCTTTTGGGAGCTGTTAAAATATTGATGGAGAAACGTGTTAAAGAATGACAGGGAACATAAAACACGCCTTGTCTGAATAACTGATTTATTCCCTTTGAGAACATTCCCCCCACTCCACTTCCTACCTGTCTAGAACTCTCCTCACTGAAACTGTGCGCATGCGTGCACGAGCGTGTGCGTGTGTGTTTCCGTATGCATGCATGTGTGAAGGGATTGGATGTTAATGTTGTACCCTTGATCATGCATCAAGACAACATATACTGTAGTTCTATAAATCATCCACCCAGCGTCTCTCTGTCTCCTATTGTTTACCCACATCATCATACAGTAGTAAAGACCTGGTGTCACAACTTAGATAGTTCTGGATATGACCTTGTGTCACAGCTTAGATAGTTCTGAATCTGACCTGGTGTCACAGCTTAGATAGTTCTGAATCTGACCTGGTGTCACAGCTTAGATAGTTCTGGATCTGACCTGGTGTCACAGCTTAGATAGTTCTGGATCTGACCTGGTGTCACAGCTTAGATAGTTCTGGATCTGACCTGGTGTCACAGCTTAGATAGTTCTGGATCTGACCAGGTGTCACAGCATAGATAGTTCTGGATCTGACCTGGTGTCACAGCTTAGATAGTTCTGGATCTGACCTGGTGTCACAGCACAGATAGTTCTGGATCTGACCTGGTGTCACAATGCTGCGGAGGGCAGGCCATGTGTAGAGCAGCTTTGAACTCTATCCAAGTCATGTGAGTCTCTGAAAACCTCCACTCTCTCCACAAAATTAGCCATAAGACATGAGACCCCTGTCATTACCTTAAACAACAAGGTGCTAAAAATACCATTTCCTTTCTGCCTTGCTTAGATTGCATCTATCCTAAAATACATTGAATATACATAGGACTTTGAGAAAATAATACGGAATGAAACTACTTACAAAGATTTAAAACTGTGTCCAGCTGTAATACATGTAATGTAATGTAATGATTAATTTCTTGTCTCTTGAAGGAGGAGGAGAAGGGCTGGAAAATGTCCCCGAGCAACTTCCTCCCTACTGTTGTGGAGGGAAACAAAATGTACCAAGGTGAGTTAGAGAGTAGACATGAGGACCACAGAAATGTACCAAGGTGAGTTAGAGAGTAGACATGAGGACCACAGAAATGTACCAAGGTGAGTTAGAGAGTAGACATGAGGACCACAGAAATGTACCAAGGTGAGTTAGAGAGTAGACATGAGGACCACAGAAATGTACCAAGGTGAGTTAGAGAGTAGACATGAGGACCACAGAAATGTACCAAGGTGAGTTAGAGAGTAGACATGAGGACCACAGAAATGTACCAAGGTGAGTTAGAGAGTAGACATGAGGACCACAGAAATGTACCAAGGTGAGTTAGAGAGTAGACATGAGGACCACAGAAATGTACCAAGGTGAGTTAGAGAGTAGACATGAGGACCACAGAAATGTACCAAGGTGAGTTAGAGAGTAGACATGAGGACCACAGAAATGTACCAAGGTGAGTTAGAGAGTAGACATGAGGACCACAGAAATGTACCAAGGTGAGTTAGAGAGTAGACATGAGGACCACAGAAATGTACCAAGGTGAGTTAGAGAGTAGACATGAGGACCACAGAAATGTACCAAGGTGAGTTAGAGAGTAGACATGAGGACCACAGAAATGTACCAAGGTGAGTTAGAGAGTAGACATGAGGACCACAGAAATGTACCAAGGTGAGTTAGAGAGTAGACATGAGGACCACAGAAATGTACCAAGGTGAGTTAGAGAGTAGACATGAGGACCACAGAAATGTACCAAGGTGAGTTAGAGAGTAGACATGAGGACCACAGAAATGTACCAAGGTGAGTTAGAGAGTAGACATGAGGACCACAGAAATGTACCAAGGTGAGTTAGAGAGTAG
The DNA here is from genome assembly GCA_023634145.1 of Thymallus thymallus. Lineage (NCBI taxonomy): Eukaryota > Metazoa > Chordata > Actinopteri > Salmoniformes > Salmonidae > Thymallus > Thymallus thymallus. The sequence continues at coordinate 16,526,401 of CM042419.1, forward strand.
ACATGAGGACCACAGAAATGTACCAAGGTGAGTTAGAGAGTAGACATGAGGACCACAGAAATGTACCAAGGTGAGTTAGAGAGTAGACATGAGGACCACAGAAATGTACCAAGGTGAGTTAGAGAGTAGACATGAGGACCACAGAAATGTACCAAGGTGAGTTAGAGAGTAGACATGAGGACCACAGAAATGTACCAAGGTGAGTTAGAGAGTAGACATGAGGACCACATAAATGTACCAAGGTGAGTTAGAGAGTAGACATGAGGACCACAGAAATGTACCAAGGTGAGTTAGAGAGTAGACATGAGGACCACATAAATGTACCAAGGTGAGTTAGAGAGTAGACATGAGGACCACAGAAATGTACCAAGGTGAGTTAGAGAGTAGACATGAGGACCACAGAAATGTACCAAGGTGAGTTAGAGAGTAGACATGAGGACCACAGAAATGTACCAAGGTGAGTTAGAGAGTAGACATGAGGACCACAGAAATGTACCAAGGTGAGTTAGAGAGTAGACATGAGGACCACAGAAATGTGGTGATGAGACGCAACGATTAACTATTTACACAGCATTGCTAAAGAGTTGAGCTGACAGGCACAGATCTGAAGGCTTCCTTCCACAGTGTTTCTCTCTGTGATGGTTCATGCTGTCTCACTGAGGACAACGTTGTCTCGGACATTGTCAACTGTTGTATAGTGAAATGAGTCACAGCTTCAGTGGAGAGGCTGGTGCTTTCTGGATCTTTACCAAGGGCCGTTTTGAGTCAGTGTGGGACCACAAATCCATCTGATCCCCTGACAGACTTCCTGTATCCCATGGTGCCCTGGGCCCTTAACGACGAAGTGATGCGTGCCGCCCAGGCTCCTGTCTCTCAGTGACCCGTGGAGGCGCGTGTGTCCAAACCCCATGGCCGCCTTTATGCAATGACTCCGTGAGGAGCAGTTGGACCTGGAGCCTCCTTTGGACCCCAAATTGTTGTTTCAAGTCAACCACCCTGCTTCCTCCAAACCCAATGGAGATGGATGAGCGACTTTGTTTTGGTGTTTTAGCTTTCCGCAGGTCTATCCCCTCTTCTGGTTCAGTCAGTTTCACTCTTTTCACGTTTTGATAGGCGACCAAGGGAGATTTCAACAGAATGTTGAGTACTGAAGTCTGTGTTGACTGACTCCAGCTGTCTCCCCTAATGGAGAAACAACGCAGAGAAATGACAAACGCTGCTGCTTCCCTCCTGTTGCTGCTAGATACAGGTCAGACATCCAGGAGTAACTCCCCCTATCTCCATATCAACTCCATATCAGCTTATCTGGCTTCACTCTTTTACTCCTTAAAGACTTAAACTCTTTCAACAACCTTTCATCAACCAGATTAAGCTTCTTGGTCCCGAGTCAAGACGGATCTCTCGCCCTGGAGGAGTCTGCATCACATACATCCTGGGTCTCATCACTCCTTTCTCTCCCCCTCTCCCGCCCTTCATTTCCCTTATCTGACCCACTCACCTGAGGTGGAAGGGTTCTAGATGGAATGGTGGAATGCTTCTCTGGGAGCAGCATGTGGTTTACAGCTTCTCTTGTGTTATTTTATTTCACTGCTGAACAAATATGCGGGATCAGTCATCACTGCTTTCCGGGCGTGTCTGGAAGGTCTACAGGGTTGGTGCCAAAACAACAAACATTATTCAGAGGAGTAATGGCTTGATTATTATATTATACAGGCTTGTCGCCCAAAGCTGTGGTGAGCATTATGGATAGCACAGTAGTTTCATTTAAAACGTCTATGAACTCAATAGTACATATTCAGACCAGAGTTGGGGTCAGTTCCATTCTGAATTCCAGGCAGTTGAGTAATTGAAATGGAACTGACTCTCTCTCTGAAACAAAGTGACCCGTCAAAATCTCGGGCCATTGAACGTTCATGGGCCTGTGATATCCTTGGATGAAAGGTAACTGAATGAGGCTTAAGGGAAGTGAGTGAATAGTCACTGTGTGTATATCTTTACCACAGGGTCAAATTCAGCCCTTTCAAGCTACTTCCTAATCTACACAATGGGAGCATTAGAGTCAAATCACTGGGATATCCTGTTGACATCCCTATGGACGACATAGATACGGCCTTCTCAGTGTTCTCAGCTTAATGAGATATGTAATAACAACACAATAACACCTTTATTCAAAGATACCTATAGTCCCATTTTACACATGCATATTCAGGGAATGTGGCCCATGTGGGAATTCAATTGAAGCCACAACATTGGTCTTGACAGCACACAAACTCACATTTTTTGGGAGCGCTCAATGGTCTTTTGATCAGCATCATGCCCCAACTATCAGAACCAGCTGGAGAAATCATTACCACACCGATAGAGACTTCCATCTTAACTGTGTCTAACCCTAGTCTATCAGTGACCATAGAACGGTCTCTGCTCCACCTCTGCATCACCTTTAACTCAGCATTGAGAGGGTGAAGGAGAGGGTAACAGAACCTAGAACCAATATTCAGGCAGCAGCTGTAGAGTTAGCAGGAAGTAATTATATTCCCAGTCAAAAGGTGTTTAATTCTCTCCTCGTTATGATTGACCTCAGACTGTCAACTGACAAAACACAGGGCTTTAGGTTACATTCCTGTTAGAAGCAACACACACACAGACCTTTGAGATGTAATGAAGACCAGACGCTGGCCCAGCGCTCTACACCTCATCACCTCACCTCCACAACGTTTATCACGTTATGTGTGTGTGTGTGTGTGTGTGTGTGTGTGTGTGTGTGTGTGTGTGTGTGTGTGTGTGTCTGTGCATGTATGCATGTGTGTGCACTGTGTAGTGAGGTCAGCGGTTTCTACAAGGCCATTTGCCTATATCAGGGGCCAGTCTCTCCTATTAGCCCAAACTAGCCCCGGTCTGAGTTAGCTGTAGGTTGACGGTGTCTGGACTCCAATATGGGGAGGAGTGATTGATTTGGAGATTTTTATTTGGAGTGACCTCTCCTCTTAGTGCCTCATAGTAATGGGGAAGGACAGAGAATAAAACACTGCAACTGGTCCTCCTCCCTCTCATCTCTCTCTCCTCTCCCTTTCTTCTTCTTCTCCCTCTTTCTCTTTTCCCTCTCCTCCCTCTCCTCCCTCTCCGTTTCTCTCTTCTCCCTCTCCCTCCTCTCTTCTCCCTCTCCCTCTCTCTCTTCTCTCTCTCTCTCTCTCTCCCCCTCTCCCTCTCCCTCCTCCCTCCCTTCTCTCTTTCACCCGTTCATCCTTCAACCTCGGTATTAAAGAACCTAAAACACAGTTTGTCATTAACATTCATAAATAGCAGAATATAGCTGTTAAACCCATGTAAAACATCCAGCCTGTCAAAGGCCTGATTAAAAATAATAATAATAAACATCAGGGCGCTTCGTAAACGGTGGTCCTGTCACATCAGCTCTGTTTTATCAGGTGTGTGTAATTGGAAAATGATTTAATGATTGGCTCGTTAGATCGATTTAGATGTAATGAAGCGGAAAACGTGAAGCAAATATTTACCCAGAATTCCGTGAGGGTTCAGTTCTATAGGTCCATTCCTCTGAGAGTTTGTGTTTGTTGGCAAAACAAAAGACGCTCGACTTTCTCGCTAGTGAGACTTTTACTTTGACATCTTGTCCTTACACTAGTCACGGCTAAGTGTTTCATTGAGGTGATAGTCCATTGTTTTGTACTTTAGTCCTGTTATTTTTGTTTTGTTCTGTTTCCGTCCCTCTCGTTGGGTACTTTTTGTTTGTTTTTATCACTTCTTTCCCACTACCTCCTCTCCTTCCCCCCATATATCCCAGCTGGGCTGGGGGCTGGAAGGGAGCCATGGATGGACAAACCCTGGGAGCGTGATTGGAACTGGAACTCTCTTCCTGTGTAACCAGGCAAGCCAGGGCCAGCGTCACGGAGCAGCGGTTGGATGTGAACCATGGATTTAATTTCAATTTCCTGTCAAGAGGAAAATTGGGAAGTGTTCGTTACTTAGTAGACTCGCTCTTCCTGTTCGCAGCTCAGCTCACAACATCTTGTTTTTCCCACAGTGAACAAGGAGAAAATGGGGCCTCTGTGGTAGAAAGGTGTGCAGCAGCATACTAATGGATAGATATATATTGGAAGCCAAAGCACATACTGTGGGTGTAACAGACAGAAAAACCATGGCCTTGGCAAAGCAAAGCTCTGTGTCAGGCTCTGGCCATAGGGAGTACCTTTTGGCCATGGTCAGAGCCTGACAGATCTAGATACCTAGATCTATGTTTTTCATTTTGTGTTGAATCCCCAATTGGAGACAGCTGTGAGACGTTGTCTCTGATTGGGGATTCTATTTAAGTTGCTCAACCCCACACATTTTGATGTCATCATCAAAGTAAGTGTGTTGAGGTTCACGTTTGTTCTTACGTTGTTGTTTTGTATAGTTCGGACTGAGTTTAGTTTATTTGTGAATAAATACAATGTCGAACTATCGCTACGCTTCGCCTTGGTCTGTCTCTACACACGATCGTGACACTCTGTTGATCACACTTCAGTTCTAAACATTGCCTTTCACCAACCAGGTGGTATATATACATATATGGCCAAGACAGTGTATCCAATGACAGAGCAGCCTGTTCTTACAGATGTGTGTGTGTGTGGCCAATATGTGTCGTGAGGAATCATTATATTGGATAAGCTTGACGTAAGCTTGTCCAATAGCCAGCTTGTCAAGTGAACTGTTGAAATTGCCGTTGGCTTATCCTCAGACCCAGTGAAGCTTTTGTCTCTACCCAGCCTGTCTCTTAAATTCTCCTAATGGCAATATAGTGGACTTGAAAATGCTGACCTGGCTTTTCTACCACTCACACCACTGCTTTCTCTTCAAACCCTTCTATCAGAGGCATAGAATGGATGCCATCATTAAACAAACAGACAGATTGAGTTTTGGAAACACACACGAGAGAAGTGAAAAGGTAATTATATGTATCAGATTGCCTGGGGGATGTTTTGAAACGGGGGACTTTAAAAAGGAGGGCCTTGTGGAGGGGGAGAGGAAAGGTTGATCTCTGACCTTCCGAGCAGATCCCATTTCAAAGAGACGCCGAATATGGAGGTGCCACCGGAGCAAGCTGTTAAACCAATGGCCTTTGACTCCTGCCTGAATTTGACAGGTCTTCATCCGAAGGATGGGGGGGGATTCATCTGTCAAATGTCAAAACAAGTTGGATGTTGGTAATTATCTTGTGATACCACGTAAACAAAAACGGTCTCACAAAATGGCACCTAAATGACCACAACCGTTACCATGCCAATGCCGAGACCAAAGGAGGTCGGAGAGGTTTTATAAGAGAGATGGCAGGGCAGCTGGGGTCTTCTGTCTGTAATGGCCTTTGGCTGTACCAGTGTTTTGTTGTGTCCGGCATTATGAGTGGCTGTTATGAAGGCTCAGATCCCAATCATCCCACCTGTCTGGCTTGATGTGGAAATCTCTGCTTGGCGTTGTGCCAGGCCGGTGGCAGGAACAGGAAGTTCATTTCCTGACCAGGAAGTGGTGCCTGAGAGCGGACAGAGCAACTTGGAGAGGACAATATGCACTGCCTTAGTCACACATACAAACACGAACAAATACACACATAGACTCACACTCCTCCACCTGCACGTCCCTCTCTCTCTGGTCCTGTCTGGGAAACTTGGAGCTCCAGAGGAGACGGAGCATCAGAGTTCTCTCTCTGGTCATGTCTGGGAAACGTGGAGCTCCAGAGGAGAATGCTTTCTCTACTGACCACTCCAACATGCTTCCTCATGCTCTACTGTCACTGATGGAGGGGGTGTGTGTCTGTGTCTGTGTGGCGTGTGTGTAGAAGTGTGGCAGGGGCGTGATGAGAGACAGAACTTCCTGCAGCGGTTTGATGCCCAGCTGGTGCGTGAGGAGAAGAGGTTGGAGGTGGAGGATGAAGTCAGAGTTCAGGTGAGAGACTGGGCTTTTGATGTCAACGCACACACACACTCACTCACACGCACACACACTCACACACACATACTTCAATCATATGCAGTTTAGCCCATGCATACGTCAGTCTATGAAATCCCAATTCAAAAATGATTAACCTTTTAAATCATTTAATTTGATTGACTTCTCAATGAAAATCATTTTAGATTCTTCAGTTCATTACCTGAAAATAAAATTTCCTCAAATGAAACAGAATTCACCTTTAACCCCGTTGCATACACCAGAAGCAGACTTCAAACGCTGCACATCTGTGAACAATTTCCAACGATGAGACGAGCCGAGGTTTTGTGGTGACTGGTGAGCATGCATGTTCAAAAATCTCTCCTCACAGGTGGATGAGCTGATGAGACAGGAAGTGAAGAATCTCAAGCTGGCTGTGGACCGAGAGAAAGGGAAGAAGAAGAAGAAGAAGGGAAAGAAAGGAAGCAAGAAGGTAAAGGACAGAGATGCTCTACTCTGCAAGTGTGGATATGAGGTCTGGGTAGTAAAGGACAGAGATGCTCTACTCTGCACGTGTGGACATGGGGTTGCATATACCCTGACCATTCCCATATCTCAATTTGCATATACCCTGCCCATTCCCATATCTCAATTTGCATATACCCTGCCCATTCCCATATCTCAATTTGCATATACCCTTCCCATTCCCATATCTCAATTTGCATATACCCTCCCCATTCCCATATCTCAATTTGCATATACCCTGCCCATTCCCATATGTTCATTTACATATACCCTCACCATTCCCATATCTCAATTTGCATATACCCTGCCCATTCCCATATCTCAATTTGTGCCAGATTTGTGAAACATTTGTGAGAAACCTACATGCCAAGTATAGACCATATATTTTGTTCCCTACAGGTTATAGAAAAGAGCAGAAATGCTGAACCTATCCGTTCAGATTCCAGTCGTAACTACAGGTTATGGATAATATGTTGTTTTAGTATTTCTCCAGTAGGTTTCCTCAAGGAGATGTCAAAGATAATAAAACAAAAACACTACAGTAAATACTACAGTATATACTACTTTTGTGTTTACTACAGTAGTTATACTATAGTAAAGTGCAAATATTACAGTATACAACATTATACTACATTAAATACTACAGTTAAGTCTGCAAAAACCCTACAGTGAATACTATAGTACTTATACCATAGTATACTATAGTATTTTTTTCATGTGGGTCTCCAGAGACATATTTGGCAGAATAGCTGAGCGTGTTTACATATTGAATCAGTAGGCCTATTTATCTCTTGTTTGTGACTTGCATATCCGTACTGTAATACAAGTAATGTGGTATAAAAATAACGTAAATCGTAAACCATCCAACATAACCATAGCTCGTTCTCTGAGAGGTGTTCATTTAAGAATGTAAATCCTGAACCATCCAACATAACCATAGCTCGTTCTCTGAGAGGTGTTCATTTAAGAATGTAAATCCTGAACCATCCAACATAACCATAGCTCGTTCTCTGAGAGGTGTTCATTTAAGAATGTAAATCCTGAACCATCCAACATAACCATAGCTCGTTCTCTGAGAGGTGTTCATTTAAGAATGTAAATCCTGAACCATCCAACATAACCATAGCTCGTTCTCTGAGAGGTGTTCATTTAAGAATGTAAATCCTGAACCATCCAACATAACCATAGCTCGTTCTCTGAGAGGTGTTCATTTAAAGTTTGCTGCCAGCATTGTGGGCTATGACTGAACGTAGTTTCACAGTGGTCCAGAATTCCAGAATATATTTCTGTGAGAGGAACACACTCTCATAGCAACAGGGGTGTATTTACTAAATTAAACAACACACCCATTTATTTTAGTTCATAGGTTATGTAAGATCATCTCTTTTGGAGTGTTATTTTAGACCAGGAACATGCTGTTATCCCCAAAGACTGTGACTCACTTGTTCCTCTTTTATGTTTTCTGAACTCAACATCTTCCATGTTGTTACTTTTAGGTTCCCTCTGTGTGCAATTTTTGTTGAGCTATGAGCTAGACTCATCTCAACGTTTCCAGCTGTCTTATGTGCATGTCTGACTTGTAGGACATTCTGTGGCTGCTCTACCAGCTTGGTTGTTGTTTTTTTGAAGAACCCTCAGTTCCAGAAGTGGCTGGTGGGAGGAGCAATAGGAGGACGGGCTCATTGTAATGTCTGGAATGGATTAAATGGAACCGTATCAAACACATGGAAACCACGTTTGACTCTGTTCCATTGATTCCATTCCAGCCATTACAATGAGCCCGTCCTCCTATTGCTCCTCCCACCAGCCTCCACTGCTTGGTCTCCATTGTAGAAAAAGAAGAAAGGAAAGAAGGCCAGTAAGAAGAAGAAGAAGAAAGAGAAGGATCTGACTGCTGATAGGTCAGTGTCTGATAATAACATGTGGAGAGAAAGAGAAGGATCTGACTGCTGATAGGTCAGTGTCTGATAATAACATGTGGAGAGAAAGAGAAGGATCTGACTGCTGATAGGTCAGTGTCTAATAATAATATATGGAGAGAAAGAGAAGGATCTGACTGCTCATAGGTCAGTGTCTGATAATAATATGTGGAGAGAAAGAGAAGGATCTGACTGCTGAAAGGTCAGTGTCTGATAATAACATGAGGAGAGAAAGAGAAGGATCTGACTGCTGATAGGTCAGTGTCTGATAATAACATGTGGAGAGAAAGAGAAGGATCTGACTGCTGATAGGTCAGTGTCTGATAATAACATGTGGAGAGAAAGAGAAGGATCTGACTACTGATAGGTCAGTGTCTGATAATAACATGTGGAGAGAAAGAGAAGGATCTGACTGCTGATAGGTCAGTGTCTAATAATAATATGTGGAGAGAAAGAGAAGGATCTGACTGCTGATAGGTCAGTGTCTGATAATAATATGTGGAGAGAAAGAGAAGGATCTGACTGCTGATAGGTCAGTGTCTGATAATAACATGAGGAGAGAAAGAGAAGGATCTGACTGCTGATAGGTCAGTGTCTGATAACATGTGGAGAGAAAGAGAAGGATCTGACTGCTGATAGGTCAGTGTCTGATAATAACATGTGGAGAGAAAGAGAAGGATCTGACTACTGATAGGTCAGTGTCTGATAATAACACGTGGAGAGAAAGAGAAGGATCTGACTGCTGATAGGTCAGTGTCTAATAATAATATGTGGAGAGAAAGAGAAGGATCTGACTGCTGATAGGTCAGTGTCTGATAATAACATGTGGAGAGAAAGAGAAGGATCTGACTGCTGATAGGTCAGTGTCTGATAATAACATGTGGAGAGAAAGAGAAGGATCTGACTGCTGATAGGTCAGTGTCTGATAATAACATGTGGAGAGAAAGAGAAGGATCTGACTGCTGATAGGTCAGTGTCTGATAATAACATGTGGGGAGAAAGAGAAGGATCTGACTGCTGATAGGTCAGTGTCTGATAATAATATGTGGAGAGAAAGAGCATCTCTTTCAGGCTGCCATGTGGAGCAGATGATTGGTTGGCAGAGGGCAGGAGAATGATGTCATGGAGTGACCACCACTCCAATACACCTGGTTAATGATTAGTGTGTTTGTGACCTGCTCCCCCACCCTCAGTTTAACACCCTCTCTCTCTCTCTCTCTCTCTCTCTCTCTCTCTCTCTCTCTCCCTCATTCTCTCTCTAGAACCCTTGAGTCTCTGTATGAAGAGCTGGTGCTGGAAGGCTTCTTGATTAGACCCATGAACATCAAGCTCTCTGAGTACATTGGTACAGTACTGACATCTCTCACACATACGCATACAGTGCATTCGGAAAGTATTCAGAACCCTAGACTTTTTCCACATTTTGATGTTACAGCCTTATTCTAAAATGGATTAGAAACAGGTTTTTAGACATTTTTGCAGATTTATTAAAAATACAAAACTGAAATATCACATTTACATTATTCATACCTGTTACTCAGTAATTTGTTGAAGCACCTTTGGCAGCGATTACAGACTTGAGTCTTCTTGGGTATGATGCTACACGCCTGGCACATCTGTATTTGGGAAGTTTCTCCCATTCTTCTCCGCAAATACTCTCAAGCTCAGTCAGGTTGGATGGGGAGCGTCGCTGCACAGCAATTTTCAGGTCTTTCCAGAGATGTCCTGGGCCACTCAAGGACATTCCGATACTTGTCTCGAAGCCACTCCTGCATTGTCTTTTGCTTAGGGTTGTTGTCCTGTTGGAAGCAGGTTTTCATCAAGGATCTCACTGTACTTTTCTCCATTCATCTTTCTCTCGATCCTGACTAGTTTCCCAGTCCCTGCCGCTAAAGTCCTGATTGGTGGAGTTCTGCAAAGATGGTTGTCCTTCTGGAAGGTTCTCCCATTTCCACAGAGGAACTCTGGAGCTCTGTCAGAGTGACCATCGGGTTCTTGGACACCTCACTGACCAAGGCCCTTCTCCCACGATTGCTGAGTTTGGCCGGGCGGCCAGCTCTAGGAAGAGTCTTGGTGGTTCCAAACTTCTTCAGTTTAAGAATGATGGAAGCCACTTTGTTCTTGGGGACCTTCAATGCGGCAGACATTCTTTGGTACCCTTCCCCAGATCTGTGCCTCGACACAATCCTTTCTCTGAGCTCTACAGACAATTCCTTCGTCCTCATGGCTTGGTTTTTGCTCTGACATGCACTGTCAACTGTGGGACCTTATATAGACAGTTGTGTGACTTTCCAAATCATCGTCCAATAAATGTAATTTACCACAGGTGGACTCCAATCAAGTTGTAGAAACATCTCAAGGATGATCAATGGAAACAGGATGCACCTGAGCTCAATTCTGAGTATCATTGTAAAGGGTCTGAATACTTACATAAATAAGGTATTTCTGTATTGTATTTTTTATACATTTGCAAAAATGTCTAAAAACCTGTTTTCACTTTGTCATTATGGGGTATTGTGTGTAGATTGATGAGGGGAAAAAAACGTTTAATCCAATTTAGAATAAGGCTGTAACGTAACATAATATGAAAAAGTCATGGGCTCTGAATACTTTCCGAATGCACTGCACATATAAAAGTGATTCACACGTCAGTGACTTAGGTCTGGCTTCAGCCTGCCTCATCTCCACAGGGATTTATGACTCAATATCCCACTCTGTGCCTCTTTCACTCCGTGCCTCCCTCACTCTGCCCCTCACTCATTCCGTGCCTCCCGCCATAGATCTGTCACTGGGGCCATGTTGCAACAGGGGTCATGATGACGCCACACTCTATCATGTTGAACAGACAGACGCGCGTGCCTGGCTCCCCCGAGGCTCCACAAAACCTTACTGTTGGTTTTAATTATATCCACATTCTGTGCCTTTGATGTTGGGATGGAGTTTTGGAATGATTGAGGAGAAGAGTTCAGGAAGAGGGACAGAGAAATAGATGTTGAAGTGTTGTCCAGGATAGTGGCCTAAATACCTCCCCTTATTTAACTTCTAGCTACAGCATAACTAGATGTCTTAGGGGCTCCTGAATTACAGCCAATGTCTTAGTTTATTAGTGTCTGAAGATATGCATCAGCCAATGTACAAAGAGAAAATTCCATACCTCAAAGAACAAGACTATTGTCTGATGGATGTCTGAGTTCTCTCCCTCTCTCCCCCTCCCTCTCTCCCCCTCCCTCCCTCCCCCTTCCCCTCCTCTCTCCCACTCCCTCTCTTGTCCCCCTCTCCCTCCATCCAGGTGAGTTCAGCTACCTGGGTACAACTCTGCGCCAGGCAGACATTGAGCCCATGCCCTCTCTGTCAGACGTCAGACAGCTCATTGCCCTTTATGGGATCCTGCCTCTGGGTGAGTGAGAGCGAGCCCATCCCATCCACACTCATCATTGTGACTGTGATCACCCCACAACCATATGGTTTCACAGTAACCATATGCAGTTACTGCTAATATGACCCCCATTTTCTCCAAAACACAATACAAAAGAGGCAGGATACCACATGATTAAGCATGTAATTAATGTAGCAGAAATTATACTAACTCATTTTCAACCAAATGAACAGCTCCTTTTTGCTTGGTAGGGCAGTATAGTAGAGTAGATCAGAAATATAGAACACAATAGAATAGAATAGAACAGAATAGAACAGAAATATAGAACATAATAAAATAGAATAGAACAGAATAGAACAGAAATATAGAGCAGAATAGAATAGAATAGAACAGAATAGAACAGAAATATAGAACATAATAAAATAGAATAGAACAGAATAGAATAGAACAGAAATATAGAGCAGAATAGAATAGAATAGAACAGAATAGAACAGAAATATAGAACAGAACAGAACAGAATATAATTTTCCGCACCACTGGATAATCTATAAGCAGCAACTGGGCTGAAGCTAATCCAGGGATACTAATGGTAATAGAATATAACTCACTGTTCACCCCAACCCTAAAGGGACGTGATCTTTCTCCCCAACACATCTCATGTCACTCTGCATTAAAACCCACTTCCATCCCACCGCACTACGCCAGCGTCATGGACATCCAGATGGAGCTCCTGAGCAGGGGAGGGTTACTGAATAAACAGGCCACCCACCCTGGAGAAGAAGAGGATGTCTTTCAGCACCTCAGACCTAATCAAAGGCAATATGACTACCAGAGACCTGGATGGGCTGGTGTGGATGTCCACCACCATTACCACCACCACCACTATCATCACCACCACCACCACCACCATCATTACCACCACCATCACCACCACCACTATCATCACCACCACCACCACCACCATCATTACCACCACCATCACCACCACCACCACTATCATCACCACCACCACCACCACCATCATTACCACCACCATCACCACCACCACCACTATCATCACCACCACCACCACCATCATTACCACCACCATCACCACCACCACCATCATCACCACCATCATTACCATCATCACCACCCTTACCATCACCACAACCATCATAGCCACCACCACCACCACCATCAACATCATCACCACCACCATCATCACTACCAGCATCAACACCACCACCCTCACCACCATCATCATCACCACCACCACCATCATCAACACCACTACCAAAATCACCACCACCATCAATACCATCATTACCACCACCATCACCACCACCACTATCATCACCACCATCATTACCACCACCATCATTACCACCACCATCACCACCACCACCACCACTATCATCACCACCACCACCACCACCATCATTACCACCACCATCACCACCACCACCATCATCACCACCATCATTACCATCATCACCACCCTTACCATCACCACAACCATCATAGCCACCACCACCACCACCATCAACATCATCACCACCACCATCATCACTACCAGCATCAACACCACCACCCTCACCACCATCATCATCATCACCACCACCACCACCATCATCAACACCACTACCAAAATCACCACCACCATCAATACCATCATCACCACTATCACCCCCACCACCATCATCACCACCGTCATCACTACCACTACCACCATCATCACCATCATCACTACCAACACCAACACAGTCATCACTACCATCACATCCACCATCATCACTACCACTACCACCATCACTACCACCCCCACCATCATCACTACCACCATCATCACTACCACCACCACCACCACCACCATCATCATCATCACCACCACCACCACCCCCACCATCATCACTACCACCATCATCACTACCACCACCACCACCACCACCACCATCATCATCATCACCACCACCACCATCACTACCAACACCACCACCATCATCACTACCATCATCACTACCACCACCACCACCATCATCACTACCATCACTACCATCATCATCACTACCACCACCACCACCATCATCACTACCACCACCACCATCATCACTACCAACACCACCACCACAACCACCACCACTACCATCACCATTACCACCACCACCATCATCATCACTACCATCACCACCACCACCACCATCACCACCACCACCACCACCATCATCACCACCACCACTACCACATGGGGTCAGTAGCCAGCCAGGGGGAGGCTGGCTAGATTGTGTCCTTGGTGGTCGGCTAATCTGTCCCAGATGGGTTAGAGGCAGGAAAGAGATCATCATTAGACCTTAATGGGAGACGTAGTCTTCTAATCAGTGCTCATAGTGTACCTAATGAACTAACACTGTGATCTGATCTAACCAAATAAACAGCCTGCAGCATAGAGGGAGAGAGAACAGAGGGCAGAGCCTGTTGCCAGCTATTGTAGTTTTAATGAGTTCCGGTCAGAGCAGCAGAAGCGGGACTTCTTGGCTGGACCTACCCCAGGGACGGGAGGGGATTCCTGGGGATAAGGGTTACACGGCTGCACCTGCTCTGGGTCTAGAGGTTAATTGAGGGGTGTTGTCAGTGGATGTGTTTGCTCTCACGCTCTGTGTCCTGGACCTCTGGCCTCTGTCCAGCCTGGACTTTTAATCACGGTTAGTATCAGAGAGCACACAATGCTGCAGCCTCAGCCCAGCCTCAGCCCAGCCTCAGCCCAGCCTTAGACCACCCTAACCCCAGCCTCAGCCCACCCTCACCCCAGCCCAGCCCAGCCTCACCCTCACCCCACCCTAACCCCAGCCTCAGCCCACCCTCACCCCAGCCCAGCCTCACCCTGAGTCCAGCCTCACCCAGGCTCAGTCCAGCCTCAGCCCAGCTGGGTAATTAAACTATTGTTCCCTGTGGTAGGAGGTTAACCTGACTTAATCAGTTAATACTGCTGCTGCTGAGGCCCTCAGAGACCCTACAGGGGCTACAAACACCTATGGGGACCTTATGGCTCTATTCAAACCACACTGAAATGTAAAGGCAATGTTCCTGCTGCAGAGACTGCATTCACCATTCCCTCTCTCTCTCTCCCTCCCTCCCCCCCCCTCTCTCTCTCCCTCCCTCCCTCCCTCCCTCCCCCCCCCCCCTCTCCCTCTCCCTCCCTCCCCCCTCTCTCCCTCCCTCTCCCTCCCTCTCTCTCCCTCCCCCCCTCTCTCTCTCTCCCTCCCCCCCTCTCTCTCTCCCTCCCTCTCCCTCCCTCTCTCTCCCTTCCTCCCTCCCTCTCCCTCTCTCTCTCTCTCTCTCTCTCTCTCTCCCTCCCTCCCTCCAAGGTTCCCAGTCCGTCCATCAGAAGGCTCCCCTGATGAAGACTCTGCTGCTGGCTGGTCCTGGGGGCGTAGGTAAGAGGATGCTGGTCCATGCTCTGTGCACTGAGACTGGAGCCAATCTCTTCAACCTGTCCCCCAGAAACCTGGCTGGGAAGTACCCTGGCAGGAGCTGCCTCCAGTACCTACTGCACATGGTCTTCAAGGTGGGCACCACACTGGGCACATCTAGTGGGGGGGATTTTGTTACTATACCTTTAAGATTTGTATTTGGATATATTTTCAATCTTCTACTCTACATGGTGACGAAGGTAGGAGTGATTGACAGACGTAGCCTGCATCATGTGTTGCTATGTCAGCTTGATGTTGCTATGTGTTCATATGTTAGCTTGATGTCAGCTTGATGTTGCTATGTCAGCTTGATGTTTATCCGATCAACACAGTTGTCTATCGGTCAACACAGTTGTTGTTCATGGTTCCCCTGTGACATTCTGCACCACTGACTCATCTGAGGCATGGGGGGGGGGGCAAACAAGCCAGGAGCCCATAGCCACTGGCGACATTGTTCTGAATCTCGCCTGTCAGCACCTCATTGGTCGTCACCCTCTCTAAGTGCATTCTGGGATTAGGAGAGTGTCCTCCTGACAGCACTTCCTGCTTGCTGAGGCCGTGTTGGTTTCTAAAAGGCTTGTAACATTGTCAATGCCAGCCATGGAAACACTGCAAAAACTTGATTTGATGGGTGATGCTCTGGCTTTTGAACATCCTTTGATTGATTTTATTTGGCCAGACAATACAGCAAATTCTTCAGAGGCATCCATTATGGAATGCCTCAAACTTCTTCATGTCCGCTTTGACGACACGCCTGCATTCAGACCCATAAAACAGGATGGACTTTACATTGCTGAATTACAGAGACCATTGTTAATGTACTCTTTGGTCACACTTTATTTGGATAGTAGATGCTCTACAGATGGTCATACTATCAACTGACTATCTGTTGATAAGCAACTAACTATCTGTTGATAAGCAACTGCTTGCTAAAGAAATGTTAGGATTAGGGTAAGGTTTAGAATAAGGGATAGGGTAAGGGCTAAGTTTAGAATAAGGGATAGGGTAAGGGCTAAGTTTAGAATAAGGGATAGGGTAAGGGCTAAGTTTAGAATAAGGGTTATGGTTTGGGCTCGGGTTAGGGTTAGGAGATACTATGTCGTTTAAATGTTACTGATAGTCTAGTTAATGTACGACGTGTGTGTGGGTGTTATTTTGTTTGTGTGTCTGTGTGAGACTGTCACTGATGTTTCTGCTAGTTGGACTGGTTGTTTTGTTTTGTTACTAATTTGCCGTATGTGAAACAGCTGTCGGGTTGAATTGTTTGTACATTGGCCTTAATGTGTGCAATAACGAGGTGATGGTTGCTTCTCTGTGTTGCTTTGTTTTGTTTTGCGCTGTGGCAGGTGGCTCGCCAGCTGCAGCCCTCTGTAATATGGATCGGAGATGCAGAGAAAACCTTTTACAAGAAAGTTCCAAAGCCTGAGAAAGAGGTACGTTTTCAACACAACAGCAGCATATCTCAGTACCAGTGTTCATTTCGTCGACAAAAATAGTGAATAAAATATTCGTCAAACACATATTTTTCAGTGGCAATTGACGAGACTATAATTGATTAAATAGACCCAGACTGAAACGAGACGAAACAAAATTATCTCTGTGACTGAAATTTGGTTGACTCAACAAGAGTTTTTGGAGAGATTGAGAGCTTTTCAGTGATAAGCACAATTAATATTAGCAGAACAGATGCACAGTTCTGTTCAACAGTGGGAAGGACGCACTACATCAGCTGGTGAGCTGCGGGGGAGCAAGCGATGAGTGTAGGCAGACAGGCCTCTCTCTCTCTATATCTCTCTCTCTATCTCTCTCTATTTAAGGAGCTTTATTGGCATGGGAATATTTACATTGCCAAAGCAAGTGAAATAGATAATAAACAAAAGTGAACAGTAAACTAACAAAAATGTACAGTAAACATTACACTCACAAAGGTTCTAAAATAATAAAAACATTTCAGGTGTCATATTATGTCTATATACAGTGTTGTAACAATGTGCAAATAGTACAAAAGGGAAAATAAATAAACATAAATATAGGTTGTATTTACATTGGTGTTTGTTCTTCACTGGTTGCCCTTTTCTTGTGGTAACAGGTCACAAATCTTGCTGCTGTGATGGAACACTGTGGTATTTCACCCAGTAGATATGGGAGTTTATCAACATTGTATTTGTTTTCAAATTCTTTGTGGGTCTGTGTAATCGGAGGGAAATATGTGTCTCTAATATGTTCATACATTTGGCAGGAGGTTAGGAAGTGCAGCTCAGTTTCCATCTCATTTTGTGGGCAGTGTGCACATAGCCTGTCTCTCTGTCTCTCTCGCTCTCTGTCTCTCTCGCTCTCTGTCTCTCTTTCTCTCTCTGTCTCTTTGTCTCTCTCTCTTACATTACAGCCTTATTCAAATTATTATTATTTTTTTAATGTTCCACACACAATACACCATAATGACAAAGCAAAAACTTTGTTGAAACACCTTTGGCAGCGATTACAGCCTCGAGTCTTCTTTAGTATGACGCTACAAGCTTGGCACACCTGTATTTGGGGAGTTTCTCCCATTCTTCTCTGCAGCTCCTCTCAAGCTCTGTCAGGTTGGATGGGGAGCGTCACTGCACAGCTTTTTTCAGGTCTCTTCAGAGATGCTCGATTGGGTTCAAGTCCAGGCTCTGGCTAGGCCACTCAAGGGCATTCAGAGACTTGGCCCGAAGCCACTCATGCGTTCTCTTGGCTGTGTGCTTAGGGTCGTTGTCCTGTTGGAAGGTGAACCTTCGCCCCAGTCTGAGGTCCTGAGCACTCTGGAGCAGGTTTTCATCAAGGATATCTCTGTACTTTGCTCTGTTCATCTTTCCCTCGATCCTGACTAGTCTCCAAGTCCCTGTCGATGAAAAACATCCCCACAGCTGCCACCACCATGCTTCACGATTGTGCCAAGTCCCTCCAGACGTGACACTTGGCATTCAGGCGAAAGAGTTCAATCTTGGTTTCATTAGGCCAGAGAATCTTGTTTCTCATGCCTTTTGGCAAACTCCAAGCAGGCTGTCATGTGCCTTTTACTGAGGAGTGGCTTCCATCTGGCCATTCTACCATAAAGGCCTGATTGGTGGAGCTCTGTCAGAGTGACAATCGGGTTCTTGGTCACCTCCCTGACCAAGGCCCTTCTCCCCCGATTGCTCGGTTTGGCCAGGCTTCTTCCATTTAAGAATGATAGAAGCCACTGTGTTCTTGGGGACCTTCAATGCGGCAGACATTTTTTGGTACCCTTCCCCAGATCTGTGCCTCGATACAATCCTGTCTCGGAGCTCTACGGACAATTCCTTCGACCTCATGGCTTGGTTTTTGCTCTGACATGCAATGTCAACTGTGGGACCTTATATAGCCAGGTGTGTGCCTTTCCAAATCATGTCCAATCAATTGAATTTACCACAGGTGGACTTCAATCATGTTGTTGAAACATCTCAAGGATGATCAATGTTATATTATTCGTATATATATGTTGGTAGGACAAGTCTATGTCTGTTTGGTCTCATGGAAGTCAGTGATTTATTTTTACTATAGGTTAATGAGGCAATAAACATTTGATGTGGAAAAAAATGTGACTAAAATTAAAGGGCATTAAGTTATAAGTTACTAAATCATTATTCAAATGACAAAATGATATTTTAGTCAAAATGACTAAGACTAGACTAAATGTAAAAAAGAGCGCCATAATTAACATTAACACTGTTCAATACCAGCCCTGACAAACAGTGTAATCAAGGGACTTGTTTTGACAACAATGTTTACGTAGCAGATTGTCAGGTAAACTTCTCCGTTATTTTATTGTTCATGACTGAACCAAAGTGGGACCCACATCCTTTGTTGGGTAACATGGGTTATATGAAATGACAGCTGTGAGCAGTTGAAAATGGGGACATCTTGAAATTACAAATTAGTTTATGCTGCCCTCATGTGGCAAGTCATGCTTCTTAACGCCCTCCTCTTCTCTCTCTCTAACAATTCAATTTCAATTTAAGGGCTTTATTGCCATGGCAAGTGAAGTAGATAATAAACAAAAAGTGAAATAGACAATCAAAATTAACAGTAAACATTACACTCAGAAGTTCCAAAAGAGTAAAGACATTTCAAATGTCGTATTATGTACAAATAGTTAGAAGTACAAAAGGGAAAATAAAAAAACATAAATATGGGTTGTATTTACAATGGTGTTTGATCTTCACTGGTTGCCCTTTTCTTGTGGCAACAGGTCACAAACCTTGCTGCTATGATGGAACACTGTGGTATTTCACCCAGTAGAGTTGAGCAACATTGGGTTTGTTTTCGAATTCTTTGTGGGTCTGTGTAATCTGAGGGAAATATGTGTCTCTAATATGTTCATACTTCTAGTTTGCTCAGTTTTTTTGTTAATTCTTTCCAATGTGTCAAGTAATTCTCTTTTTGTTTTCTCATGATTTGGTTGGGTCTAATTGTTTTGCTGTCCTGGAGCTCTGTGGTGTCTGTTTGTGTTTGTGAACAAAGCCCCAGGACCAGCTTGCTTAGAGGACTCTTCTCCAGGTTCATCTCTCTGTAGGTGATGGCTTTGTTATGGAAGGTTTTGGGAATCGCTTCCTTTTAGGTGGTTTCTGGATGTTGATAATCGGCCTAATTCTGCTCTGCTCTTGTGTCTAGATGGTATTTGTATTTGTGGTCCTGACAAGTGGACCTTTTTTGGAACACCATTATTTTTTGTCTTACTGAGATTTACTGTCAGGGCCCAGGTCTGGCAGAATCTGTGCAGAAGATCTAGGTGCTGCTGTAGGCCCTCCTTGGTTGGTGACAGAAGCACCAGATCATCAGCAAACAGTAGACATTTGACTTCAAATTCTAGTAGGGTGAGGCCGGGTGCTGCAGACTGTTCTAGTGCCCTCTCTATCTATCTATCTATCTATCTATCTATCTATCTATCTATCTATCTATCTATCTATCTATCTATCTATCTATCTATCTATCTATCTATCTATCTATCTATCTATCTATCTATCCCTCTCAACCCTCTCTCTCTCTATCTCATTCCTTTCTCCATTTCCCTCTCTTTCCCCTCTCTCTCCACTTCCTCTCCCTCTCTCCCTCTCCATCTCTCTCTCTCCTCTCTAGATGGAGCCTAAGCGTCTGAAGAAGGACCTAGTAAAGTTGTTGAAGTCCATAAAGGCTGAGGATCGTGTTCTGGTCGTAGGAACGTCCCGGAGGCCCTTTGACGCAGACCTCAAGCCCTTCTGTAAAGTATATAGGAAGATCATCCTCATCCCCAGACCTGACTACGCCTCCAGACTGAGTGGGTTGACTATACTGTAGTGGTTTATAGTGGTTTATAGTGGTCTATAGTGGCCTTTAGTGGTTTATAATGGTTTATAGTGGCCTATAGTGGTGTTTAGTAGTCTATAGTGGTTTATAGAGGTTTGTAGTGGTTTATATTGGTTTATAATGGCCTATAGTGGTTTATATTGGTCTATAATGGTCTATAATGTTCTATAGCTGGGCCAACCTGATGGCTATGGCCAAACAGAATCAGTGGAGGTTTCATTCCCTAAAGCCACCAGAAATAAATTGAAATGGAAAATACTGGTGGAATGAATTCATATGATAAGCCTACCAGTAAACATGGATCTCTTTTCAAATAGTTTTTTCTCTTTCATCCACATAAATCCATTCATTTTGTATTCATTGGCCACTTCTGGTTTGAACACTAACCTCTCTATCCCCATCAGTGCTGTGGAGGGAGCTGCTGCGTGGCGGTGGTGCTCGCCTCACCTCCAGCCTGGACCTGAGCTCCCTGGCCAAGGTGACAGACGGCTACACCCAGGGCCACATCCTGCAGGCTGTGAGGCTGGTGCTGACCCCTTGCAGGCTGGCCCAGCAGACTACCAGACCACTGACAGCTGCAGAGTTCATCCCTCCACTGGCCAGACAGGACCCTGTCTACAAAGAGGAGGAGGAGGCCTTTAAGGTTCAGTAGCATCAATCAATGAATGAATCACCTTTGATTGGAAAGCTCCCTATGTAAGGGAAAGGGGGGATACTAGTCAGTTGTACAACTATCGGGAGGAAGGAAGGGGTTAATTTTCCGTTATAACCGTTCAAATGGTCCTCTGTAGCTCAGTTGGTAGAGCGTGGCGCTTGCAATATCAGGATAGTGGGTTTGATTCCCGTGACCACCTGTATGTAAAAAAAAATATATATATGTGGCTTTGGTTAAAAGCGTCTGCTAAATGGAATATATATATATTTTTAATTGCCTCTGGTGTGCTGATTGGTGTACATCTACGCTCATAATCAGATATGGATTCAGTATTATTACTATTATCATTTGTTTTATTATGAATTCAGTATTATAATCAGATATCAATTCAGTATTATAATCATATATCAATTCAGAACTATAATCAGATATCAATTCAGTATTATAATTAGATACCAATTCAGTATTATCCGATGAACTCCATATATACGTTTGAGAGTGATGCTCCAACAATCACCCGATGAGGGCGCTGTGTTCCTACAGTTAGGAAGGGAATGCCACTGTATTACAGGATTCATTTTCTCCGACTGTGGATTGATGGGTGTGAATGTGTTGCCAGGTGTGGTACGGCAAGACACCGTTGGGTAAGAAGAGGGCACGGGCTGCCAAGGCCATCGAGGAAGAGGGAGAGTCGAGCAAGGACAAAGACAAGCGGCGCAGCGGGAAGAAGAGCGAGGAAGAAGGGAAAGGCGAGAAGAAGAAAAATAAGTAAAAACAAAAGATAGACGTCGTCAACATGGGAAGGTATACACTTTCAGGGGATGTGATTTACATTCGTAGTTCTTAGATAATGATGGACGTTACATTTAGTACCAGTCTATGAATGAAAATATCATGTCAAACAGTATAACAGTAACAGTCGATCATGTTATGATCATAATGATAAAGAGCAGATATAAAGTATGTAAAATAGATCATTGTTATCGCAGTGGAAATAGCTAGGATGGAAATAAGTGTTCTTGATTTTTGTCCAAATGGATCACAGTAGTATAATTTCATGAGACTCTATTTAGGGAATGTTTATTTTCAGTCTCTGACTATTTTGACCATTAGAAGCTAATTAGCCTTGTTGATGAGCGCTGAGTTGTTTAAACTGGGGGGGGGGTTGTTGGCGTACTGAGACTCAGAACCCCCCCAATACACTACAGCCCCGGGCTCCCCTCTACCCCCTGTCCTGAGACAAATCATCATTAACCATCTCCAGAACCACGAGACCGTGCAACGACGGAGGGATTCCTATCAAATGTTAGCTGCTAACCTTAATCATGAAAACTCAGCAGACGAATAAATTATTTAATGAACCAAACGGTGCCTTGTATTTCATGTCCGTCTCCTTTCTCTCTCTCTCTCTCTCTCTCTCTCTCTCTCTCTCTCTCTCTCTCTCTCTCTCTCTCTCTCTCTCTTTTCCTCAGCCATCGTTGGGTTTGCGTGGCTTCTGTGCCATGGAGTCTGTTAATTAGCCTGTGTAATTGTCATTGTTGCCAGTTACAGCCAGGGGGGCTTCAGGCAGAGAGGCACGGTGCAGTGTAGCAGCACCTTGTCCCAGGTCGCCCCGTGTTACTGTTTACACCCAGTTAGCGCTAACAAGCCAGCCTGCCCTGCCAAGCGGCTGACCCACTTCCCAGCAAGCCTCTTCTAGCTCCCCAAGGACCAACTACCCCCCTTCACTGGCCATCTTTAATCAAGTATTAGTCCAGATCTCCATTGTCCACCATGGCATAACCCTAACCCTGTATATGTACCCCTCTTGTCTGTTTGGTCTCTCTCTCTCTCTCTCTCTCCCTCTCCCTCGCTCCCATCTCTCCTCCTGCCAGGTGGGTTTACAGAGCGTGACAAACACTGTCACCTTCCCTGCTCCTTGTAGCTTAAACCAACATCTAATTGAATTATTTATGTGTGTGGACCACCGCTTTCTCACCCAAGAAAAGGCCCTTAAGCAGTCTTTTATGTGACGACGAAGCTGTTTTTCACTCCAGTGGTGTTCCCATTGGGATCTATTTACTATAGTATGACTGAGGTGAACCACAACATGCATTTATCCAGAATAACACGTTCACAATGTCTTAATGCACAGATAATTAGGAAGTGCAGAAAGACAGCATTGTGTTTGGTTAATTGTTCACAGTGTGATGGTTACTAGAGTTAGTATCAGCTGACTTGTATCTCAGACAGACCTATTCATTTTATTAGTATCAGCTGACTTGTATCTCAGACAGACCTATTCATTTTATTAGTATCAGCTGACTTGTATCTCAGACAGACCTATTCATTTTATTAGAATCAGCTGACTTGTATCTCAGACAGACCTATTCATTTTATTTTGCTCATTCTCTACTCCATTTCATAACACTGAGTTTCTCTCTGCATTTTTGTGCTGATGATAATTAAGCATTATTTGATTAGATTATTAATTCATTCATGTCTGTTTTGCGGTGACAGAGTCAGGGGGGATTCAACCCTGTGGTCATGGCAGTAATAAAATCAACCCTGTGGTCATGGCAGTAATAAAATCAACCCTGTGGTCATGGCAGTAAAAAAAATCAACCCTGTGGTCATGGCAGTATTAAAATAAACCCTGTGGTCATGGCAGTAATAAAATCAACCCTGTGGTCATGGCAGTAATAAAATCAAACCTGTGGTCATGGCAGTAAAAAAAATCAACCCTGTGGTCATGGCAGTAATAAAATCAACCCTGTGGTCATGGCAGTAATAAAATCAAACCTGTGGTCATGGCAGTAAAAAAAATCAACCCTGTGGTCATGGCAGTAATAAAACCAGCTCCAGCCTTTCTTTGTGGCCCAGGGGGAGTGATGCTCTGACAGGCTCATTTGCGGTGTGATATTCTGATCTACTGGGGCCTCTAGCAGGACAGAGTGACAGCTAGGAGCTCCCTGGGTGGGGAGTAGGACACAGGCTCAGGGGGGTCCCCCTCCACCTCACTGCCTGTCACATCCTACCACAAAGTTCCTATACTCTTTTTTAAGGCAGTGTCCACTTTAAAACTTAAAATTATGTTTGAGGTCTTTCCTGTATTCCACTGTTCTATTGTGATAAAATAGATGTTATTATTATCTGGTTGGTTAGTGGATGTTATTATTATCTGGTTGGTTAGTGGATGTTATTATTATCTGGTTGGTTAGTGGATGTTATTATTATCTGGTTGGTTAGTGGATGTTATTATTATCTGGTTGGTTAGTGGTTGGTTAGTATTATCTGGTTGGTTAGTGGATGTTATTATTATCTGGTTGGTTAGTGGTTGGTTAGTATTATCTGGTTGGTTAGTGGTTGGTTAGTATTATCTGGTTGGTTAGTATTATCTGGATGGTTAGTATTATCTGGTTGGTTAGTGGATGTTATTATTATCTGGTTGGTTAGTGGTTGGTTAGTATTATCTGGTTGGTTAGTATTATCTGGTTGGTTAATGGTGGTTTAGTATTATCTGGTTGGTTAGTATTATCTGGTTGGTTAGTGGTTGGTTAGAATGATCTGGTTGGTTAGTAGTATCTGGTTGGTAAGTGTTATGTGGATGGTTAGTATTATGTGGTTGGTTAGTAT
>CM042419.1:16556186-16583686 GCA_023634145.1 Thymallus thymallus
AGTGAGGCGGGGAGACAGACAGTGAGGCGGGGAGACAGACAGTGAGGCGGGGAGACAGACTGGGAGGCGGGGAGACAGATGGGGAGGCGGGGAGACAGACGGGGAGGCGGGGAGACAGATAGGGAGGCGGGGAGACAGACAGGGAGGCGGGGAGACAGACAGGGAGGCGGGGAGACCGACAGGGAGGCGGCATACAGACAGGGAGGCGGGGATACAGACGGGGAGGCGGGGAGACAGAAGTAGAGCTAAATGATGAAGAAAGGAGGTTTTAGGTTAGAGGATTCACTGTGATAGGGTGGATACATGGCCCCAACATAATAGTGCTCTTTCTCTGCCTGGCTCACTCCATTAGCGTTGAGTGGGTTTGCCATTTGGGGCGCGTACTGGGTCTCAGTCGTAGCATTAATTACTGTGAAGGATGAGGAGAGAGGGCTCATTACCAGTAGAACAGGCCGAAACATACTGTTTCCCTCGCAGCTAATGATGTTGGATCCACCGTGCAGCGAGAGTGGGGACAGAGTCGTAAGAGACACCGCTTCATCAAACGTCTGACCAGGGGTTAACGCTGCTGTTGACTTCTCCGTCTCTCTCTACCCAGCTCTCTTTCTTTTATACTATCTCTCTTTCTCTCTGGAGCTGTGTTTCTCTCTCTTTTTCTATTTCTCTCCTCTGTCTGTCTCACTATCTCATTATCTCTCTCTCTCTTTTCTCCGCTTCTCTCACTCTCCCTCTCATTCTCTCTCTCACTCTTCCTCTCTCTCTCTCTCTCCCTCCCTCTCTCTCTCTCCCCCCTCTGTCTCCCTCTCTCCCTCTACCTCTCGCACCCCTCTCCACCCCCCTTTCCCTCTCCCCCTCTCTCGCACCCCTTCTCTCTCTCTCCCCCCCCCCCCCCCCCCCTCTCTGTCTCCCTCTCTGCTGTAACTCAGCCACAGTTGTTCACTCTTCATTAGAAGCTCTTACCTGACACAATGAAGCAGAACTAAATGCTGCTGTGCGCACTGGCCAGATATCTGTCACAGCTCTTTCTACCTTACAGTGTACTACAGACACTGACTGAGGCAAGCCATTCAGCCCTACAGACGGTGATGAGAAAAGATGGAGAACAAAACACTGATTGTTCGCATACAATTCATTCAAAAAGAGGCTTATTTGAGATGTTATGATGACATGTAAAAGTACTTGTAATCTGAATGTAATGAAGGAAAAAAGGTATAACTAAAAAGATGCTAGGCTAGTCAACAGAGACCCAGGAGAATCACATCTCACTGAGAGAAAACAGTGAACTCTTCACCTCATGAGAAAAAAGACAAATCAATTGTTCAACCTTATAGACTCTTGTTAGGGATGAAAGAATCCTCTGCTCCTCTTTCCCAGACAAGGAGACAAGTAGATTTCAGTCCGTAATCCAAGCAGACACAGTTAACACAGTCTAGGTCTAGAGGGAGACCAGGGAAATGAGGACCAGGCTCTTCTAACTAACACAGTTTCAGCTTCAGAGCCGCAGTCACAGACTAGACTACTCTTGTTCTATTTCTGTCCCGTTGATTGGAACTGTAATTAAGGCTGTAATTATTAAATAACTGTCTTTTTGTGGGAGAGTGAGGCTGGAGGTGAACATTCACTAGATTATCCAATTAGCTGTTCGTCTGAAGCACTCGTCTCGTGGTAAATGTAAGGCGGTGGGGGGTGCAGCCTGGGGAGGGGGGGTTGACTTCTAACATGACACCAAAGTGACCGTCTGGACAGAGGAACCCGTGTCTGTCTCTGTCTTGTGTTGGGATGTCTCTAATTCTCTGGGTTTTCAATACGTTCTTCTGTTAAATGGGGTGGTCATGTCATATCAATGGCTGTGCCCCAAATGGCACCCTATCCCCTTTAATGTAAAGTACTGTACTTTTAACCCGGGCCCATAGTAGTGCACTTTATAGGGAACAGGGTGCAATTTGGGACTCACACAGTGTTGGCTATGTGTTCTGTTGTGTGTGTTTTTAACCATCTGACTCCATGGTCACAGAGAGGGGAGGCTGACTGTACGTGTCTAATGACTATCATTAGCTAGACCTGAACATCTGGGGCCCTGTCTTCAAGGGGCATAATGAAAGTTGATGCTGCTATGATTAATGTGTTGGAGTGTCACAGGTCTTGTCCAGTCAGAAACTAACCCTGGCCCTGACCTATCCCACGAAAGACAAATCACATAGCCTAGATGTGAAATAATTAAATGGGTATGAGCAATATGGTTGTAGCTCCACCTTTCCCTCAGACAAGCCCCTTTTTTCACCATATACACTGGTGCAATACTGTCAGACCTGCGTAAGTACCTATGGGACAGGGCTACAAGTTATCCCATGTTTACCTGTGGATTTGTCTGTGTGTTTTCTCACAGTGAGACCTAAGTACCTATGAGACAGGGCTACAAGTTATCCCATGTTTACCTGTGGATTTGTCTGTGTGTTTTCTCACAGTGAGACCCAAGTACCTATGGGACAGGGCTACAAGTTATCCCATGTTTATCTGTGGATTTGTCTGTGTGTTTTCTCACAGTGAGACCTAAGTACCTATGAGACAGGGCTACAAGTTATCCCATGTTTACCTGTGGATTTGTCTGTGTGTTTTCTCACAGTGAGACCTAAGTACCTATGGGACAGGGCTACAAGTTATCCCATGTTTACCTGTGGATTTGTCTGTGTGTTTTCTCACAGTGAGACCTAAGTACCTATGGGACAGGGCTACAAGTTATCCCATGTTTACCTGTGGATTTGTCTGTGTGTTTTCTCACAGTGAGACTTCCAGACCTGTATTTAACCTGCTCACCCTGTCACTATCATTCTCTCCCATTGCTCCTCACCTCTCGCAGACGCCTCAGGGTGCCATCTATTCAAGCTGTCTGGTAGAAAACACGACTTAAATCACATCACAGCAGTGGTTGGCACACACTGGTCCACCTCCTAGGGCGCTGTAAAACTGTCAGACACCCCCCCAAAGACCAGGGACTCTCCCAAAGTCCCTCAGCAATTATAGGCCCTATATGTCCTGAGATTGAGATGGTGTTAGTTATTATGATGTCAGTGTAGTTTAACATATTGTATTCATATTGAAGTGAGTCGCGTGAATAGAACAATGATTCTGATAGCTGTTTCATTGTTCTCTGTGTGCAGTTTCTTTCTTGAACTGCAGAGGGCGCTGTGGGTTAATTCGATTACAATGGCTCAGGGGGCCGTTGCACTGGGATCCTCATTTTGTCAGGGGGCAAATTATTAGGCCTGTATTGTTTCATCTTGCTCATGGCAAATACTGAATGTTTTTATTGAATTATGTTTTATATACTTAAATGAAGAAGTAGGTATAATTGTGTCTAAGTAAGATAAGACATTCGTTCATATCTTGTGGGACAGACAGTATAGTAGGTCTTGACTCTGAAATATATATATATTTTTTTATTTAACCTTTATTTAACTAGGCAAGTCAGTTAAGAACAAATTATTATTTACAATGACGGCCTACAACGGCAAAACTTGGACAACCCTAATCCTGGCTTCATGTCCACATTCCATTTCAACCCTAATCCTAGCCTCAACCACCCTAACCCTAACCTCAACCACCCTAACCCTAACCTCAACCACCCTAACCCTAACCTTAACCACCCTAAAACTAACCTCAACCACCCTAACACTAACCTCAACCATCCTAACACTAACCTCAACCACCCTAACACTAACCTCAACCACCCTAACACTAACCTCAACCACCCTAACCTCAACCATCCTAAACCTAGCCTCGGCAGACTCAAGCATTAGCTTACCCTGAATTCAACTCAACTGCACTACAAGTAATAAAACAGCTTCTATTACCAGACCATCATACTGTTGAACAGCTTATATTACCAGACCATCATACTGTTGAACAGCTTCTATTACCAGACCATCATACTGTTGAACAGCCTTGACTAGCCTTCTACCAGGTGATGCACACTCACTCACACAACACACACACACACACACACACACACACACACACACACACCTCATACTCACAAACACTCACTCACATACACACTCATGCTGTACCATCTGTTGGCACACGCACACGCACAGTCAACGCTGCTTTCCCATGCTATAGAGACATTGAACCACTGGTTACTTCCCGTTTCACACTGTGTTTTTAAATACTGTATACCCGACGTGGCTCATCATAATATTTCTACTACTGTAAAAAATATGTATATATTACACTGTTTATACACACGCCACATATTTATACACTGGATTCTTGACATAGGTTACTCTTTAACTGTATATCATTCGTAGTTGATCGTGTCTAAATTCTCCCCGTGTAACCACATAGGACCTACATTGCGTTTGAGAACTGCTACAGCGCTATATGGGATGTTAATCAGATTCCTACCCGCGTTCTTCATTTCAATTATTTATTTTTACTTACATTCCCAATAGGCACACACTTGTTGAATCAACGTTGTTTTCACGTCATTTCAATGAAATTACATTGAACCAACTAGGAATAGACGTTGAATTGATGGTTGTGCCCAGTGGGTTGTTAGGAGCTAGTAACATAAGCATTTCGCTGCACCCGCTATAACACACGCTAAACTGTGTACGCGACCAATAAACTTTGATTTGATGTAATTGAATAGCGGTGGGTAAGAAGATTATGCATAAAGGCCACCAGAGAATTTCAGAATACTTTCAATCTCTCCTCTCTGAGGGCATTGATTGCTACTAGAATGGATGATGCGGTGAGTCTATAGAGAAGGAAGAGGAATGGTTACAGGATCGATAGTTAAGCAGTTGTGTTTCTGGAGATTTGGCTGAAGACATCCCAACTAGCAACTTTTAATAGTGCACTGCTTTTGTCCGGAGCGCTATATAAGGAAAGGGGTGGCGATTTGGGACGGATGTGGTTCTGCTCCAGTCTAAGTCGCCATTGTTGATCAGGCTTCATTCTCTTTGATTGGTTATCGTCAGGGACAGACTTAAAGGTAAATCAATTGGATTCGTTTAAGCTTTAATAATCAAAAATTCAATGTGAACTCTAAATGTTCATTGATTTTGGATTGGGGTTGGGGACGTGATTTGAAACTTGAGTTTGGTGCTTTTCCATAGTTGTTTCAGGCCTAGTAATGGAGTCTAATCTAAAGGTAAGCCAAACAATGAGATATACAGTATGTTTTCACAAAGAAATCTGAACCGAGCAGAATAAATTATAGCTGACATTTAGATCTTGATGAAAAGGTTGAGCCCGACCGAGACACTCTAACTAAATAATGTTGAATGGTCGAACGCCGGAGGCAACATTTTCAAATCCAATTTTTCTCCTTCTACCTCCCTCCAACTGCAGCCTTCAGTCAAAGCATCTTTGTAATTGTTTTACCCACCACGTCCCCTCCACTTAAATCCACATATCAGTATAGGCTCACGCTAGGGTAGGGGCCATTCTTGGCATCATTGTGATTAATACACTGTTTGATTGTATCCCAGTTCAGTTTAGAAGTATTATTTCGCCATAGTCGTTGTGGAAGTGGTAGTAGTCTGATGTTATTGTTCTAAGTCCTAGCAATAAGCAGCTCCTTAACAAGCCTCGGTTTCATTTAGTTTATAGTTGTACTCCCCTTTCCCCAATATAATGGATGATGGTGATCACTAGCATGCAGGAAAGGTTTAATTAAATCATACTCCAATCATAATCCATGTTGTTAATTAAACTGGATAATTTATAAGTTCAAAAGAGGGGTATTTATTAGCCGTTCTGCAGCGGTGGCATTGCAGTGTACTAGTGAGAGCACATACACACACACACAAACACAGTGTACACACACACACACACACACACACGGTCCACACACAAACACACAAACACACACAGTGACACACACACACACACTTCTATCTCCCTTCCCTCTCCTCCCCTCCCCGTCTCCCCCCTTTACAACCCTTTACTATTGATGTCCCACATGATTGATAATGAGACAGTGACTGCTGTACTACTGTCTAATGGTTGTGCAATTAAATTCCCTTGTAAATGACCCATGCCTCATTTCATCCTAATCTATGGAATTTTGATTGAATTTGTCCCTAATTGAAAAATACTGCTATTTAATGTCTGCATTGCAGTTGTGGATCAGGCAGCCTTTAATGAGATGGTGTCCCCATGACCCTGGAGAGAGAAGGGGGCGAGGGGTCGGATCTGGAGCAGAGGATTGGGGGGAACTGGGGTAGGGGAGCCTGGGCTGGGGGGTTGGAGTAGGGGGAGCCTGGGCTGGGGGGGTTGGGGGAACCTGGGCTGGGGGGGTTGGAGTAGGGGGAGCCTGGGCTGGGGGGTTTGGGTAGGGGGAGCCTGGGCTGGGGGGTTGGAGTAGGGGGAGCCTGGGCTGGGGGGTTTGGGTAGGGGGAGCCTGGGCTGGGGGGTTGGAGTAGGGGGAGCCTGGGCTGGGGGGTTTGGGTAGGGGGAGCCTGGGCTGGGGGGGTTGGGGTAGGGGGAGCCTGGGCAGGGGGGGTTGGGTAGGGGGAGCCTGGGCTGGGGGGTTGGGTTAGGGGGAGCCTGGGCTGGGGGGTTGGGTTAGGGGGAGCCTGGGCTGGGGGGTTTGGGTAGGTGGAGCCTGGGCTGGGGGGGTTGGGGTAGGGGGAGCCTGGGCAGGGGGGGTTGGGGTAGGGGGAGCCTGGGCTGGGGGGTTGGGTTAGGGGGAGCCTGGGCTGGGGGGTTTGGGTAGGTGGAGCCTGGGCTGGGGGGGTTGGGGTAGGGGGAGCCTGGGCAGGGGGGGTTGGGGTAGGGGGAGCCTGGGCTGGGGGGGTAGGGGGAGCCTGGGCAGGGGGGGGTTGGGGTAGGGGGAGCCTGGGCTGGGGGGGTAGGGGGAGCCTGGGCTGGGGGGGTTGGGGTAGGGGGAGCCTGGGCAGGGGGGGTAGGGGGAGCCTGGGCTGGGGGGGTTGGGGTAGGGGGAGCCTGGGCTGGGGGGGGGGTAGGGGAGCCTGGGCTGGGGGGGTTGGGGTAGGGGGAGCCTGGGCTGGGGGGGGTAGGGGAGCCTGGGCTGGGGGGGGTTGGGGTAGGGGGAGCCTGGGCTCCCATGCATTCCCTTGGATTGGCTAAAGAGGAGTGGATGTGGATTTAGACCACACCCCCCAATATTAACGGCCAGCTCACCTAATAGACAAATATGGCAACGCTATGAGAGACTACCTACAACACAGCAGTGACTGGTATTTATTGGTCATCAGGGACATCAATAGGCACTGTGGCTACTGACTCATATCAAGAGGGCTATTCAAACGCACAAACAATATCTGGATAGGAATGGAGCAGCAGGGAATGAACTATGGCAGCGACAAGAGAGGGGATGTCACCATGCGAAGGTCTCACATCAAGCAGAGGTTTTTCCATGCATGTTATTAACCTGCTACATTATACAGTCACTAGACATCACAAATCACTCACAGTGCTCTCATTCTACTAGGTGAATAAAAGCTTAGCAAAATGTATATCCACTCACAACTGTAATTGGCTTCGGATTAAAAGTGTCTGCTGAATGGCATGTGTATTAATTATACACAACGTATTGTAAAGCTGCTGGGGTTTGTTCAGTAAAGTGCAACATTAACCAACGTTCATATAGAAATACAGTATTGTAGAACAGATACAGTATGATTCTCTCTTATGTAGAACAAGGACTCACGTCAGCTCTATACATGACATATCTATCAGCAACGTCCTTTCATCTTCCTTTCCTGCCTGATGTTGATTCAACTAATTTCATTTCAGTTGTATCAACACATTAGAGGTAGTGAGTACACTCTTAGAAAACAAAAAGTGCTATCTACAACCTAAAAGGGTTCTTTGGCTGTCCCCATAGGAGAACCTGGAACCAAAAAGGGTTATCCTATGGGGACAGCCGAAGAACCCTTTTGGAATGGGAGACGAATGAAGCTAGATAACTCACAGTGGATGGTCTGAGCTGAGGAGTGTCAGGTATGTCACTGGGGGATGACAGAGGGCTGGTCTGGGTGTCAGGGAAGGCTCTCTACCTTCACTCCCTCTCTCCATCTCCCCTCTATCTACCATCCATCTCTCCATCTAACCTCCATCTCCTCTCCATCTCACTTCCCCTGAAGGCTGTCTGTAGGCCCATTGGTAGCCTGGTCGGTGGTGAAAATCGACCTTCCACAGTTTGGTTTAAGCTTCCTACAGGTACAAGAGGCCATAATGACCAATAACTATGGTTGTTCTGAATATGTGGAACAGGATTTATTTTTAAGTTAATTTGAATTTCTCCTTATTTTTTTAAATCAACAACACAAACAAAGCAACAACACAGGCACACACACACACATTCAGTACTAGGGTTGCAGGAACTTTCAATAAATTCCCTGGTTTTCCAGAAATCCTGGTTGGAGGATTCCGGAATCCTGGGTATCTCCTCCAACCGGGATTTGTGAAAACCTGGGAATTTATTGAAAATTCACTGAATTTTGCAACCCTATTCAGTACAAATAGTTATTTTTATGGATTTATACATTGCATGTAAGTAAGACAGTTTATTAATATGCATATTGCATGTGTAGCCTAGCTAATGCCCATTTGCATTATGGTCCCTTCGGATGTGTATAGCCTATGCTTTACAAATCCACATAATTGGCATTTATTTCCTAGACATAGACCGAAGCCAGCCCTCACAGGTCTATGTGACGAATGACAGCTAGGCTAGCCCATCAGTTTAACAGCGACCAATGAAATGCGAGAGTGCGATGAGAGGGTGGTCCTTGCGAGTGGAAGAGCCGATTAAACAGAGGGAGCGGAATTTAAACTCCTTGCTTAACATCTGGATGTTGTAGAGTAGCATCACTCTACTCTCTAGAGTGAGTTAGACAAGCGTGCGGAAACCGAGTGTCATCGAGTTGAAGGTTGTTGTTGTCAAATGGTCAGAACGTCAGAGACAACTCGAGGATATTGATTGGCACATGGAATGCGCTTTGGCTCCAGCTATCGGAGCGCAAGGTAAACCAAATGAGTTCTGCTAAATCCGGAAACCACAACGGCTCCAAATTGGCAGCTTATTGTCTTGATCTGGACACGTCTCCACTCTCCAGCACCGTGTGTCGATCATCTCCAATGTTGATGGAATGGTTTTATTTATTCGCGAGAAACGAACAAATAATCAAGGGAATACCGAAACGTCCACATTTCTAAGGTCGGTTGTCTGTCGAATAACAACGTTGTGAAGTTGGTGACTTCGGAACCCAAACAAGACAAACTGCAGGGGTCATCGCTCCCTTCCTTGTCTCCAGTAACGTTTCCTTGATTGACATTCCTTCCATCAGATCATATGAGTGCAGCTTTCAGCCCTTCGTTTATGATGATGCAGCGCCCACTGGGAAGCACCACTGCCTTCAGTATCGACTCTCTGATCGGCGGGCCCCCTCAGCCCAGCCCGGGACACTTCGTCTACACCGGCTACCCTATGTTCATGCCATACCGGTCAGTGGTGCTCCCACCGCACCCTCCACCACCCCCTGCCCTACCCCAGTCCGCCCTGCAGCAGGGGCTCTCGGCTACCCATCCGCACCACCAGATCCCCAGCCTCCAGAACTCTTTCTGCTCCAGCCTGGCTCAGGGCATGGCGCTCACCTCCACCCTGATGGCCAGCCTGCCTGGAGGGTTCTCGGCTTCACAGCAGCACCAGGAGGCGGCGAGGAAGTTCGGCTCGCAGTCTCTCCACGCCGCCTTCAATAAATCTCAGGACATTCGTTTGGATGGGGATAACGGAAAGACTTTTCTAGGAAAGGAGTCCGCGGCGCTCACTTCCTACCACGACCCAGAGCCATTGCAGTCATCCACAGGTACAGTAAACGTTCTGTTTTGTCTGCACTCTGCTGGACAGGGTTGTTTACTTGACTTGACTTAAGGTTCTATCGAGGAAAAGTTTGACATAGCCTATGTTTGTGATTTGTGGTTGTCTTGTACCTGGACGCACTAACTGTAAGTCGCTCTGAATAAGAGCGTCTGCTAAATGACTGAAATGTAACCTAATGTAATGTTCTTGGATTCATTGGATATTATTATTTGTAAGCCCAAGTTGTAAAAGAGAAGTTCAGAGCGAATATTCGTATTTTATTAAGCCTATTATAAAAACATATATAAAAAAAAAATGCACATTTGTCAGGTTCATTATAAGAAGTAATTCAAACTCTAAACTTTACCTCATTAATTGTGCTATTAGGCCAATATAGCTAACGGACCAATATTACAAATAGACCTACGTCATCAATGTACAAAAAAAGGACCCAAGTGCCATTTGAGGATAACTTATAAATTCTACTCACTCAATGTTGGCAAAGGCTATATCCTGTGAATTTCACATCAAACGACAACGATTAAAGTATAGTGATAGAAAGTGACTTTTGCCCCTGAGTGAAAAATGTGTCCTTTTTAAAAACTAATTCTTTACATGGACGCGTACATATTTTGTCGTGAGAAGCTTGACATGATATCCGCATATCAAATACGTTTATATCAGGCTTTTCAATGAATAGTGCCTGGGGGCAAAGTGTCTTGAATTACTAAATTAGCCTATTTTAATTGAAGGATGGGAAAAGCGCCTGCAGTATTTGAATGTCTATAAAACTGTGATCAAAATTCAAAAAGTCGACCGAGTCATTTATGAGATCTATATGTATTATGAAATACATTAAATATAACACTTTAACTCCGTAAGTGAGTTTAAGACGTTGTATAATATGAATCAATTGCTTTTGTCTCTAAAATGAATGGAATTGTGGTTAGCGTGAGGCCTATTTCAGACGTGATATGTGTCACGATATAACCGATGGGCCTATTTCGATAAATACTTAACTTTCACTTTACTTAAATACGTCCAGAAACATAATATAATGTGTCCCTAATGTGTTTGTAACAGTATTCATAATATAATAGTCAATTGTTTCCTGTAACACAATATGTAAAGGTTGATAAAATACATTTATTGTGATAAATCAAATGTAGGAGAAAGGGAAGTTGCTTATTTTTTTTTAAGCAAAATATTTCATTAAAAGTATGATTGTGGTTATCCATTATATAAACTCATAAACTGTTGCATATCAGTCCATTATAGCTTACACATTGTCATTTAGTTTTATATTTTGAGGTTAATATAACCTAAACCAACATGTTCTATGTCCCTGCCCCCACAGCCAGAACACATGGTAAAGAAGACCCGAAAGAGGACGAATGCAATAGAAGAGATGAGAGCTTCTCAATGGACAGCGATTTAGACTACAGCTCCGATGACAACATGACCGGTAACTCGATGTGTCAGAAAGATGATGGGGACGGTAACGTGGATGAGGGCGTCCACGGGTCGAACGGCACTGGCAGCACCACGTCTACCGGCAAGAACAGGCGGCGGAGAACGGCGTTCACGAGCGAACAGCTCTTAGAACTGGAGAAGGAATTCCATTGTAAGAAATACCTGTCTTTGACGGAACGCTCTCAGATCGCGCATGCCTTGAAACTCAGCGAAGTTCAAGTCAAGATCTGGTTCCAGAACCGGAGGGCCAAGTGGAAGCGCGTGAAGGCCGGTAACGTCAACTCCAAAACCGGCGAGCCCTCTAGGAACCCTAAAATCGTGGTGCCCATCCCTGTGCACGTCAGCCGGTTTGCAATAAGGAGTCAGCACCAACAGTTAGAGCAAGCCAGACCATAACAGTTCTGTATGTTAAACCGATGGACCAAATACAGATTAAGTTAATAACACTGTTTAAAAACAGAAAAACAGCACACACGTTATTTTGGACTTGGACAACTGATAATCACAAACCAAGTTAATCCTTTGGTGAGTCTTTGTAAGCCAGAGGAGAGCTAATTAATTGATGGTACGTTGTTTTTCCTCTGCTTTACTGCTGAATCGATCCACTGATGGTAAATTGATTTAAATACCAAGAAGACAAAAAAAACTCAAAATGGTGACATATTTATCACCCTGGTTGCGAGTGTAAATACCGAGATGGACCATAACTATAACCGCCATGGGACCAAATTGAGGACAATACAACAAGATAACAATACATCCAATTGTACATTTCCGATACCAATACACATATTGTACGCATAGCTCAGACACACCTGGCAACTTACTTTTGCTCTCAGTTTGACTTTCTGTTTCCATTGTTTCATTCCATGTTTTTTTTATAATTATTTTTCCTCATTGTGACTTTTTCAAGAAGCACGCTGCTAATTTATTTAATATTGTGAAAAAAAGCAACTAACATTCCATGACTTATTGAGTAAATAAAAGTGTGCATTAAAGATGAACCATTAGCTATTATGTCAACAATTTGTCCGTTTGTTTATTGTCATTCCATTTTTGTGCAAATCTATTTAAATTTGAAATTTTATGCGAAAATACGCATAGGCTTACAGGTGCTTCCTTGAGTGCTGGGCTTTGAGTTGGTCATGATATTTTAATTCCTTGGTTGATTATTATTTTCACCAATATATCAAATGCTAATTTGGGAATATTTAACTTGTCTGCAAGTGACAAATATTATTTTCACAATCCACTAAGGAAGATAATTGCTTATGTATTTTTTCTTTAAATTAAGGCTGATTAACAACACGATTCCGTTCACATTTAATTTACAACACAAGTTATACTATTATTATTAAGACTATTACTTGTAATAACCCTGTAATTATTATACCATTTATATTCAACTATTATAATTTATTACTTTCAGATTCATACAATTTTGCCTGCACCAACTGTGAGTTGTGCAGTTATTGCAGAGGCAGGACCAACTGTTTATCTGTCCAACAGTAGAGCCATGCAGTCAGCCAGGGAGGTGACATTTTTATAGCTCTACCCCTCTGCTCCAGCCACCCTCTGAAATTAAGGCCAACCTCGTCGCGTATGTTGGAGCAAATCAACCTGAGGCATGTCAATAATAAATATGTAAGAAGATCTCGCTCGGCGACGCAATCTCGTGTTATGACAGGGGGTGGGTCGTATCAGCAAGGGTGAATGAAACTCCAAGGTCACGCGGTGTGAGGAACACTTATTCGCATCCGAGTGAAACGTCACGAGCACGGCTGTTTAGGAAGGTCGCGGCCCGATGTCAACCTTGATTTTCGGCCTCACCTTGTCCCGGCACCGCGAGCCTCATTTATGGTACAGGGAGGAAGAGGTGACGTGTGTTTGGCAAGCCTCCCAGCGCGCCAATTGCTTTGCCATTAATATTTACATCTATTGAGGTGGACAATATCATGAATTCATTGTGATAAGATTAGCGACTAAAATACAACCTAGGCCTACTTGCAGGACTTTCCCCTTGTGATCTCTACACTTAGAAATAAGGGTTCCAAAAGGGTTCTTCGGCTGTCCCCATAGGATAACCCTTTGAGGAACACTTTTCGGTTCCAGATAGAACTATTTTGGGTTCCATGTAGATCCCTCTGGGGAAAGGGTTCTACGTGGAACCCAATAAGGTTCTATCTGGAACCTTGAGGGTTCCTCAAAGGGTTCTCCTATGGGGACAGCCGAAGAACCCTTTTAGGTTCTACATAGCACCTTTTCTTCTAAGAGTTTAAGGACATCTTGTTGATCTCTGTCGGTGATGTTCCGCGCATGAATAGTCTGCGTTAGGCTACATCTGGTAGGCCTACCACAGTAGGTCTATAGCCTAGCCTAAACACATTAAACAGTTTAAAATGTCACTGGGCAGGGCATTTTGTCATTAGGCTGAATGATAAAATAATCCATTCTGATAATGTATTATCTGTGTTATATAAACGAATATAAAACAATATTGGTTATTATAATTCGCGTTTCATGCAATAGGTTAACTTGTTGAATAGGCTAGGCTACACATTTTAAGAGAAAATCGTTCTTTGTTTTACAATGTTCTAAAAAGCAATGTGATTTGTTTTTAGCAAACACATTGAGTTAAATATTATTTTCTGCTAGACCTACTGTATATAAATTATACAAGTAATATCCTCTATTCCATTGAGTATTGATTAAGCTCAAAAGTGTCAAAAAATAAGACAACCATAATTATTTCGCAGCTAAAGTATCCTCAAATATGTTGTTGCAGTAGTTTATTGATCGTTATGTCGTTATTTAGACAGCGCGCTATCCCCCCTGGCTACGACAACGCTATTATCATCACGCGCATCATTTATCCCAGGCAAGCGCAGCACGCCACGCACCTCCACAACATTTTGATGTCAGTCATTGTTTGTAATTCGCACGGCATGATGTTATAACGCTGTTATATCCTCCAAATAAACTAAATAAAACATGCTGTGGATACTGACATACAAATAGGCAATTTTATTTACATTAAATTAATATTGTATTATGAGTCCTACAGCCTATCCAAATCATACAGTTTACAGTCGCCTCTATTCAACCCACGTAAAATGCATTTTCCCTACTGATTCATCGTTTGAAATTCTCCAAGCACATTTTTTATTATTAAACTGAAATCCCAACTCGACATTGTAGCAGAAAGAGTGAATTATTGTAAAGCTCAGATTTATGGCGTCAGGTCGCGCTCTGGGCTGACAGCCCTGGCTACAAGATGAGCTCTCATCACCCGCTCTAGAGTGGTGTGTGAGTGTTGTCTTCTATTCCACACAAACTCGAACACACCCCGACAGAGATCCACTCAGGCATTTGATTACTGGATACTTACAATAAAATATGTCCATTATACAATTAATCAAATACAGATTTGCTAGATTGAAAGAACACACACAGCAATT
Organism: Thymallus thymallus; assembly: GCA_023634145.1. Classification (NCBI taxonomy): domain Eukaryota; kingdom Metazoa; phylum Chordata; class Actinopteri; order Salmoniformes; family Salmonidae; genus Thymallus; species Thymallus thymallus. The sequence goes on from CM042419.1 coordinate 16,570,953, forward strand.
TGTGTAGCCTACTCGAGGAGGATGTTTGACAGAGAAAGCGATATGCAGTATGCGACATGAGTATAGAGGTGTGAGAGAGAGAGAGAGAGGAGAGAGAGATCTGACAATTTCCCCGCTAACTCTAATGAATTTTTTTGCAAATTGTAATCAAGCCGGGCCGTCGCGGTTGGCTGATAAATGAGGCCCAAGGGGATTGGTCGGGACCTCCGCTTTTCACTCTAGCATGTCCCCCCAGCACTAAATTAACAGCAACTTGTCGAAGCTTCAAATTAACCCCCAATGATTAATTCTGATGGAAAGCGAGCCATGAGACTAGCGTGGCCTAATAGGCTCTGGCTTGACAATGCTGCTACTGGAAATGAATACTCTTATAAACCCCACATACACCTAGGCTGCCTACCTCTCTCTCTCTCTCTCTCTCTCAAAATACAGTACAAATATCAATAAAAATATACAGGAGGCCTCATTATTCATATAATTAAATTATTACCAGTAATCGCTGCAACAATATTTAAATATACCTCGGTGCAAATAGTCTCACTGAAGAGGTTTGACTTCGCTAAGGAAAAATAGTTTTTCTTCCATAAATTGTTACCATCTCAATCAAATCCATCATAAAGTAAATGTTCACAATAATTTAACATCAACTCTAATTCTAGATGTATAATATCATTCACATCCACTGTAGATACATTTATGAATGCATTCCTAAATATATTTGATACAACTCTAACATTCCACAGGAACTTTGAAAGCGATCATCTATGTATATCAACAAAACATAAAATACATTCTGCATGACAGTTTATTATTGTTGAGAACATGAGTTCCTTCAAAAGAGGGAGATAATTAAAATACAAAACTAACATTTGTGGGGAAACTAAATCCGCGCTGAAATTATTTCGGATGAAAATGAAAACGTCATAATTAAATAGCATTCTAGATTCAGCATTTGACATTGTTTGTTATTTCAGGTTCAGGTATGAAATAGTTATTATATAGTCCTAATTTGTCCATCACTTTTAGCATAAAAGTACAACGAAAATAACTCTTGGGAAAAGCATTGAAAAAATAATATACACTAACTTCCATTTTACTGAGAAAAAAAAAACATGAGCTATTATTGGATAATTTAATTTTAATTTAATTATTATTAATTTAATTATTTGTTAGTTATTAGCAGTGTTAGATATCTATGAAAACGGTGTGTTGAGGATGTAAATGTATTTCTTTAACATCATTTCAGATTTTGCTTGAATTGGGGTTGAGAAGATTCCAAATCAATTCAGTCAATTCAGCAGATGAATTGCAATTCAATAGAAGAATTGAAAAAAAAAGATGTATTATCAATGTGCATTTTTCACTTCCTGAATTGAATTTCAATTAACTTCATGAATTGATAACAGTTTATTCGAGAAACTGACACCAACCTTAACCCAGAGTAAAGCATCAGTCATTTACAGTCTCTATATCCACAGTGAGTAATATGGTCTGTATAGTTCACCATGGAGACAGATGTCATAACCAAACAGGGACACAGTCAGATACATATCTACTGGTCAGTCTGTTAGAGGATTACCTTAGTCAGGTCCCCTATAGCTATCTGTCCCCTGGTTCGCCCTGCATCAGCCTCACACCACCATGGTACCTAGCTACCGTTCACGCCTCATTTGGCGCTCCTCTTGCATTCATAATAGTTTTGTCTATCGGAGCAGAGCGGTCCGTGTTACCCAGCGCTCTGCTCTCTGACACTGTCCGACTCATCTGGCGCACTGTGTGTGTGCTTGTGTAGGTGTGTATCTTCTCGTTGAGGACATAACAATGAACACTGAGTTCATACTGATTCTCAACACCACAATGCCTGGGTTGGGACAGAAGGCAACAGTTTACTTTGACTTGCCCTTTGAAATCTAGTTTCAGAGCCTTTACTTGGTAAACTGATGGGCATTTGAAAGCATTTAAATATGAGGAAACTGAAATCCAATAGAACCCCAGTCATCTGGAAAGCTCCCCCCTCTCGCTCTCCCCCACAGCATTACTGTTTACGGAGTACCCCCCTCCCTGACTTCCCTGTCTAATCTCTTTAATTACATCTGCTGTCGTGGCCTGCCACGGTCCCATTGTCCTCCCCTGTGCCTGGTGCTTTGTGAGGGCATATCCCTGTCCGTCTCCCCCCAACTCCCCTGTGCCTGGTGCTTTGTGAGGGCAGATCCCTGTCCGTCTCCCCCTCCTTCCCCTCCCTGGCTGCTTTGTGCCCCCCTCGGCCCTCTTCCTGAATCCCAGAGGGCTGGATAGGGATTAAAGGGGTATTATCCATTACAGACAGGACACACAGGACCCTGCTCTAACGCCTTCATCACACACACACACATTGGAGAATGCAGAGACAGCACAGAAGTACACTAGTACGCGCGCGCACACACACACACACACACAGCTTAATTCCAGGGCCTCTCCAATATATCCATCCTTCCCAGTTCCCGCCCGTTATCCGTGTTTTGTTTTAACAGAAATTAACAGTCACATTAAGCATATTTTGTCTTTATTGAAAAGAGACACATTACAGTAGAAGACTGTATTAGGTATCATGGTTCAACACGGTACTGTACATATGACACAAACTCAATAGAATAACAATAAATCATTAGGAGAACAATGATAATTGGAAAAATAACGCTGCTTGATGCTGATAGGTCACAATAGAGGTGGATGGATGGATGGACTGAACAATAGGAAACCCTTTAGGAGATATGAGGTCTTCTTCCATATCTAGATAGTATTATAAACATATTAAATAACTTGACTGGCAGTCCTCTCGGGTTGGGTTGTGTAGCTACGTACATGATGGATGACCAATGACAATGAGGTAACAAAATACACACTGGAACCAAAATAAACAATAACAAATTACCATACGGAGTGTTTATTAGTTTTGTTGTTGTTGGTTACTTTACATCTATGTACATGTGGTGAACGCTGTGCTGATGGTTCTGGTGTGTGCCAACTGGCATGATAGAAGGGAGAGCTGTGGACGGTGTAACGGTGACATGGTCGGTGCCTCCCGTCTGCCTGTTCTAATACACCATAGTGCTCTTCTCCCTGCAGGGTTTACACTGATACATGTCTAAAGAGTTGCTTCTAGATAGCCTGGAAATCAAACCAATATGCTCCACTTCACCATTGAAACAAATGATATGTTTTGGATTCTAGGCTAGCTTCTTGATGCTTCCTGAACGCAACTATAAGGGAGGACAGCTCACACTAATGAGGATTGTGTCTAATACTATGTTTAACCTCTTCATATCTCCTACTAGCGTGAAAGCCAGAGCTGAGACAGGAGCGGTTTCAGGCCAGCAGACAATATTAGGGAAGAGATGTGAGATCTACACAAACATGAAGCCTTTCTGAGGAGAGGACCGAAGAGGGTTCAGACCATCAAACTAAATACGTAGTGCATTTTTTTGTCATAAATAAAAAGGACCTCGTCTTCTCCTCGGTCAAAACCTCACTTAGAAGTGTTATTAAGAGGAAGAACCCAGCTAGCGACTAGGGAGAGGTTTAACACTGCTATTTCTGTTACAATAAGGTTCACTAAGGTAGGTTTCAGCAGGTGCCCTTTAGTGTTCATGGCTGCCTGTGGACGACACAGGATGTCTCAGCACTTCTCATGTTAATCACTCTCAACATGTTTAGCTCTTCTCACATTTCTATTGGACACAGAGAAGCGGAAGCAGTGTGTGTGGGATGTATGGGCTTGTCTACAGTGTATGCAGGTGTGTTGGACAGAAACACCACAGTGGAGATGTTAGAATGGATGTCAACACCTGTCCTCCGTATTGCTTTAATACCTGTACAGGTCAGGCAGGAGTCACTCCTTATGTCACACACACACACACACACACACACACACACACACACACACTAAAGGTTTAAGAACAGGCAAAGGCAGAGAGCCTTGGCAGAGCAGAGATGTTGGAAACATGAAGAGGGAGAAAATAAAATTGACAGTCCTGATGCTAACATTCCAGTAACGTTCAGTCAACCCATCATTGGCTTATTTCTCCCAATAAAAACAACATCGCATGCGCATCCGCAGATCTCCGCTCAAACCACAGAGAGAACACAGCGCTCTCTGAGTAAAGAACAACTTCCTGCTTCCTTTAGATACATCATGACATCACCACCAAAAGAGCTTTCAAAAAGAGAGAAAGAGAGATAGACGAAGAAAGAGAAGAAACATTATTTCCAGACAGTGGGATTCCAGACCCAGAGAAGCCCTTCCTATTGATTCACTGAGCAGAAAGGATGCGTCCCAAATGGCACCTTATTCTCTACATAGTGCACTTTATATATATATTTTTTTTACCAGAATCGTATTGCCGCGGGTCAAAAGTAGTGCACTGCTAAGTGAATAGGGTATCATTTCGGACATAGCCCCAAGAGGTTCAAGAGGCAGAGACTGTATGATTGGTTGGGGAGCAACAGACATGGCTATCCAATGACAGACAGTGGTATGGAAGAAACGTGCGAGAGTACTTCAGAAGACCTGATGGGATGAGGCCCAGAGTCTACCCTGACCAATGACGTTGATAGGAGGCGGCCCCGAGTCTATCCTGACCAATGACGTCATATATGATGTCAGTCAACTTGACAAAAGAAAAACACAGGGCCCAAATTAGGAACTCTTCTCCAGATCAGAAAATCAGAAACAGTACCCATCAGATCATAATTATCCTACAAAAGCAGACAGCCCATGGGCTAAACTGTCAGCCACACATCTTCTTAGATGAAATGAAATGAAATAGATTGAACACTGATGATCTAGTATAAATAGTGCTACATTTACACCGTGGATGCTTACCTGGATCCTTTGCAGATCAATGTTAGTTAATGGGAGCACGGACCGGACAACTGATACATGCACCGTACGTAAGTAATCAACAGGACAATTATAGTTACAGTCCATCCTCTGTCTATCACTACGCAACAATACATTTATCATGATGTGTTTACAGCTGAAACAGTAGATACAGTGTATTTGATGACCTGATCAAACTAAATAAACGTGTGGGTTGAGCGGACCGACCGTATGATGATCCTGAAGAAGGTTGGTGTTCTGATACTAAGCATTATGAGGCTTCCTATACATTTTCTAGGTGGAGTGTTTTGCTGAATGGTTTGAAATGTAAATCTAAGAGAAGAGAAGATTGTTGTTGAAGCTAGAGGAATTGTGGGGGGTTCAAGATCACGTGGAATTGACAGTCTCTGGTCCCTGAGCCTGGCAATACATAAACACTTTTTACATCTGACAAGTGATTTCTAATATAGGAGACAAACTCACTTCTCTCTAGAATTTATCCATTGGTCCAGCAATGCACAATGAGATGTACACAATTCTGAAGTGATGAACGACCCTATTTTAATTAAAAAGAAAAGGTGTCTGACATGCTATCACGCTGTTTTATTACTAAGGAATATCAGATATTTAGGAATTTCTTTCCACTCTTAAAATGTTTATACATCAAGAAGATATTTTTGTTCCACATGTCATTAAAAAAAAAAAGCATCCTCAGGAGAATAGATAGAGATCACATAACTTACTGAAGAGAAGAGGGGGAAGTGGAAACACGGATTATGTGGCGAACTAGATGAGAACAAGAGTAGAGGAGGAGGCTTCAGAGTTCAGTTCAGTCCATCAGAGTTCTTCGTAGTTATTCGTAGTTCTCGTGTTATAAGGTAGAGCTCCCATAACTTTCGCAAAAAGAAACCCCCCCTCCCCCAACATGCTACAGAGGCCCTCTTCAAACATCCAAAGTCTTTCCAAATGCGCTGGCCTCTGTTTCTATACAGCTGATATGGTAGTGATATAGTTTGTGTGTGGCTTGGGTTGAAGCTTGGAGCAGATTGGAGTCAATCGAGCGTATATGAGAAGGGGGTGTCTCCTCCCCATGTCCCATCATGCTTAGGGCCACATGCAGCCAGGTAGATGGCAGTGGGGGGGGGTGACCTGACTCCACCCGGAAGTAAAGCCAAGCCACTTCCTGCCCCCATGCTTTTACAGGTAAGGGGAGGGCCTTGTGAGGAAATTGACAATTGGACCGAAGAAGAAAGTGTTATCATGACGTGGGGCAGAGAGCCCAAAGGGTGGACAGAGGGTTTCATCAACTACAACAGGAGTGCTAGTGTCTACTGTGTGAGATTAGTGGCAGAGTGAAGAGGGTTTAAGGGTCAGGGGTCAACTAGGGCAAGGAGTGCAGAAATAGTGGTTCTCAAAAGAGTTCAGCTATTTTCTCCCAATTCAGACTCTCTCCAAGTCTCTCACTTCCAAAAATGTCAGTTGTTTTTCAGTCATGATTTTGAGTGTGTAATATATATATATATATACAATGTCCCAATGTGTTTAGCCTGTTAATATCCTGCGAGTCGCAGTAGTCTTTATATGAGTGCAGTGCTGCCCATGCTGCTGCAGCTGTTATTGCGGTTGGTGTTGCGTCGGGACAGGTTGGGCGTGGCCATAAGTGGGTAGCGTTCATCAGGACAGCCGTATTGCAGCAGCGTGTCAACACACTCCTGGCTGCTGGCCTGCCGTGCGTACGCCAGCGCACTGTTACCATGGGCGTCCCTCGCCATCAGATCCACCCCGTACTAGAGAGAGGAGAGAGGGATGGAGGAGAGAGGGGAGAGGGATGGAGGAGAGAGGAGAGAGGGATGGAGGAGAGGGATGGAGGAGGGGAAAGAGGGATGGGGAGAGTGGGACGGGGGAGAGGGGGATGGAGTAGAGGGGAGAGATATAGTAAGTTATTTGACATGGCAACATCTTGGCCCATAGACCACATTCAGGAAGCATGGAATTGTAAGGTCCTGTTGGCATTGCCCTCTCTCACCCAGATGAGGAGCTGTGTGATGACCACGTTGCCCTTGCGGCACGCCAGGTGAAGGGCGGTGCGTCCGTCTCCCTCTCCACACGTCTCGTTGACCTGCTCCCGGGAGCCGTGAGCCAGGAGCAGGACGACGGAGCGTAGGTCCTCCTCGGCCGTGGCCCTCAGCAGCTGCTGGCCCAGGGATAGGTCCAGCCCCGAGAGCGACGCCAGGAACAACCGCTGCTCGTACTTAGCCCGGATCCAACGCTCACGCTCCTCCCTGAGAGAGCCAGAAAGACACAGGATGGTGGAGAAGATGAACGTTTAGTATCTTAACATTATCTTGTGACGTTACCTTCTACCTTCTCCTCCTGTTCATCTAGTCACACAAGACAAGAAGGAACACACAAGACAAGGTGGATGTTCACCATACCACTACTTTACCTAGCAGTGTGGATATCTGGTTACTATTATATCTAATGGGTATCTTTGGGAACCACAGGAACATTCTTAGCAAGAGCCTTTAGTTCAGGTGGTATCAAGGAGTGGGTTATCTAGCCTAATCTCTGAAGGAGAAAGAAAAGACCCCATGTTATCCCCATAACGCAGAAAGAGAGAGAGAGAGAAAGAGAGAGAGAGAAGCGGGGCTGTGTGAGTACAGAGTGGTAACAGTTTCCAGACACTCAACCTAATCCTGTGATGTGATAGCGCTAATCTCTTCCTAATCCCTGCCATGTAAACACGGCCTTTCAGCACAATTGGGATTATCCATGCCTCAGTCCTCCTGTTAGAGGGGAGAGGAACCACAGTGGCCCGGGGAGAGGATAGGGGAGGGACAGGAGAGAGGATATAGAGCTGTCCTGTACCCCTAAAAACAACAGTCACCCTCAGGGGGTCCTGGGCCCCCCACTAACCAGGACATGGAGAACACAGGACAGTGGAACCTCACTGCTGGCTCACTTCCTCTGTAATGACCTACCCTGGGTGGCGGGTTAGGGCTGAGAGAGAGCACTACACACAGAGAGAGAGAGAGACTGAGAAATACAGAGATATGGATATATGTAGAGTGGGAATCAAACCGTTCCATGTTCCCTCCTACTGTTAGTGCACTGGTTTTCACACCTTTTTCACACTGACAAAGACCTTTAGAATTTTTTTGAGAACTTCAAATTCAACAAAGTCAATGACAGCAACCTAGTCACCCACCAGAGGTTTCTGCCTCACTGTCTGGGGAACCACTTAGGACAGGTCCGGAAATGCTGGCTTCTCAAGGCAACAGGACAGCCTATGGACTGCCTATATGTTGACAGGTCTAAGGTGTAGGGGATAACTCTTAAGTCGCCTCATCAGCCGTAACAGAAGATGATTGATGACACCTTAGGGTGTCTCAGAGGGTTAACCTCAAACAGGCCCATTGACGGAAGTAATTACAAATTAGCCGTGTGTGGAGGGTCTGTCGCTCTCTGCAGGAGATAGCGTTTTATCAGAGCGAGAGGGGGGCAGACGGACGAATGATAAAAATAGTCAATCTATAGCCCTGGGGATCGATACCCTGAGACATCCTTCTTAATCAAAGCCTCGGCAACGGGAAGTCTGGGCTCAACCCCCCCGGCAACGATTTCCTTTTTCTTCGAAATACTGCAACCGCGGCTGAGCATCATCGCATCATCACACACACACACACACACACACACACACACACACACACACACACACGACAAACATCTAGCTCATATCAAGATGTTGGAAATGATTTGAGTCAAAGCAGCTATAGGCTAGGAAGGAGGATGTTCATTGGCTAACTTCTGTGGTTCTACTTTGGAAGGAGGATGTTCATTGGCTAACTTCTGTGGTTCTACTTTGGAAGGAGGATGTTCATTGGCTAACTTCTGTGGTTCTACGTTGGCAGCAAGGGGAAAAATAGATAAAATAGAGAGTTTTAGAGGCGTGGGAACCCAGTAGAAGCCAGTAGAATGTCATTAACTCTCTCCCCAGAGAATAGACTCACTGTGTTGCGTTTGGTTGTGTGTGTTTGAGGGGGTGTAACCTAGGTATGGGGGCCTGCCTGCCATATTACCCTCCCTGGTCGGGGGCTAGCCTAGCAGGACGGAATGTCCCTGGTCTTCCTGCCTGTCCCCGGGAGAGAGTGAGGAGGCTGGGCGGAGGTACACGGGCCACAGCCCTAGGACAAAGCCCCAGGGAGGGGTGGGGGAGGCTGGGTGGGGCTGGGGCAGGGAGGTTCTCGGCAGGGGCCTGGGCCCTCGTCTCTCTGGGTGTGTGTGGAGGAAATGCGGAGGCAGCACATCACTGGTTCCTGGCACGCATGCCTTCCCCAGAGGACAGAGTTGCTATGGGCTGGAGTCTGGGCCTTCCCCAGAGGACAGATTTGCTATGGGCTGGAGCCTGGGCCTTCCCCAGAGGACAGAGTTGCTATGGGCTGGAGCCTGGGCACAGGCAGACACAAGGGCCCAGGCTAGGCCCAGATACATTTGCCACACACTCAGGTGGTGGTCAGGTGCATTGTTGGACTCAACAGGAAAAGACTCACTCAGGGTGCCAACACAGCATTGTCAGGGAGAAGCTGAACTGTCCACATTCACACACACACACACACGCTGGATATCCACCCCTCCTACAATGGCCTCCACAACGCGTGACAAAGCACACACCCCACTGACTAGGTAGTGAAACACAATAACAACAATAACACTAAACTGTTGTTTAGTCCCGTGTAGCTCAGTTGGTAGAGCGTGACGCTCCAGGGTTGTGGGTTCGATTCCCACGGGGGACTAGTATGAAAAAAGCATGAAAATGTATGTAAGTCACTCTGGATAAGAGCGTCTGCTAAATGACGTTAATGTAAAACATGACGGCATAGTCTACTGACAAGCACATTAGGACATTATTTTGTTCCTGAATGGGAAAATACACAACTAAGAATAAATCCATTACTAAGTCTTGGAATTTTCAAACTCCCATTTGGTCTTGAAGGGAAGTAATGTGTTAGCAATAAGCATGCTACCATTATCCTCCGGTTAGAGTAGAGAGAGAGAGAGAGCCGTTTTGGAAACTAGAGGCTAATTGGACTAATTACCTTCTCAGAAAGGCTCTCTGACAATAGCTGGGGAGGATGGTGTGAGTGTGTGGTGTGTGTGTGCCTGAGGGTTCTCTCTCCCTCTCTCTCCCCCTCTCTCTCTCTCTGTGTCTGTGTCTGTGTGTCTAAGAGAGGTACCTGTCTGACTGCAGCTCACTGTTCCACTGCGTTTGTCTCACTTATCACATTGGATTAGGCTGGAGCACCACGGAGCACTATGAAGATAATTAACCACAGGTCCTGCTCAGACGGAGGCTGACAGGCGCACACACACACACTGAAATGAGTGACCACACTCCCCACAACCCCTATTCTCTCTCCCTCTCTCACCACCTACAGCAAATGCTTAAAAAGGATCTTGAAGGGGTGTGTGTGTGTGTGTGTGTGTGTGTGTGTGTGTGTGTGTGTGTGTGTAAATAACCACAGGAGGCAGATTTCCTAGCCAGTCTAATTAAACACTACAGATCATGCCAGCGAGGGCTCCAACATGTCCGAACGCAATAAGCCTTGCACATGAAATGCCCCTGACCACAAAACACACTTCAACGTTTCCCATTAGTGCATTCATGTGAGATGACAGTAACACATTAAAAAGGCCCTTTATTATGATGATAATGTCTTAGGTAAATATATTCAACCCTGAGAGATAGGAACACCACACATGTTTGACCTTGTTTGCTCCCTCTGTACTGTAGGTTCAGGAACAGTAGTGAATGGTGAATACATGGTGGTGTGTGTGTGTTACAAGCGGCAGTTAAATCCCTGACAAACCCCTTGGTTAATATAAGAGCCTGCTGGTTTGATTGACAGCTTCATTAGCCTGTGTTAGGAGGTTGTTAGCGGGACCGTTGACTTACGCCGCCGAAGCGCAGGAGATGAGCGACAGTGGGGTTCTATCGCCGTTGGAAACAGTGGGGCGGAATGTGCTTGTTTGGGGTTACCCGGGGATAAACAGGGGGGCTGGTGTCAGTCTCTGACTGTCATCTGGGGCCAACTGGAGACAAGAGCTGACGAACAGATATGTCATTTCCTGCCTCTTTTAGGCGCATGTGTGTGTATTATTTCTGTGTGTGTGTGTGTGTTGGTTCTCCCTGGCCAGTCTCTTTGTTACAGTGTGTTTACACAGAGGCCCAGTAGTTTCCTGTCTCCCCAGACCCCCAGGCCGAGCCCTGTCTGTTTGGTCAACTGACAGCCGTCCACTCCACTGGGCCGTCCGACCGTGACTGGTCACCAGCTGCTCTCCACCGCCACTACGACCAGGGGGGAGGGAGGGGGTCTACGACCCCAACATAGACCCTGCAAACAACACTCACAGAAGAGTCAGAACAATATCCATTACGGTATTATTACCAAATTTATTTTATCGATATTGTTGCCTATTACAGTGATTCAATTATTTTGACAAGCAGTGATTCATCAAGTGACTAAATGATGTATCGCTGTTTTCCACCTAAAATCAAGTTGACCTTTATTACCAACGTCCAAAACTACCAGCGTTATCATGACTGTCACCATCATCATTGTCATTTCCAGCATCATTACCATGAAGGGCTGTTATTAGATGTCCTCTAACAACATTACATCACCAAGGAGACATTCCTCAACATAATCATCTTTACCTCTCAACGAATAGAAAAAACATCCTCGTTCACACACACACAAGAAAATAAAACCCATATCATGTTCCCATTCTAATAGCGTAGTGATAGATCTGATGTATCAACGTGCTACGGCCTTAAGAGTAATGTGACAATCATTCATTACAGACTGTGTCAGTGGCAGAGCAGAGCAGTGAGTCAGAGACGCACACACACACACACACACACACACACACACACACACACACACACAGCGTCGTCAGTCAGCCAGTGAGTGAGCAGAGTGGCCCTCTCCTTTGGCCTAATTAGCCCTCTCTAATTCAGCTCGTTAGGACTCGTTAGGGTTCCACTGACTCCCAGGTAATGAGGTCTGACAGGAGGAATCTGTCACCTGGACAGCTCCCCCAGTCCCACCTGAGGAGACTGATCTGGTGATCTCACCCTGATCTTACACACACATACAGAGAGGTAGTCACTAGAGGGTACAAGGTACACAGAGAGGTAGTCACTAGAGGGTACAAGGTACACAGAGAGGAGAGGTAGTCACTAGAGGGTACAAGGCACACAGAGAGGAGAGGTAGTCACTAGAGGGTACAAGGCACACAGAGAGGAGAGGTAGTCACTAGAGGGTACAAGGCGCACAGAGAGGAGAGGTAGTCACTAGAGGCTACAAGGTACACAGAGAGGAGAGGTAGTCACTAGAGGGTACAAGGCATACAGAGAGGAGAGGTAGTCACTAGAGGGTACAAGGTACACAGAGAGGTAGTCACTAGAGGGTACAAGGCATACAGAGAGGTAGTCACTAGAGGGTACAAGGCATACAGAGAGGTAGTCACTAGAGGGTACAAGGTACACAGAGAGGTAGTCACTAGAGGGTACAAGGCATACAGAGAGGTAGTCACTAGAGGGTACAAGGTACACAGAGAGGTAGTCACTAGAGGGTACAAGGCATACAGAGAGGTAGTCCCTAGAGGGTACAAGGCATACAGAGAGGTAGTCACTAGAGGGTACAAGGCATACAGAGAGGTAGTCACTAGAGGGTACAAGGCATACAGAGAGGAGAGGTAGTCACTAGAGGGTATAAGGCATACAGAGAGGAGAGGTAGTCACTAGAGGGTACAAGGCATACAGAGAGGAGAGGTAGTCACTAGAGGCTACAAGGCACACAGAGAGGAGAGGTAG
>CM042419.1:16588686-16683686 GCA_023634145.1 Thymallus thymallus
AGGGGACAGCAGCCTATGGCTACAGCAGAGTAGTGCTGGCTGGCACCCCTGGATTCAAACACACTGCACTGGGTTCACCACCACTTTCATCTCTTCTGACTATTCTGGCAGCCTTCTCAAAGAATATTTCACTATTTACAACATACCCTATAGCATCTCTCCAGTCCCCACATTTGACCAGTACACCATGGACAGGGAGTCCGGTCCCCAGATTTAGAGACAGAGATAGACAGAAGCTTGGAGATGGTTGGAGGGAGGAGGGCTGAGTAAAGCTCATTGGTCTGAAGAGAGAGAGTATGCCAACAGCAGGGGAGGCCTAGCATGTCACATCTCCCATCAAATCTGTATGGAGGCTACAGCGAGCGGCGCTAGGCTACGTGTGATCTCTCCAAAGATGACTCATCCCTCCGGTCCAAACAGGACAGAGCAGAGAGAAGAGGTGTTTAATACTGCCATGCTAATGCCCTCTCCCCCTCTCTTCCTCCAAACATCCCTCTCTTTCACTCACCCGCTCCATTCCTCCCTCCGTTTCTCTCATTCTCTCTATGCCTCCTCCATCCCTCAAACAGGACCTAACACTAATGCCCCATCCCCCAATCCTTCTCCCCATCCCTGCCTCCCTTGCTTGCTTCCCCCATCCCCCCAAACAGAACAGGACCTAATTGAAAGGCGAGAGAAAGGTGCCCAGACCTTGACAGACGGGAGGTCAGTTTAATTGCTGCTAGCCATATTTAACATTAAGATAATCAGTCCATTAATTACCCTCTGGATCATTAAATCAGCCACTTGCTAAATTACATTTCTGCCTCTATTACTCAGTGGAGAGGGAGAGACCACGAGGCCAGGGAGAGACCACGAGGCCAGGGAGAGACCACGAGGCCAGGGAGAGACCACGAGGCCAGGGAGAGACTTCTTTCATCTATCCAGATGGATACAGCCACCAGCCAAAGCCTGGACACTGTGCTACTGGCCTTCTATACCTAGCTAGTAGCTACTGACCTACCTCCGCCTGCTATTTCCTCCACATCTACCATACAAGGCTTTTATTGACGACAGTTGGCTATAGAAATATGAGGAATATATTGGATCCCCTTTTTAGGCAAAAAAATGAAATGAATACAATCCAACATTAGATACAGTGCATTCGGAAAGTATTTAGACCCCTTTACTTTTTCCACATTTTGCTACGTTACAGCCTTATTCTAAAATGTATACAATTTAATTTTTTTCTCGTCAATTTACACACAATACCACATAATGACAAAGCAAAAAACGTTTGGAAATGTTGGCAAATTCATATATATAAAATTATATATATATACACAGCGGGTGAAATAAGTATTGAACACGTCACCATTTTTCTCAGTAAATATATTTCCAAAGGTGCTATTGACATGAAATTTTCACCAGATGTTGGTAACAACCCAAGTAATCCATACATACAAAGAAACAAAAAGTAAAATAATTAAGTTATGTGTAATAATGTGAAATGACACAGGGAAAAAGTATTGAACACATGAAGAAAGGGAGGTGCAAAAAGGCATGGAAAGCCAAGACAACAGCTGAAAACTATCAGTAATTAAAAAGCAATTCAGCCTCCTGTCAGTGCAAATTAATATCAGCTGGTTCAGTCCCAACTGATGGCCTAGAAAAAGGTCTCATTGCCAAGGTGTCACACAAGACACATCTCATGATGGGTAAAAGCAAAGAGCTGTCTCAAGACCTTCGCAACCTAATTGTTGCAAAACATAATGATGGCATTGGTTATAGGCGCATTTCTAAGCTTCTGAATGTTCAAGTGAGCACTGTTGGGGCCATAATACGGAAGTGGAAAGAATCATTTTGCAAGATTTCTGACAGAGGAGTGAAAAGAATAATCAGAAGAGTTGTCCAAGAGCCAAGGACCACTTGTGGAGAGCTTCAAAAAGACCTGCAATTAGCAGGTACTGTTGTCTCAAAGAAAACAGTAAGTAATGCACTCCACCGCCATGGCCTGTGTGCACGCTCACCACGCAAGACTCCATTGCTGAAAAAAAAGCATGTTGAAGCTCGTTTAAAGTTTGCTGCAGAACATTTGGAAAAGCCAGTGAAATACTGGGAGAATATAGTGTGGTCAGATGAGAGCAAAATGTAACTATGTATGGATTACTTGGGTTGTTACCAACATCTGGTGAACATTTCATGTCAATAGCACCTTTGGAAATATATTTACGAGAAAAATGGTGACGTGTTCAATACTTATTTCACCCGCTGTATATAAAAAAATAACATTTACATAAGTATTCAGACCCTTTACTCAGTACGTTGTTGAAGCACCTTTGGCAGCGATTACAGCCTTGAGTCTTCTTTGGTTTGACACTACAAGCTTGGCACATCTGTATTTGGGGAGTTTTTCCCCAATTCTTCTCTGCAGATCCTCTCAAGCTCTGTCAGGTTGGATGGGGAGCGTCACTGCACAGCTATTTTCAGGTCTCTCTAGAGATGTTAGATTGGGTTCAAGTACAGGCTTTGAATGGGCCACTCAAGGACATTCAGAGACTTGTCCCAAAGCCACTCCTGCGTTGTCTTGGCTGTGTGCTTAGGGTCGCTGTCCTGTTGGAAGGTGAACCTTCGTCCCAGTCCGAGATCCTGAGTGCTCTAGAGCAGGTTTTCATCAAGGATCTCTTTGTACTTTGCTCCGTTCATCTTTCTCTCGATCCTGACTACACTCGCAGTCCCTGCCGCTGAAAAACATCCCCCACAGCATGATGCTGCCACCACCATGCTTCACCGCAGAGATGGTGCCAGGTTTCCTCCAGAAGTGACGCTTGGCATTCAGGCAAAAATAGTTCAATCTTGGTTTCATCAGACCAGAGAATCTTGTTTCTCATGTTCTGAGAGTCCTTTAGGTGCCTTTTGACAAACTCCAAGCAAGCGGTCATGTGCCTTCCATCTGGCCACTCTACCATAAAGGCCTGATTGGTGGAGTGCTGCAGAGATGGTTGTCCTTCTGGAAGGTTCTCCCATCCCCACAGAGTAAATCTGGAGCTCTGTCAGAGTGACCATCGGGTTCTTGGTCACCTCCCTGACTAAGGCTATTCTCCCCCGATTGCTCAGTTTGGCCGGGCGGCCAGCTCTAGGAAGAGTCTTGGTGGTTCCAAAAATCTAAGGTCCCACAGTTGACAGGCCACTGTGTTCTTGGGGACCTTCAATGCTGCAGAAATGTTTTGGTACCCTTTCCCAGATCTGTGCCTTGACACAATCCTGTCTCGGAGCTCTACGGACAATTCCTTCAACCTCATGGCTTGGTTTTTGCTCTGACATACACTGCCAACTGTGGGACCTTATATAGACAGGTGTGTGCCTTTCCAAATCATGACCAATCAATTGAATTTACCACAGGTGGACTTCAATCAAGTTGTAGAAACATCAATGATGATCAATG
Source organism: Thymallus thymallus (assembly GCA_023634145.1). Lineage (NCBI taxonomy): Eukaryota > Metazoa > Chordata > Actinopteri > Salmoniformes > Salmonidae > Thymallus > Thymallus thymallus. The sequence continues at coordinate 16,592,111 of CM042419.1, forward strand.
GAAACAGGATGCACCTGAGCTCAATTTAGATTCTCATATCAAAGGGTCTGAATACTTATGTAAATAAGGTATTTCTGTTTTTTATTTTTAATAAATTAACAAACATTAAGAAAAACCTGTTTTTGCTTTGCCATTATGGCTTATTGTGTGTAGATTGATGAGGAAATAAATTATTTAGAATAAGTCTGTCTTTGTGTTGTGGTTCACATAGTGAAGATTTGAGGGATAACCAGATGAATTGAACATATATCAAGTATCAGTAGAAATATATAAAGTACATGATCAACTCAAGTCATACAATGGGACTTCTCTCATAACCATCCCACAGATATGTCTGTACATATCACATCACAGACCATGGACACTCAGACATGTCTGTACATATCACATCACAGACCATGGACACTCAGACATGTCTGTACATATCACATCACAGACCATGGACACTCAGACATGTCTGTACATATCACATCACAGACCATGGACACTCAGACATGTCTGTACATATCACATCACAGACCATGGACACTCAGACATGTCTGTACATATCACATCACAGACCACCATAAAGCTTTAATAAAACCTTGCTGCCTGTGTTGGTGATGTGCGCTGCATCAGTGTATAGTAGGGGCATGTAGTGAACACTGAAGCACTAACCTATCGATAGCCAGCCACGACCAGAGACAAATGTCTGGCGAGCCGAGCCAAGCGTCCCGGGTTCATTGAGATAATATTGACCCCAAATACATAAATAAATAGGTACATGAATAACAATACATGCATTAGCCGACTGACGGAAGGGGAGAGAGAGACGTGTGCGTGCAAGCGTGTGTGTGCATCTGTTAAAAGGTGCTGGATTGTGGATCCATAGCCAGAGATGTTTGGTGTAGGAGCCAGTAATTAAAAGGTGCTGGATTGTGGATCCATAGCCAGAGATGTTTGGTGTAGGAGCCAGTAATTAAAAGGTGCTGGATACTGGATCCATAGCCAGAGATGTTTGGTGTAGGAGCCAGTAATTAAAAGGTGCTGGATACTGGATCCATAGCCAGAGATGTTTGGTGTAGGAGCCAGTAATTAAGAGGTGCTGGATACTGGATCCATAGCCAGAGATGTTTGGTGTAGGAGCCAGTAATTAAAAGGTGCTGGATACTGGATCCATAGCCAGAGATGTTTGGTGTAGGAGCCAGTAATTAAAAGGTGCTGGATACTGGATCCATAGCCAGAGATGTTTGGTGTAGGAACCAGTAATTAAAAGGTGCTGGATTGTGGATCCATAGCCAGAGATGTTTGGTGTAGGAACCAGTAATTAAAAGGTGCTGGATACTGGATCCATAGCCAGAGATGTTTGGTGTAGGGGACAGTAATTAAAAGGTGCTGGATCCTGGATCCATAGCCAGAGATGTTTGGTGTAGGAGCCAGTAATTAAAAGGTGCTGGATCCTGGATCCATAGCCAGAGATGTTTGGTGTAGGGGCCAGTAATTAAAAGGTGCTGGATACTGGATCCATAGCCAGAGATGTTTGGTGTAGGAGCCAGTAATTAAAAGGTGCTGGATACTGGATCCATAGCCAGAGATGTTTGGTGTAGGGGCCAGTAATTAAAAGGTGCTGGATACTGGATCCATAGCCAGAGATGTTTGGTGTAGGAGCCAGTAATTAAAAGGTGCTGGATCCTGGATCCATAGCCAGAGATGTTTGGTGTAGGGGACAGTAATTAAAAGGTGCTGGATCCTGGATCCATAGCCAGAGATGTTTGGTGTAGGGGCCAGTAATTAAAAGGTGCTGGATCCTGGATCCATAGCCAGAGATGTTTGGTGTAGGGGATAGTAATTAAAAGGTGCTGGATACTGGATCCATAGCCAGAGATGTTTGGTGTAGGGGATAGTAATTAAAAGGTGCTGGATCCTGGATCCATAGCCAGAGATGTTTGGTGTAGGGGATAGTAATTAAAAGGTGCTTGTGGTGAGTAATGACAACGGAAGGAAAATGGGAAGTCGATATTTATGCAGCCAGCAGTCAGCTCTAATTTGTTTTGATGGCTAGTGGTGGAGCATGGGCTTGGCTGCCAATAATTGTGTGTGTGTGTGTGCTGATAATTACAATGCCCAGCAGACGTTTGTGCAGAGGGGCTGGGGCCGTGAGAGAGCAAGCCACAGACATTAACACTGATACCATGTTAAACGTCACTGATTACTCCGTACTCACTTCCCCTCTCTCTAATTGTTAACCCTTGCCCTACCGCCAGCTCTGCTGCCAATATCATTACAATGACCCTGTCACCACTGCTGGCCTCAGTTTACATCACAACTACTGTCCCCTATCATATTCAGTTTACATCACAACTACTGTCCCCTATCATATTCAGTTTACATCACAACTACTGCCCCCTATCATATTCAGTTTACATCACAACTACTGCCCCCTATCATATTCAGTTTACATCACAACTACTGTCCCCTATCATATTCAGTTTACATCACAACTACTGTCCCCTATCATATTCAGTTTACATCACAACTACTGTCCCCTATCATATTCAGTTTACATCACAACTACTGTCCCCTATCATATTCAGTTTACATCACAACTACTGTCCCCTATCATATTCAGTTTACATCACAAGTACTGTCCCCTATCATATTCAGTTTACATCACAACTACTGTCCCCTATCATATTCAGTTTACATCACAACTACTGTCCCCTATCATATTCAGTTTACATCACAACTACTGCCCCCTATCATATTCAGTTTACATCACAACTACTGCCCCCTATCATATTCAGTTTACATCACAACTACTGTCCCCTATCATATTCAGTTTACATCACAACTACTGTCCCCTATCATATTCAGTTTACATCACAACTACTGTCCCCTATCATATTCAGTTTACATCACAACTACTGTCCCCTATCATATTCAGTTTACATCACAACTACTGTCCCCTATCATATTCAGTTTACATCACAACTACTGTTCCCTATCATATTCAGTTTACATCACAACTACTGTCCCCGATCATATTCAGTTTACATCACAACTACTGCCCCCTATCATATTCAGTTTACATCACAACTACTGCCCCCTATCCATATTCCTCCGTAATGCAGTCCTGAACAAAAGGATGCCTGTTTACTCCAGTTTGGAGATTAGTTTGAAACAACCCAATAATGCATAACAGGTTAGAGCTCATATGAAATAAAAACAAATCCAGAGTATTATTTTACCAGAGCAGCGGGAATTCAAAACTTCAGAGAGAGAGTGCGAGAGAGAGAGAGAGAGAGAGAGAGAGAGAAGAAGAGGAAACATACAGACAAAGAGTGGAGTGCGCCCCCTACCTGGTGGCGTCAGGCGATGGTTTGAGGCGTCCCTGTGCATTGCCCTCCCACACGCCATTGGCCAGCTCGTTGCCTATAGAGGTCATGACCTTGAGAAGCTCCAGGGGCCACTCATCCAGGTCCAGGGACCGAACACGAGATAGATGGGTCCCCAGGTTCCTGTGGATCCCTGAACACTCGATACAGATCAACGCTCCCAGGTTCAGACTGGCCCAGTCGGGGTCTGGGAGGGAGAGAGGACATACATTTTACATACTTCATTTTAATCCACAATACATTATATTTGCAAAAAGATTCTAAAAGGTCATAGAATAATGGACACAATAACTGGATAATAAAATCTATCAATCAATACGATATTACTGAAGGATTAGATTGGTGGTGATGGAGACAGAGCAGGTGTTACTGAAGGATTAGATGGGTGGTGATGGAGACAGAGCAGGTGTTACTGAAGGATTAGATGGGTGGTGATGGATACAGAGCAGGTATTACTGAAGGATTAGATGGGTGGTGATGGAGACAGAGCAGGTATTACTGAAGGATTAGATGGGTGGTGATGGAGACCGAGCAGGTATTACTGAAGGATTAGATAGGTGGTACACTGTTGTGAGCTAGAGGTAAGATAGATGGTTGACTCACTCTGGGCCTCACAGTCCACGCATCGAGAGTTCCCTCTCAGGCTCCTCACATTCTGTAAGGCCATGGCCTCCGACTGGCTGGTTAGACGTGACTGTAGGAAAACAATCCAACTGCCATTGTTATGCATGGCTATAATAGTATACACAGTCACTAACCTAGACACACAAACCCCATGTTCATCACACAAACACATTTAGATTTGTTTCCATGAAACGGAAGCAAGAGAATGTGTGTGTGTGTGTGTGTGTGTGAGAATAAATAACACAGCAAATAAACAGAATGAAGGTGTCGTGGAGACAAGAGGTATTCTACAGTGCCATTGTTGCTCTGAGGCCTGGGGCGTCAACAGATCAGAGGGCTGGCTGGCTCAGATTAGGCTGCTGCTGCCTGGCCTGGTCCAGTACGCTACGGGAGGGAAATGGCACCGCTACGACTATATTACACTTACAGTCATTGCCATTTGTAATTATTTGTGTGTGTGTGTGTGTTCGGGGGTTGAGCAAGTGTGTGTTTGAGAGAGAGAATAGAGCTATACGAGGGTGTGTATACAATGCTAATCCCAACCGTTCCTATTAAAATAGTTGTTGAGTTGCATGGATGTATTTTTTTATTTTTTTTATTTCACCTTTATTTAACCAGGTAGGTCAGTTGAGAACAAGTTCTCATTTGCAACTGCGACCTGGCCAAGACAAAGCAAAGCAGTGCGACAAAAACAACACAGAGTTACACAGTAAACAAAACATGGTCAAAAACACAATGGAAAATCTATATACAGAGTGCAAAATGTAGTGCAAAATGCAGTAAGGTTAAGAGGTAGGACAATAAATAGACCATAGTGGTGAGACAAATTACAGATTATCATCATTAACACAGGAATGAAGGATGTGCAAATTATGATGCGCAAATAGAGATACTGGAGTGCAAGATTTGTGAGAATAACAAAAATAAATATGGGGATGAGGTAGTAGTGTGGGCTATTTACAGAAGGGCTATATACAGGTGCAGTGATCGATAAGCAGCTTTGACAGCTGACGCTTAAAGTTAGTGAGGGAGATAGGAACCTCTAGCTTCAGTGATTTTTGCAATTCGTTCCAGTCATTGGCAGCAGCGAACTGGAAGGAATGGCGGCCAAAGGAGGTGTTGGCTTTGGGGGTGACCAGTGAGATATACCTGCTGGAGCGCATGCTACGGGTGGGTGTTGCTATAGTGACCAGTGAGCTGAGATAGGGCGGGGATTTACCTAGTAATGACTTATAGATGACCTGGAGCCAGTGGATTTGGCGACGAATATATAATGAAGGCCAGCCAACGAGAGCATACAGGTCGCAGTGGTGGGTAGTGTATGGGGCTTTGGTAACAAAACGGATGGCACTGTGATAGACTACATCCAATTTGCTAAGTAGAGTGTTGGAGGCTAGTTTGTAAATGACATCGCCGAAATCAAGGATCGGTAGGATAGTCAGTTTTACAAGGGCATGTTTGGCAGCATGAGTGAAGGAGGCTTTGTTGCGAAATAGGAAGCCAATTCTGGATTTAATTTTGGATTGGAGATGGTTGATGTGAGTCTGGAAGTTGAGTTTACAGTCTAACCAGATGCCTAGGTATTTATAGGTGTCCACGTATTCTAATTCGGACCCGTCGAGAGTAGTGATGATAGTCCGGTGGGCGGGTGCTGGCAGCGTTCGATAGAAAAGCATGCACTTAGTTTTACTAGCATTTAAGAGCAGTTGGAGGCCACGGAAGGAGTGTTGTATGGCGTTGAAGCTTGTTTGAAGGTTAGTAAACACAGTGTCCAAAGAGGGGCCAGATGTATACAGAACGGTGTCATCTGCGTAGAGATGGATCAGAGAGTCACCAGCAGCAAGAGCGACATCGTTGATGTATATAGAGAAAAGGGTTGGCCCAAGAATTGAACCCTGTGGCACCCCCATAGAGACTGCCAGAGGATCGGACAATAGGCCCTCCGATTTGACACACTGAACCCTGTCTGCAAAGTAGTTAGAGAACCAGGCAAGGCAGTCACTTGAGAAACCAAGGCTGTTGAGTCTGCCAATAAGAATGCGGTGATTGACAGAGTCGAAAGCCTTGGCCAGGTCGATGAAGACGGCTGCACAGTACTGTCTTTTATCGATGGCGGTTATGATATCGTTCAGTACCTTGAGCGTAGCTGAGGTGCACCCATGACCAGCTCTGAAACCAGATTGCATAGCAGAGAAGGTACGGTGGGATTCGAAGTGGTCAGTTATCTGTTTGTTAACTTGGCTTTCGAAAACTTTAGAAAGGCAGGGCAGGATGGATATTGGTCTATAACAGTTTGGGTCTAGAGTGTCTCCTCCTTTGAAGAGGGGGATGACCGCGGCAGCTTTCCAATCTCTAGGGATCTCAGACGATACAAAAGAGAGGTTGAACAGGCTAGTGATAGGTGTTGAAACAATTTTGGCTGATAATTTCAGAAAGAGAGGGTCCATATTATCTAGCCCAGCAGATTTGTAGGGGTCCAGACTTAGCAGCTCTTTCAGAACATCAGCCGTCTGGATTTGGGAGAAGGAGAAGCGGGGGGGGCTTGGGCAAGTAGCTGCCGAGGGTGCAGAGCTGTTGGCCGGGGTAGGGGTAGCCAGGTGGAAAGCATGGCCAGCTGTAGCAAAATACTTATTGAAATTTTCGATAATCGTGGATTTATCGGTAGTAACAGTGTCTCCGAGCCTCAATGCAGTGGGCAACTGGGAGGAGGTGCTCTTATTCTCCATGGACTTTACAGTGTCCCAGAACTTTTTGGAGTTAGTACTACAGGAAGCAAATTTCTGTTTGAAAAAGCTGGCCTTTGCTTTTCTAACTGACTGTGTGTACTTGTTCCTGACTTCCCTGAATAGCTGCATATCGCGGGGGCTATTCGATGCTAATGCAGTGCGCCACAGGATGTTTTTCTGTTGGTCTAGTGCAGTCAAGTCTGGGGTGAACCAAGGGCTATATCTATTCTTAGTTCTACGTTTTTTGAAAGGGGCATGCTTATTTAGGATGGTGAGGAAAGCACTTTTAAAGAACAACCAGGCGTCCTCTACTGACGGTATGAGGTCAATATCCTTCCAGGATACCTGGGCCAGATCGAATAGAAAGGCCTGCTCACAAAAGTGTTTTAGGGAGCGTTTAACAGTGATAAGGGGTGGTCGTTTGACCGCTGACCCATTGCGAACGCAGGCGATGAGGCAGTGATCGCTGAGATCCTGGTTGAAAACAGATGAGGTGTATTTGGAGGGCAAGTTAGTCAGGATGATATCAATAATGGTACCCATGTTTACGGATTTTGGGTTGTACCTGGTGGGTTCCTTGATAATTTGTGTGAGATTGAGGGCATCTATCTTAGATTGAAGGACAGCCGGGGTGTTAAGCATATCCCAGTTTAAGTCACCTAACAGTACAAACTCTGAAGATAGATGGGGGGCAATCAATTCACATATGGAGTCCAGGGCACAGCTGGGGGCTGAGGGGGGTCTGTAACAGGCGGCAACAGTGAGAGACTTATTTCTGGAAAGGTGGATTTTTAAAAGTAGAAGCTCAAACTGTTTGGGCACGGACCTGGACAGTATGACAGAACTCTGCAGGTTATCTCTGCAGTAGATTGCAACTCCGCCACCTTTGGCAGTTCTATCTTGACGGGAAATATTGTAGTTGGGGATGGAGATTTCCGAATTATTGGTGGCCTTCCTGAGCCAGGATTCAGACACAGCTAGGACATCCGGGTTGGCGGAGTGTGCTAAAGCAGTGAATAAATCTAACTTAGGGAGGAGGCTTCTAATGTTGACATGCATGAAACCAAGGCTTTTACGGTTACAGAAGTCAACAAATGAGAGCGCCTGGGGGATAGGTGTAGTACTGGGAGCTACAGGACCTGGGTTTACCTCTACATCACCAGAGGAACAGAGGAGTAATAGAATCAGTATTCTACTAAGGGCTTTAAGAACAGGACGTCTAGTACGTTGGGTACATTGAATAAAAGGAGCAGATTTCTGTGCGTGGTGGAATAGATTGAGGGCATAATGTACAGACAAGGGTATCGTAGGGTGTGAGTTCAGTGGAGGTAAACCTAGGCGTTGGGTAATGAAGAGAGAGGTTGCATCTCTGGAGACACCAGTTAAGCTAGGTGAGGTCTCCGCATGTGTGGGGGGAGGGACAAAGGAGCTATCAGAGGCCAGTTGAGCAGGACTGGGGGCTCTACAGTGAAATAAAACAATAATAGCTAACCTAAACAACAAAAGACAAGGCATATTGAAATAAAGGGGCATAAAAACAAACAGTTAATGAGGGACAAAAATTAAAATAAAATAAAAAATAAAAAAGTTAATTAAGAGGGCTAAGGCAACGACGGGTAATGGCGATGAATGGACAAAGAGGGTCAGTTAGAGAAAAATGTCATATGCTACACACAGGACCTGAGGCCTGGCAGTTAAACAGAAATAAATACCGTATAACCAAACAGTCCTGCAGGCATCAGCTGTGAAGCTGAGTAATCATAGGGTCCGATGAGCAGCAAAGAGGCGAGCCAGAGAGCAGATTTAATGGGCGCTGGACTAGGCAAGCCAGGACGCACGGCGTTCAGAGTGTTAGCAGGCCGGGCTAGCAGATGGATCTTCGGCGACGTCGCAGAGGAGAACCCTGTTGAGACCACGTCGGACAATTACGTCGGCAGACCAGTCACGGTGGGGCTCCGTATCGACAGTAGAAGGTCCAGATAGGTTGATAAGGTACTGGAGCCCGGGAGAGTAGCTAGCACACGTCGGCTGTCCGGGAGATGAGCCTAGCTCACGCTAGCATAGGTAGGATGTAAACAAACAATGGAGGTTAGCCAAAAACGTCGGTCACTCGATTGCAGCTAGCTAGCTGTGATGATCCGGTGTGATGGTCCTGTGATTTCAGTGGAAATCCGGTGAAATGGAAGGGAGCGCAGTCCGATATGCGCTGGGTTGGTAGCGCGCTGTGCAGACTGGCCGATAATGTCCGAACTAAAAGCTGTCTGATGCAGGCAGAGCAGTGGTGAGGACCGCTAGCAGTGGTTAGCGATGGCTAGAAGCTAGTTAGCAAGCTAGCTAGCAGACTAGCTTCTGACTGCGGTTCAGTTAAAAGAATGAAAAGTAAGGATAATAGATCCGTTTCACGTTGGGTAAGGTGGGTTGCAGGAGAGGTAAATCGGGAACAAAATAAATAAATACAAATGTGTGGAAAGACAATTTACAAACTATTACAAACTATTTACATGAGACGGGACGAACAAAAAAAATACGTCTGCACTGTTACGCCATCTTGGATTCGATATTCATCATGTATATAGGTATAGTATTATAATAATGTAATACAGTACTGTAATCATGATATAGTATATTGTCATTGTGTGATATAGTACATTGTCATCGTGTGATATAGTATATTGTCATCGTGTGATATAGTATATTGTCATCGTGTGATATAGTATATTGTCATAGTGTGATATAGTATAGCATAGCATATATAACGAGAACAGCAGTGGTCCCAGAACAAAGCCTTGAGGAACACCAAAATAGAGGAATAGTGAGGTATAATATTGCAATTATATAATACAGTATTGTAATCATGTGATATACTGTAGTATATAATGAGAACAGTAGTGGTCCTAGAACATAGCCTTGAGGAACACCAAAATGGAGGAATAGTGAGGTATAATATTGCAATTATATAATACAGTATTGTAATCATGTGATATACTGTAGTATATAATGAGAACAGTAGTGGTCCTAGAACATAGCCTTGAGGAACACCAAAATGGAGGAATAGTGTGTTATAATATTGCAATACCATTCAGGACCTCAAAGACTCCAGCCACCCAAGTCATAGACTGTTCTCTCTGCTACCTCAGGGCAAGCGGTACCCGAACACCAAGTCTGGAACCAACAGGACCCTGAACAGCTTCTACCCCCAAGCCATCAGACGGCTACCTTGACTATTACACTGACACTTTTATTGTATTTACTGACATTCTTACACACACACACACACACACACACACAGTGATAATATTGTATCCGTGTGGTATAGTATTGTAACCATGTGGATTAGTATTGTAACCATAGTGTAATAGTATTGTAACCGTAGTGTAATAGTATTGTAACCGTAGTGTAATAGTATTGTAACCGTAGTGTAATAGTATTGTAACCGTAGTGTAATAGTATTGTAACCGTGTGGTATAATATTGTAACCGTAGTGTAATAATATTGTAACCGTGTGGTATAGTATTGTAACCATGTGGATTAGTATTGTAACCATAGTGTAATAGTATTGTAACCATAGTGTAATAGTATTGTAACCATAGTGTAATAGTATTGTAACCGTGTGGTATAATATTGTAACCGTAGTGTAATAATATTGTAACCGTGTGGTATAGTATTGTAACCATGTGGATTAGTATTGTAACCATAGTGTAATAGTATTGTAACCGTAGTGTAATAGTATTGTAACCATGTGGATTAGTATTGTAACCATAGTGTAATAGTATTGTAACCGTGTGGTATAGTATTGTAACCATGTGGATCAGTATTGTAACCGTGTGGTATAGTATTGTAACCATGTGGATTAGTATTGTAACCATAGTGTAATAGTATTGTAACCGTAGTGTAATAGTATTGTAACCATGTGGATTAGTATTGTAACCATAGTGTAATAGTATTGTAATAATGTGCTGCAGTTTTGTAACCGTAGCGTAATAGTTTTGTAACCGTGTGGTATAGTATTGTAATAATATGGTATTGTAATAGTGTGGTATAGTATTGTAATAATATGGTATTGTAATAGTGTGGTATAGTATTGTAATAATATGGTATTGTAATAGTGTGGTATAGTATTGTAATAATATGGTATTGTAATAGTGTGGTATAGTATTGTAATAATATGGTATTGTAATAGTGTGGTATAGTATTGTAACAGCAAGCGGTACCCGAACACCAAGTCTGGAACCAACAGGACCCTGAACAGCTTCTACCCCCAAGCCATCAGACGGCTACCTTGACTATTACACTGACACTTTTATTGTATTTACTGACATTCTTACACACACACACACACACACACACACACACACACACACACACACACACACACACACACACACACACACACACACACACACACACACACACACACACACACACACACACACACACACACACACACAGTGATAATATTGTATCCGTGTGGTATAGTATTGTAACCATGTGGATTAGTATTGTAACCATAGTGTAATAGTATTGTAACCGTAGTGTAATAGTATTGTAACCGTAGTGTAATAGTATTGTAACCGTAGTGTAATAGTATTGTAACCGTAGTGTAATAGTATTGTAACCGTGTGGTATAATATTGTAACCGTAGTGTAATAATATTGTAACCGTGTGGTATAGTATTGTAACCATGTGGATTAGTATTGTAACCATAGTGTAATAGTATTGTAACCATAGTGTAATAGTATTGTAACCATGTGGATTAGTATTGTAACCATAGTGTAATAGTATTGTAACCGTGTGGTATAGTATTGTAACCATGTGGATCAGTATTGTAACCGTGTGGTATAGTATTGTAACCATGTGGATTAGTATTGTAACCGTGTGGTATAGTATTGTAACCATGTGGATTAGTATTGTAACCATAGTGTAATAGTATTGTAACCGTAGTGTAATAGTATTGTAACCATGTGGATTAGTATTGTAACCATAGTGTAATAGTATTGTAATAATGTGCTGCAGTTTTGTAACCGTAGCGTAATAGTTTTGTAACCGTGTGGTATAGTATTGTAATAATATGGTATTGTAATAGTGTGGTATAGTATTGTAATAATATGGTATTGTAATAGTGTGGTATAGTATTGTAATAATATGGTATTGTAATAGTGTGGTATAGTATTGTAACAGTACAGTAACAGTATTGTAATAGTGTGGTATAGTATTGTAACAGTAGTGTTATATTGTAGTATAGTATAATACTGTAACAGTGTGGTATAGTATTGTAATAATATGGTATTGTAATAGTGTGGTATAGTATTGTAACAGTACAGTAACAGTATTGTAATAGTGTGGTATAGTATTGTAATAATATGGTATTGTAATAGTGTGGTATAGTATTGTAACAGTACAGTAACAGTATTGTAACAGTAGTGTTATATTGTAGTATAGTATAATACTGTAACAGTGTGGTATAGTATTGTAATAATATGGTATTGTAATAGTGTGGTATAGTATTGTAACAGTACAGTAACAGTATTGTAATAGTGTGGTATAGTATTGTAATAATATGGTATTGTAATAGTGTGGTATAGTATTGTAACAGTACAGTAACAGTATTGTAACAGTAGTGTTATATTGTAGTATAGTATAATACTGTAACAGTGTGGTATAGTATTGTAACAGTAGTGTTATATTGTAGTATAGTATAATACTGTAACAGTGTGGTATAGTATTGCAACAGTACTTTAACAGTCATGTAATATTGTAGTATGTACCTTGGCCTTGCTACTCTCACAGGACTGCAGGCTGGCTAGGATTTGGCTCTCGATGGCCTGGACCCAGGCGTCTCTCTCCTCGTACGAGATGGCTTCAAAGTGCCACGTCTGGCCCGTCAAAGACACAATGGTCAACTCAAAGTTCTCCTCTTGTTCTGGAGAAGAGCAAGAGAGAGAGCGAGCGAGCGAGGGAAAGAGAGAGCGAGCGAGCGAGGGAAAGAGCGAGAGAGAAAGAGAGAGAAAGGGCGAGAGAGAGAAAGAGAGAGAAAGGGCGAGAGAGAGAGAAAGCGCCAGTTTTAGGGTTGGTGGCACACACACACATCCAATGCACTGCAACACAAACGCTAGCACAATAGGTTCCGATATTGTGAGGAAAACGGATCCGATTTCACACTCAGAAGTGCCCCTAACTAACTAACCTCAGATTTAGGAGCTATATTACGGTTAGGCCTAGCATCCCTTACTAACTAACTAACTAACCTCAGATTTAGGAGCTATATTACTGGTTAGGCCTAGCATCCCTTACTAACTAACTAACTAACCTCAGATTTAGGAGCTATATTACTGGTTAGGCCTAGCATCCCTTACTAACTAACTAACCTCAGATTTAGGAGCTATATTACTGGTTAGGCCTAGCATCCCTTACTAACTAACTAACTAACTACACTGAACAAAAATATAAATGCAACATGTTAAGTGTTAATCCCATGTTTCATGAGCTGAAATAAAATATCCCAGAAATGTTCCATACCTACAAAAAGCTTCTCAAATTGTGCACAAATTATTTTACTGCTGCATAAGATCTCCTAACCTGCTGCGTAAGGTCTCCTAACCTGCTGCGTAAGGTCTCCTAACCTGCTGCGTAAGGTCTCCTAACCTGCTGCGTAAGGTCTCCTAACCTGCTGCGTAAGGTCTCCTAACCTGCTGCGTAAGGTCTCCTAACCTGCTGCGTAAGGTCTCCTAACCTGCTGCGTAAGATCTCCTAACCTGCTGCGTAAGATCTCCTAACCTGCTGCGTAAGATCTCCTAACCTGCTGCGTAAGATCTCCTAACCTGCTGCGTAAGATCTCCTAACCTGCTGCATAAGATCTCCTAACCTGCTACATTAGTTCTCCTAACCTGCTGCATAAGATCTCCTAACCTGCTGCATAAGATCTCCTAACCTGCTGCATAAGATCTCCTAACCTGCTACATTAGTTCTCCTAACCTGCTGCATAAGATCTCCTAACCTGCTGCATTAGTTCTCCTAACCTGCTGCATTAGTTCTCCTAACCTGCTACATTAGTTCTCCTAACCTGCTGCATAAGATCTCCTAACCTGCTGCATAAGATCTCCTAACCTGCTACATTAGTTCTCCTAACCTGCTACATTAGTTCTCCTAACCTGCTACATTAGTTCTCCTAACCTGCTACATTAGTTCTCCTAACCTGCTACATCAGTTCTCCTAACCTGCTACATTAGTTCTCCTAACCTGCTACATTAGTTCTCCTAACCTGCTACATTAGTTCTCCGGCTACATTAGTTCTCCTAACCGGCTACATTAGTTCTCCTAACCGGCTACATTAGTTCTCCTAACCGGCTACATTAGTTCTCCTAACCGGCTACATTAGTTCTCCTAACCGGCTACATTAGTTCTCCTAACCGGCTACATTAGTTCTCCTAACCTGCTACATTAGTTCTCCTAACCTGCTACATTAGTTCTCCTAACCTGCTACATTAGTTCTCCTAACCGGCTACATTAGTTCTCCTAACCGGCTACATTAGTTCTCCTAACCTGCTACATTAGTTCTCCTAACCTGCTACAAAAAGTCACGTCTGTCCGTAGCTGTATTCCATCTAGTCAAAACCCTTTTCAGTGGAACAGAGAAGAACTGTCTTTTAGCTGTACCACTGATCCTAGAGACCTCTTGAACCCCTCCACCTCCGTTCCCCTCCGGACAGGATATCCCCCCAATTACAGGCCCTGTGGCCCGCCCAGGACCCTTAGCTATCAGTGGTCAAGAATAAAGGTCATTCATTAAAATCACTGGGGCCAATCAGGACTCTGTGTTTTAGAGAGAGTGACCAAGCTCTTTCACAGCTAACGTCAAAGCTCTGACATTGTGTGCGTGTGTGTGTCTCATTTGCGGGTCACATTTGGAAGCTGTTAAGAACAAAAGGAGGGATTGAAGAAGAGGTGAAGTGGAGGAACATTGCATGATGGGGAGGGAGGGAAGGGCACAGCTGGTTCTGACAAGAGACCCTCTGATGAGGGAGATCAGACACCAACCTGGTTCTGTTTACAATTTACTCCAATGAGAAGGGACAGGGGGCTCAATTACATAATGAAGAGCCAATCAGCCCCCTTCCTCACCCCTCCTGAGCCCCCCAGCATGTGTTAACCAGAGGGCTTCTCAATATGACTACCTGAGGAACAGGTGTGGGCAGAAGCACCACAATCTTGTAGTGAGTGACTTCTCATCATTGTAAGCTAAGCTACATTGGTGGTATCCGAGTTATAACAGCTTATGGCTCTCGAGTGCATTGCACCTGTATACTTAAGAAAAATACATTACAGCACTAGTGAACTCGTTGGACTAGACCTGTAATCACTGCCAAGCCGTGATGTGTTCTGTCTGGGAGTGGAGATCTGATCACCTCCCGGGGAGAAGATTAAAAGTTTAATCAGCTGAGAACAGCGAGAGAGAGAGAGAGAGAGAGAGAGAGAGAGAGAGAGAGAGAGAGAGAGAGAGAGAATCAGGCTGGAGGAACCAAACCATTTACTCCTTCTCCTCACTCACTCATTTAGCTAATTGGCTTCCTCTCAGAGACCAGTGAAGCTGAAGTTCCCTTCTGGCTTCAGAGTGTTCAGACCCACAATGAAAGGCCTTTGTCTCCCAAAATCTCTCTCTGCCTGTCTAAGGATGGGAGAGGATTGGCCCTGTGGCTAAAGGAGTTAGAAACCTGAAGAGCCTTTAACGTCCTGCATGAGTAAAGAGACTAAAGATGTTGCAGGCCCGTCTCACTGTCAGATTACATGATACAGAGGTTTCATCTGAAATAACCTCCAAGCTTAAAGCTTCTTTTCATCTTAGAGACATAGCTACAGTAAAAGACTTTCTGCAGAGGTATAATACTGTCCCTAAAGAGGCCTATCGGATGTGTCTCTCCCTATTTGTGTGCGAGAGCTCCTGGGACTGTGGTGTCGTCTCGTCCTAGATTGGTCCCCACCCTTCTAACGCTGACAAGCCCTGTGGGGTCAGGAACAATGTTCTCATCATAATTAAATGTTCCTGCTTTTCTCTGCAGAGGGGGAGAGAGGGGGTGGTTATTTGACAATTATGGAAACCAACAATGCAGAAAGCCGAGCCCAGCTAGCCGAGGCATAAATTAATGCTGTTCCAACCCCCGTCACTCCTCCCCCTCCTCATTCTCAAGTCGATTAATGAATTTCAAAATAAAAATGAAAGGGCATTAGGCTGTGCAATTGTGTAACCCTCCCTTCTAACACTCCCACCCCCAATTTTCCTCTGCAAACTCTGAAATGAGGTGGCCATTACTGGGAGGCCTACTGAGTCATGAGTCATGACAGGCACTCCTATACTGCCCTGATATACCACACTCTGTCTGTCTGCCTGCCTACTATACTGCCCTGATATACCATAGACTGTCTGTCTGTGTCTGTCTGTCTGTCTCCTATACTGCCCTGATCTGTTAACCTGAGATTTCTCAAAGGAAAATGGGCACTAACCCACGCACACTGATGAGGAAATACAGAGTCTTATACGCTTTCAAGAACACACGCAGAGACACACACGCGCACTCTCCGTCGCCCCACGACTCGTAGTAATCACACCACCGCTCCTAGCTACAGGGGAGAGCCACATTCAGAGCGAGAGAGAGAGAGAGAGAGAGGCGGCGTCGTCGAGGCAATTTGTGAACTCTGACACGGGTAGCCTTTAAGAGCACAACAATACACACCCAAATATAATATAGACCGTTTACAGGCAATACACATGCGGATGGACCAGGGCTTAGGCCCAGGCCCTGCTAGAGTAACCCAATAGAGGGAGGCTATATGTGGGTTGGGGTGGGTCTGCATTGGCTCAGGTGGTGCAATGAGGGGGGAGGACACGTCTGGGAAAAGGGAGAGTGGGATGGAGGGGGGGTGAGGCTCAGGAAACAGAAATTAAAAGCCCTAAATGTCAGTGCACACAGTATTGCTTGGTGAAACAGATCATTACTCCACATAGTATTCACACACTTCACAGCATTAATAACCTGGAAAATAGTACAGCAATTGTTCGCGTCTCAATAAATAAATATTTATTTCTTATTGAACAAGTACATAATATAAGGGGGGAGGAGGGAGGGGTTGGCCAATGGAAATACATTTAACTCTTCCTGGTCTTGATCATGATGCCTGATGCTGTCCATCACATACAAACCATGAGCCAGGAGTTAAGATGGAGACCGCTGAAGCACAGCGGGGGAAAAAAGTCACAAGTCACACACACCGTGATTTCCATGACACCAGAGAGACCGCATGCCCCAGGATGCTCTGTGTGTCTAAGGTGGTCTCACTTAATTGGCAGTGAGAGAGGAATGGGAGGGGCAGAGGAATGTACAGATGGACAGACAGGAGGGACAGATGGACATGAGGCGCAAACATGTCCACTGAGACAGGTCAAAGGGCAACGATGGAGACAGGTGGACATCGTGGAGTGGAAGGCTGCCATCTTGGGTGTGAGAGCTCTCTCCCTCATGGTGGGTTAACCAGTCAGTCAGTTACCTTCCCAGTTGCTGATACTCTCTCCCTCATGGTGGGTTAACCAGTCAGTCAGTCAGTCAGTCAGTCAGTCACCTTCCCAGTTGCTGATACTGCTGTATAATGTATAATTCACGCAGACTACCGACATGGTTAAGTTTCCACGCTTTACGTTTGGCTGCGTCCCGACGGGCGGCAGGATAAGAGATAGAAAGAAGAGGACAGGCAGGAAGTAAAAGGCAGGAAGTAAAAGGCAGGAAGAAGAATGAAGACAACACAAATATAAAGAATAAAAAGGGGGAGTGAAAGAAACAGGAAAAAGTCAGGAGGGGGAGGAGTCATGGGCGGGGCATGGGACTCGTGTGGGAGGGGCTAAGGTGAGTTGCAGTGACAAATCAAAAGTCAGTAGGACACGCAACAGTTGAAGCTGAACAGTAATGCCATAAGATGATACACAGAGACTTCCTATTTACCATGACAACCTAGCAGTGGCATGTGCACAGAATTTAAATGCAGAAAATATATATATAGTACAATAGAAAATAGTACAGAGTTAAAACAAAAAGAAGCTAAGAAAAGGTTATCAGAGGGGTAAAACATTCCCCTCTCCCTCTGAAGTTGTTCAGGTCCTGGACTATGTGCCCTCTGCTTTCACCTCCTATAATGAGCTACATACTCCACTCTTTAAATACACGCTTATTCCCCCTCGCGTCTCGCCCCGGAACCCTCACAGCCCCCGCCGACGCTACTGTTATTTTCCCAACATCCCCCGAGGCTACGGAGAACATTTGTCACACAACGATACCAGAAGAGAAAATCCATTCATTCACCGATCCCCCACTACTGCATAGGAAAATGTAACAGTCTGGTAGTGGGGGTGTGAGGTTTAAATGTTACACTGCTTGTACGAGCCTCGGCCTTACTGCCCTTCAAGGCGCTATTTTCCAAAAACAGGAATCTGGAGCAATCAAAAAGAAATACCCCCAATATACAGTATGTTCTAGTCGTTTACGTCTGCACCCCCACACTGCAGTGTCTGTGTGTGTGTGTGTGTGTGTGCGTGTGCGTGTCTTTGTGTGTAACGTCTAAAACATTTGGATCCTTTGTACTTCAGGTCCATTGTACATTGAACGAATGATGCTCTTCTGCATGGGAAAGACCACCTGGAACCTCTAACAATTTGACCTTTGGTGTCACACCTGTTGGACCTGTATGGCTACAAAGTGACCTTAATTATCTTCCATTTTAAGGAATTCGCCAAACCGTTTCAGCAGACACACCTACCCTCAAAGGGCTAAACGATAGATGCATCAAGACACTTCAGTCACAACCCAGACCACACCTACTTCTGCTATCTTTAACAAGCTGTGTGGAATGAATCCCCCAATCACAGTCTGCTATCTAACCACCTGATCCTTTGATCCCATATCAGATCATAGGGAACGTTTTGTCCGAACTAACATCCTTCTCCTCTCCAGGAATGCCTCTTTCTCACTCCAGGAGGGAGGGATGTGCAGCTGGTATGCTGCGCTGTGTGAGGCCCCGTCTCCACATCTCCACCGCCCATCTCAAAGGGGCCACAGGGTGGGCTTTCATGTCTCCAGGCTCCCATCTGAGGGGGGCCACAGGGAGGCTTTCATGACCCCAGTCTCGAATCTGAGGGCCAACTTAGGTATCTTCAGCAGGCTCGCGATTGGATCCCATTTCAAAGGTCCCGCGCAGCGAGGAGCCGGACCCCCGTGCTGTAGTGTAGGTAACCAGGGGGTGCTAGATAACGAGCTAACGAGGTGCGCTTACAGAGAGACAGTTAATTGTGGGGCTGTGATCGACGAAGCATACAGGAGTGATACACCTGATGCAGGTGGCTGTGAAGGAGAGGGAAGGGGGCAGGAAAGAGGGATGGAGGGGTAGAGATTAGAGGGTCTCCACGCGCCAAGCACATGGGGGGGGGGGAGTTCTGGCTCAGTGGCAGGAAAAAAGGAAGAGGATGTGAGGTGTCTTTGTTTTAGGGAGAGAGACGAGGGAGCGAGAGAGAGAGAGACGAGGAGGAGGGAGCGAGAGGAGAGAGAGAGAGAGAGAGAGAGAGACATGGAGAGATTAAATGGCAGAGAGAGCAAGAGATAGTTCTAGTGATATAACCTCACGGTGGCCCTACCTGGGCTAAAGGAGAGGGAGCGGTGAGGGTGCGGACGGAGCAGTGTGGAGCAGAGGGCGGCCCTCCCCGGCCCCTCATCTCATGAATAACGGGTGTGTGTGACAGGCTGATACTTCATTGGGACCGTGGCGTGACAGGCGTCGAGCGGCCCCACGCTGTCGCGTGGTGCTTAATGGCTAAATTGGGAGACTGTTACTAATCGCTTATTGAATAATGAAAGTGCCACAGCTGATAAAAGATTTCAATACGGTGGATTATTTATAATATTTCACTTAAGTGCCCCGCTGACGAATAGGACGAAGGCGATGGACAGAGGCCGGCTGGCTGGGGGAGTGTCTCACAATGGTCGGCCTTCGGGAAAAGCGTGCAGGGTTCGCGGTTCGTAGGAAGCACGGTCGGGCCTAAAACATTTATTGAATTAAGTGTGTGTGTGTGTGTGGTGGGGGAGGAGGACAGAAAAGGCAAGGAATATTCAAATAAAGTTGTATTTGTCACATGATTTGTAAACAACAAGTGTAGACTAACAGTTGAAAGCTTACAAGCCATCCACAACAATGCAGAGAGAAAAAAGTTAAAATAGAAAAATAACACATGGAATAAATACACAATGAGTAACGATAACTTGGCTATATACAGTGGGGAGAACAAGTATTTGATACACTGCCGATTTTGCAGGTTTTCCTACTTACAAAGCATGTAGAAGTCTGTAATTTTTATCATAGGTACTCTTCAACTGTGAGTGACGGAATCTAAAACAAAAATCCAGAAAATCACATTGTATGATTTTTAAATAATTAATTTGCATTTTATTGCATGACATAAGTATTTGATACATCAGAAAAGCAGAACTTAATATTTGGTACAGAAACCTTTGTTTGCAATTACAGAGATCATACGTTTCCTGTAGTTTTTGACCAGGTTTGCACCCACTGCAGCAGGGATTTTGGCCCACTCCTCCATACAGACCTTCTCCAGATCCTTCAGGTTTCGGGGCTGTCGCTGGGCAATACGGACTTTCAGCTCCCTCCAAAGATTTTCTATTGGGTTCAGGTCTGGAGACTGGCTAGGCCACTCCAGGACCTTGAGATGCTTCTTACGGAGCCACTCCTTAGTTGCCCTGGCTGTGTGTTTCAGGTCGTTGTCATGCTGGAAGACCCAGCCACGACCCATCTTCAATGCTCTTACTGAGGGAAGGAGGTTGTTGGCCAAGATCTCGCGATACATGGCACCATCCATCCTCCCCTCAATACGGTGCAGTCGTCCTGTCCCCTTTGCAGAAAAGCATCCCCAAAGAATGATGTTTCCACCTCCATGCTTCACGGTTGGGATGGTGTTCTTGGGGTTGTACTCATCCTTCTTCTTCCTCCAAACACGGCGAGTGGAGTTTAGACCAAAAAGCTCTATTTTTGTCATCAGACCACATGACCTTCTCCCATTCCTCCTCTGGATCATCCAGATGGTCATTGGCAAACTTCAGACGGGCCTGGACATGCGCTGGCTTGAGCAGGGGGACCTTGCGTGTTCTGCAGGATTTTAATCCATGACGGCGTAGTGTGTTACTAATGGTTTTCTTCGAGAATGTGGTCCCAGCTCTCTTCAGGTCATTGACCAGGTCCTGCCGTGTAGTTCTGGGCTGATCCCTCACCTTCCTCATGATCATTGATGCCCCACGAGGTGAGATCTTGCATGGTGCCCCAGACCGAGGGAGATTGACCGTCATCTTGAACTTCTTCCATTTTCTAATAATTGGGCCAACAGTTGTTGCCTTCTCACCAAGCTACTTGCCTATTGTCCTGTAGCCCATCGCAGCCTTGTTCAGGTCTACAATTGTATCCCTGATGTCCTTACACAGCTCTCTGGTCTTGGCCATTGTGGAGAGGTTGGAGTCTGTTTGATTGAGTGTGTGGACAGGTGTCTTTTATACAGGTAATGAGTTCAAACAGGTGCAGTTAATACAGGTAATGAGTGGAGAACAGGAGGGCTTCTTAAAGAAAAACTAACAGGTCTGTGAGAGCCGGAATTCTTACTGGTTGGTAGGTGATCAAATACTTATGTCACGCAATAAAATGCAAATTAATTATTTAAAAATAATACAATGTGATTTTCTGGATTTTTGTTTTAGATTCTGTCTCTCACAGCTGAAGTGTACCTATGATAAAAATTACAGACCTCTACATGCTTTGTAAGTAGGAAAACCTGCAAAATCGGCAGTGTATCAAATACTTGTTCTCCCCACTGTATACACACAGGGTACCAGTACTGATAACTTGGCTATATACACACAGGGTACCAGTACTGATAACATGGCTATATACACACAGGGTACCAGTACTGATAACATGGCTATATACACACAGGGTACCAGTACTGATAACTTGGCTATATACACACAGGGTACCAGTACTGATAACTTGGCTATATACACACAGGGTACCAGTACTGATAACTTGGCTATATACACACAGGGTACCAGTACTGATAACTTGGCTATATACACACAGGGTACCAGTACTGATAACTTGGCTATATATACACACAGGGTACCAGTACTGATAACTTGGCTATATATACACACAGGGTACCAGTACTGATAACTTGGCTATATATACACACAGGGTACCAGTACTGATAACTTGGCTATATATACACACAGGGTACCAGTACTGATAACCTGGCTATATACACAGGGTACCAGTACTGATAACTTGGCTATATACACAGGGTACCAGTACTGATAACTTGGCTATATACACAGGGTAACAGTACTGATAACTTGGCTATACACACAGGGTACCAGTATGTGTGATGAGTCAAAAGAGTTAATGCAGATAGTTAAATAGTTAACCAATAGCTACCTGGACTACATATGTAGCAGTCTTATGGCTTGGGGGTAGAAGCTGTTCAGGGTCCTGTTGGTTCCAGACTTGGTGCTTTGGTGCCGGATGCCCAGCAGGTGCCATACCAAGCAGTGATGTAGCCAGTCAAGATTCTCTCAATGGTGCAGCTTGAAGAACTTTGAGGATTTGAGGGCCTATGCCGAATCTTTTCAGCCTCCTGAGGGGGAAGAAGCGTTGTCGTGCCCTCTTCACAACTGTGTTGGTGTGTGTGTACCATGATAATTCCTTAGTGATGTGGACACTGAGAAACTTCAAGATTTCGACCTGCTCCACTACAGCCTCGTCGATGTGGATGGGTGCAAGCTTGAGGGTCAGCGTGGCGGATGTGTTGTTGCCTACCCTCACCACCTGGGGGCGGCCCGTCAGGAAGTCCAGGATCCAGTTGCAGAGGGAAGTGTTTAATCCGAGGTTCCTTAGCTTAGTGATGAGCTTTGTGGGCACTATGGTGTTGAACGCTGAGCTGTAGTCAATGAACAGCATTCTCATGTGGGTGTTCCTTTTGTCCAGGTGGGAAAGGGCAGTTTGGAGATAGAGATTGCATCATCTGTGGATCTGTTGGAGCGGTATGCAAATTGGAGTGGGTTTCTAGGGTTTCTGGGATGATGGTGTCGATGTGAGCCATGACCAGCCTTTCAGCGCATATCATGGCTACAGATGTGAGTGCATCATGAGGTATTCTAACTCAGGCGAGCAGAACCTAGAGACTTCCTTAATATTAAAGATTGCGCACCAGCTGTTGATAAGAAAGAAACACCTCCTCCCCTGAGCTCCCCTGATGTCACCGTTCTGTCCTGCCGATGTATAGAAAACCCAGCTAGATTTATATTGACCATATCCTTGTTCAGCCACGACTCGGAGAAACATAGGATATTACAGTTCTTCAGATCACGTTGATAGGATAGTCTCGAACAGCGCTCATCCAGTTTATTCTCCACTGACTGCATAAGGCGGCGCACAAGCGTCGTTCGAGTTTGGCCGGTGTAGGCCGTCATTGTAAATAAGAAATGTTAAATAAAAGAATAGCTGTTCTGATGTCCAGACGCTCTTCTCGGAAATAGTAAACGATAGCACAATTGGTCAGCAGCCCATAAAAATGGCCGCTATTACCGACAGAGACATTCTAACTATTGGAGATTGGATGAAAATTAAATCAGTTTCAAGAGTGAAGATATTGACCAGTCGCTGGACGCCTTTGGTAGTTTCATAAAGCCTGCTGGGTGCTACAATGATTTCAAACAGCGCCAGGTCACTCACTCAGATAAGCACACGAGAGGAGATGGAGTGACCCCAGACAGAGACAGAGATGGGCACTTGTCTTGTCAGACACTTGATTCCCTCTGATGGAAGTGCTACACATTACATCACACATCTGCTACCAACTCTGCATCTGTTCCACGGTGTGTGTCATTATGTGTGTGTGTGTGTGTGCATGAGTGAGGATGCATCAGTGTATGATACCCCAAGACAGTGTATTTGAGCGTATAAACACCTGTGTATCCACATGTAAACGTGTGTGTTTAAGAGCAATACATTCAGTGCCATTCATTGTGACAGAGTACTATGTCATGTTTACTATTAACAGTGCTGAAAACACACAGACAGACAAACACAGAGAGAAAGAGAGGAGGAATGGAGGGATGAGAGAAAAGAATGAAGAGCCCCCTTCCACAGGCAGAGTGACGTAAGGGGGCTCGTGGGAAGACATGGCTGCATTTCCCATTCCTGTTCCTACGGCAACATATGGTGCCTTATATTCAAATCTGTTATTTCATTCATTATATGTACCATTTATTTACCCAGTTTAATATCATTGGAATAGAATCTCTTTTAAGCCATCATTTAGAATCATTAGTTATCTAAAATCAATAGGTTAATCATAGTTTAGTGCTTCTTAGGTTTGTTGATGCATTCTATTCCAGACTAATTCATTCAATAGCGGCGCCGCTTAGAGCCTAGGATCCAGTTAGTATGTAGCCTAGGTGTTAGTTAGCTAGGGACCAGGGCTGGAAAACTGAGAGGGGAGGGGAGATGGTGTTACCTTCCGCAGTACCAGAGAGGCCGTCAGCTTTGAAGTTGCTGGTGCTCTTCTTCCGACGGTGCTTCTTGCGGTTAGCGTGCGGCGAGGGGGGCGGGTCAATCTTAGGGCTGGTGGTGTTGGAGATGGAGGGGCTGGAGCACATAGAGTCTCCCAGGCCCGTGTCTACAGGGAGAGAGACAGGCGGTTAGTTAACACCGCTTCTCTCCCACAAGGAGATGGAAACAATGAAGGACCACAACTACTTTAGAAAATATGTTGAGTTACCTGAGTAAACTGCAACTATGGATGTGACGGTAACTGAATAACTGACGGTTATGGATGAAGACTGTCATGAAAATAAAATAACCGTCAAAAGCGTGTAAATACGCCTACATTCATTTTAGGATAAAAAAAATAATATATATTTTCATGTAGATAAACTTTACCTAATAGCGGGAGTGTTTACTAATGATAAGAAATTATTTTGCTAACTTAGTCTATTAAACGTTCTACATCTCGTGCTCTTTCCTTGGAGGCTAGATGCGGGGGTGTTGAGCCCTATGGGCTTTGGCACTTTCATGGATGGATTTTCTTTTATACAATGCACTTTTTCATTGCTTGCTAGTGAATAAATAAATCGCTATTCTTTAAAAAAAATTGACTATTCATGATTTTTTTCAACAGCAGTCGACATGGTTGTTCTGGCTCTGAGGCCTATAATGGCCTAATGTCTCAAACGGACAATTCTCTCCAACCTGGCACGGTACAGTATAATTTGATACAAATATTGTCTTAATTTATAGACTAATCAACGCTGATCAGGCCCGGTCCTGGTCGATATGCCGCCCTAGGCGAGACCGCCCTTCTATCCCCGTAAAGTAGAATAGTAGCCAAGCCTATACAGTGTCGTCTTGAAATGTACTTTTATGAAGGCCCATGTTGTAACCTATCATTTGTAAAACAGGCAATTTACTGTTAATCCCTGTAATTTGTGTTGCATTAATTTCTGTTAATGCATGTATTAATTACAGTAATTTACCATTCTCAGAGTTCACAATCTGCTACACTTGTGAGAAACAAGTTGTGGTTTATTTCATACCATCATTTACTTGAGCATGTGTCTGGTTTCTCTGTCCTGTTAATGTTGACAGAGAGGACGCGCCTGAGCACGCATACAAGTACCTGGCCTGCTTCTCACAAACGTAGGAAAGGGCCCATTTGTATGATTGTCTTAACTCCCCAATTGTTATAATAGTTCCTCACAGTATCTGAAAAATCTTTCCAACACTCTCCCCCTCGATAATCAGTGTCGCTGATAAATAGACTATGGACGTGTATTTGTTTCCATTGTAATGACTGTCAATTTCATCGTCATCCTATAACATAGCTGTCCCTTCATACTCTCCTTGTCAAGTCATTATCTTGTATCCTACTTTCAGAACGCCTAAGGTAGGCCTAGGTTTTTTTAAATACATTTTAAGGAAAGGTGAAATATTTGCTTGAGTCTGACATACGCTGGTGGCTTTGATTGACGGGTGCTTTTACGGGGGTGTGCGTGTGCGAGTTCGCCGATTCTCTCTACAGGCCTATATGAGTGTGGCTGTGTCCAGCTAGATGAACAGTGATACAGGGTCTGAGTGTGGCTGTGTCCAGCTAGATGAACAGTGATACAGGGTCTGAGTGTGGCTGTGTCCAGCTAGATGAACAGTGATACAGGGTCTGAGTGTGGCTGTGTCCAGCTAGATGAACAGTGATACAGGGTCTGAGTGTGGCTGTGTCCAGCTAGATGAACAGTGATACAGGGTCTGAGTGTGGCTGTGTCCAGCTAGATGAACAGTGATACAGGGTCTGAGTGTGGCTGTGTCCAGCTAGATGAACAGTGATACAGGGTCTGAGTGTGGCTGTGTCCAGCTAGATGAACAGTGATACAGGGTCTGAGTGTGGCTGTGTCCAGCTAGATGAACAGTGATACAGGGTCAGAGTGTGGCTGTGTCCAGCTAGATGAACAGTGATGCGGGAGCTGTGTGGAGCCATTCGCAGCAGTCAGTGGATGAAGCTGCCATTCATTTGGCTGGCTGTTCTCCTCTGGCTGGCTGGCTGGCTGGCTGGCTGGCTGGCTGGCTGGCTGGCTGGCCCAGGATATCAGGCTAAAAGGCGAAGAGCCGCTTCACTTTTCATGCACTGAGCTGACAGCTGTGACTAGCGGCGGAATAAAATAACATTCAGCTCCCATCAATATCAGCGTGGGCGGCGGGACTGATGTGGACAGGGGGGTTGGGGAGGAGGGGGTGCTGGCACGGAGCGAGCTCCTATCACACTGACTGTAGCGCCTCCTGCCCAGAACAGAACAGAACAGAACAGACAGCCTCAAGGACAGACATAACTTATTGGACTATCGTTTAGTCTCAGCTCAAGTGGAAAACGTGACAACTTATCTCTGCTGACAAGATGCCATCCTAGAGCGCACAATTAACCGCCCGGGATTAACAGCCCTCACATCTGCAACCCCTCCTCCCTCTCCTCACCCACATCACTACCCCCTCCCTCACATCATCCTCCATATCGCTCTACAAGCATCCCTCCACTGGCTCTCTCAGTATCTCTCACTCTCAGTAGCTCTCCCTCTCAGTGTCTCTCAGTATCTCTCACTCTCAGTAGCTCTCCCTCTCAGTGTCTCTCAGTATCTCTCACTCTCAGTAGCTCTCCCTCTCAGTGTCTCTCAGTATCTCTCCCTCTCAGTATCTCTCACTCTCAGTAGCTCTCCCTCGGTGTCTCTCACTCTCAGTAGCTCTCCCTCGGTGTCTCTCACTCTCAGTAGCTCTCCCTCGGTGTCTCTCACTCTCAGTAGCTCTCCCTCGGTGTCTCTCACTCTCAGTAGCTCTCCCTCGGTGTCTCTCACTCTCAGTGGCTCTCCCTCTCGGTGTGTCTCTCTCTCTCCCTCTCGGTGTGTCTCTCTCTCTCCCTCTCGGTGTGTCTCTCTCTCTCCCTCTCGGTGTGTGTCTCTCTCTCCCTCTCGGTGTGTGTCTCTCTCTCCCTCTCGGTGTGTGTCTCTCTCTCCCTCTCGGTGTGTGTCTCTCTCTCCCTCTCGGTGTGTGTCTCTCTCTCCCTCTCGGTGTGTGTCTCTCTCTCCCTCTCGGTGTGTGTCTCTCTCTCCCTCTCGGTGTGTGTCTCTCTCTCCCTCTCGGTGTGTGTCTCTCTCTCTGACTACAATTTCTCTTCTTAAAATCAGATTTGAAACCTAACCTTAAACACACTGCTAACCTTATACCTAACCTTAAATTAAGACCAAACATCTAATTTGGTGGCTGTCGTAACTAGTGACAACAGTGTGAAGCAGACAAACTCTGAGTGAGGATAGTAAACAGGAAGTGGAGGTAAAGTGACTTCCTGACTGTCGGCTACTTTACGGTGCAAGATCAGAGGATGGGCGTGCGGCTCCTGAGGCATGGCATTCCACAGCCTGGTCTGCCAAATCAAAGACACCTGCTGCAGCCCCCAGCCCCCCACCACACACAATGGGTTCTTTCACAGGGCCACCGCACACACTCACACAAACTCCAAATAAGTTTCTTCCTGTTTCTAGTGTCCGAAAAACACACAGGACTGCATGCTACAGATAACTGAAACACTGAGACATCCTGACAGGACTGTCATTTTAAAGCCTATCACCCATTCAAGCTAAGAAAGGCAGTGGAGACTGTAAGAGAGACTTGGACAGGGAAAACATGGGAACAGGGTTGTTCCCGCGTGTGCATTCCTGAGCGGACGGAGGAAGATGCCATGCCAGGGATGCCCCCCAGACACGAAGGAATGAAAATAGGAACGCTATGTTAGTCAGCGGGTTGGAGGTTGGAGCTCAGCGGAGCGACCGTGGGCCTCGAACAGCTCAGCCCAGCGACCCATTAGCCCCACAGCAAGCTCCCTGAGTGGGGAGGAACGCTAGCTCGTCCCCTTACTCCCTGGTTCATCCCCCGTGGCTCCTACAGGCCTGGAGGTGTCTACAGAACAACAGCCTCCTAATGAAAAAGACACTCATTAGTCTTACGTCTCTCATTGGTCCATCGTTAAGGGAAAAGGCAACTAAACACAGAGGATCAAGGGGGCGTGTCTGTTGAGAACAGCTAACAGACCAGAGGCCATAGATGTCATAGTCATCCAATCTAAACAACTGTAGAGAAAGGGAGACATATTCACACACTAACACCCCAGCAGCTGTCCTCTCCTGTCTTAAGCTCTACTTACTGGCTACAGGGGTTCTAGTGTGTGGACGTCTTCATCTCTCCTCTCCTCCTCCAATAGGACTCATTACTGTCTGAGGAGCACTACCAAACCCTAGGTCCCTTCTCCCTGCTCAGCCCAGCTCTAAAATCGGCCCTTGACATCCTAAAACTACAGGCCTAGATTTAAGGGACTTGTCTTCCTGTGAAACATCACGTCAACAAATAAATATTACACACGAGTGTACATGAGAAATGAGACGGACAGAAAATAATTGGATCTGATTAAAAACAGGCAGGTAGCTAACTAACTTACACAACGCCTGGTGCAAAAAGGTGTGGGTTTAAGACAAAGCGTTAGTATGAAGACCGTCTCAACGCAGCAGAGACCCCAGTCTGACAGAAACCCCCCCCACAGAGGAGAGCACAAATGGCAGCAAGCCGCTTAGAAGCCGACGGCCACAACAGAACAACTAATTACAAAGACCTCCTTTTCTTTCCCTGAGAGCCATCTCCTATCCTATATGTTATCTCATTGGGCTGGGCTCTGGGTGCAGAAGGTGATGAGTTCTTAGGCCCTGGAGCCACTGGTCAACTAGTCATACAGCTATCACAACTCATCCCAGTCAAGGCACAATGGAGAGAGTGGAGGGGCACCTCGTTAAGGCTCGTTAAGGGTCTGGGTAAGGCTCGTTAATGGTCTGGGTAAAGGTTATTTATATAAAGAGAGGCCGAGGGGCCGTGATGCTTTCAGACAAGTTCAGAACAAAGCTCTCAACGCCTCCAGGACCACAACATCCACACACACAGTTACACACACACAGTTACACACACACAGTTACACACACACAGTTACACACACACACACACACACACACACACACCATTTTAGATCTGCATAAATGAATGCTGTGATATAATGGGAATTGTAAAAATATACAGATTTCAATATGGTGTTGATTAGCTGGATTAAACAGATGCCTTGTTTAGCTGACAGATGTCAACCTCCATCATATCCCCAATCTACAGATGTCAATCACACAAACTATTTTGGGGGTTAAAAAGAAAAGGTTTGTGTTCATTGATAAATGGCCTTACAGAAATGTCTGTACAAATAAAGTTGAGTGAAATTGAACTGACTAGTGTAAGCTGCCCACAGTTGGCTAAAGAAGAGACCGAGGTGACGGAAGGGTGCTAGAGTGGGCCTCAGCTGTGTGTGTGTGTGTGTGTGTGCGACGCATAGAGGCCCCTGGGAGCCATTGCGTTTAGAGGCATTTCACAACTTTAAACGTTATTTCAGGAGAGCAGCGCAGGGCCACTGGGGCCAACACACACGGGGGACCTGTCACTCAGACTCATCGTCACAGCAACGCACCCTCGATCCGACAGCGGTCAGTCTCAGCGTGCGGCAGAGAGTGTGTGGCTGTGTGTCAAAGACCAGAACATGTACACACACACACACACACACGCAAACACCAGATCCCCCAGTGCTTGTGAGGATAAATGTGTTCTTGCTAATGTGTGTCTCTGAGTGACCATTAGCTTGACAAACAGTTAGGACCGCATTACGGGCCTGGCAGGCAGATCAATGGATGACGAATGAAAGGCTCAGAGGAGGAGGAGAAGGGCCCCCCTGCGGAGCTCCGCTCTCAGGCTGCCTGTACTAAGGCAGGCTCCCCACCGCGGAGCTCCATGTCAGAGCCCATCTGGGGCCCATGGAGAGAGGAAAAGATTGGGGGGTGGCCTGATTCCTTTTCATTCGAGTACTTGGTTCCTTAACGGTGTGTGTAGGTGTTCCTCATACCTGTGCTGACTCCTGAGTTGGCGATGACAGTGGCCTCGCTCCATTGGTCGGCGGAGGAGACTGAGTAGGATCTCTGGTGCATGCCGTCACCACGACTGTTAAAGGACACCAAGCTGATCCCACTGGCCATCTGAGAGGTAGACAAACTACTGGTCACAGAGCCTGATGGAGAGAGAGCGATGGAGAGGAAGAGGGGGAGAGAGGAAGGAGAATGTTAATCAGTCAGTTGTCAAACTGTTTCTTTTCTAGAATATTCAATAATTTACTGAAACCAACTCAAGGTTACAAGGACGTTTACATTAGAAAGAAAACTGCTCAGTTTTTCTTCGTCTACAATAAGAAAGACACTAATAAAGAAAGTTTGAACCTTGACCCCAAAGCAAACAACACAATGGATTGAGCTATGTCTACTGCAATAGGGCACAACACAGGGGACATAGTAAGGGCCCTCTCTCACTGTGGCCCCTGGCTCCACACATGTATCTGGCCGTGCTGTGCTGGGGGCTCCACATTAAGCATTAGCATTATAATAGGCTAACGTGACCGTAAACGGAGCCGAACAGAGCGGAGCGCTCATTTACCGCAGTCAATTACCCCAGTGCAGTGTGTGTGTGTGTGTGTGTGTGTGTGTGTGTAGAGTTGGAGCTAGGGCTGGATGTGATGAGAGCAGTGCCACCCTAGCCCAGAGGCTGCTGCTGTTGCTATGATACAGTACACTCTGTCCCACTGGACACATAACCAGGACTTTGGATTGGTAAACATACTGAACACACACACACACACGCTAATGTGCACTAACACGCAAACATACACACACGCCTGTACAGGAGTCACACACCATACCACACACACACACACACACACACACACACACA
The DNA here is from genome assembly GCA_023634145.1 of Thymallus thymallus. NCBI lineage: Eukaryota > Metazoa > Chordata > Actinopteri > Salmoniformes > Salmonidae > Thymallus > Thymallus thymallus. The sequence continues at coordinate 16,623,312 of CM042419.1, forward strand.
CACACGCGAACGGATCATAAAAGGAACACCATACAAGAAGCTCGCCGTTTAAATCAAACCCTTGAGTTGCCAGAGCTTTCAGCCTAACAGCTGAGAGAACCATTTGTCTTTTCCTCTCCTCCGTCTCCCTCCCTCCCTCCCAACCTCCCAACCTCCCTCACCTCGCTCTCTCTCATTACAGCTCATTTCTGGAGCTGCCTGAGTGGAGAGAGGACTCTGATTGCATTAATATTCATGACAGTAATTAGTACATGTATTATGGGTCACTGAATATTCATGCTATTAGTTTGGTCCTCCTGGAGCCATGCGCCTGTGTGTGGGTGTGTCTATGTGTGTGTGTGTGTGTGTGTTGGTGGGTGTGTGTTGGTGGGTGTGTGTGAGTTCACCCCTCAACAGTGGTCCTTTGTTTGACTCTTTGTTAAAGGTACAATTACAACAAAATACTGCAGGACACACAAAGGCCCACAAGGGTTGTGTGTGTGTGTGGGACGAGGTGTGTGTGTGTGTGTGCGTGCACGTACGTGAGAATGTGTAAGCATGCGTGTGCCTGAGAATGTGTGTGTATGTGTGTGTGTGTGTCTCTCCGTCACTCACCAGGGCCACCAGGTCCCAGCTGCAGACTGTTCATGTCCTTGGCCAGGCCGTTGGTCTTCGGGCTGGGGACAGCAGCGCAGGTAGACACCGCTCTGGGAGGCCTCTTCCCTGGGACCTTCACCGTTGTCCTCAACAGATCGATCTCCTTCCCATGGACGTTCTGCATGTAGTCCTACAGGAGACAGACAGGGAGACAGTCCACCATCAATACACACTTATAGATTACAGATAAAAGCTTTTTGATAAATAGGGATTTTTCTATAACTAGTGACAATGGGGTTTGCTCAGAATACAGAGACGCATACTTGTGGGTTACATAGTTATAATATTTACAGTCCTAGCTACCTAGAACACCATATCTAAATGCATTATTCATTAGGTTAAGCTACTTGGCAGCATCCGTCCCTGGAGACAACATAACAGGTTTGTGATTCCAGTGGGCTTGACAGTTGGTGTTTACAGGATCACTATTAAACTAATGAAAGACAGTAGAGTCCTCGTTAAAAATGATGGTTTCTTTAGGGAAGCAGTCCCTGAAGTGTGTGTGTGTGTCAGACAGGCAGCGCACTGAGTAGGGGTCAGTCACCCCTCTCCAACATGAATGAGGGCTTAGACCATGTGCAGAAACAAAGCTCTCACAGACTCTTACACCGACTGTGACACGATCAAAGACCGTTCTGAACCAAGCGGCGCAGTGTGTGATTGTGTTCAAGACTTGGTGTGTGTTCATAATCATGTCTGTGTTTTCATAATAATGTGTGTGTGTGAGATTATGTGTGTGTGTGTGTGTGTGTGTGAGGGCTGAGAGACAAGGAGCATCCTGGGAGGCCGTGCGGACCACCTCACTCTCGCAGGAGGCAAACAAAAGGCCAATTCAAAGCCGAGTGCTCTCAACACAGCTTAACAAGCCGCCAGAGAGCCCTTGAGCTGGGGCCCCTGGAGGCGTTACAAGGGCCCAACTCGGCCCAGCGCAGCACAGCGCAGCCCGGCCCAGCGCAGCCTGGCCCAGCGCAGCCTGGCCCAGCGCAGCCTGGCGGCAGTAATTGAGTCTCCATCTGCATCATAGAACTTTCATCATCTGATCCACACATCATAAATGAATGTGAGAGAGGAAGGAGAGAGGAAAGGAGAGAGGAAAGGAGAGAGGAAAGGAGAGAGGGAAGGAGGGAAAACTCAAGAAAGAGTTGACAGCGCGCTTGAGAAAGATGATAAATACAGTAGAGGTAACGTCTAACATTACAAAAAAAGTAATCAATGCATAAAATAGCATTTAATCATCTAAGGTCGTCTACAGCTAAACGGTGTCAATACATATGAAGTGAGATTAGATTTGTCACACAACAAATTAACAACTGAATGACTCCTTGGCACAAGGACCAGTTTCTTCCTGTTTCTTCGAGGACTGACGTGGCTCCTAGTTTTCCTGCCAATTACACGGCATCCTGTTGCCATCCACTTAATTAGCTGCATTAATGTGATTTCTTTGCACATAGTCGAGCAATTAAGAGCGTTGCTGATTGAGTTTGATTCAATTAGCCTCCGCAAACACGCTAATTGATGCCTGCGCTGCAGATGCACAGTCATCAGGAAAACCTGCCCAGCTCAGCGCTGGAGGAGCATGTGTGTAGGTACATGCGCGCGTGTGTGTACGAGTGCGTGTGTGTAGGGAAAGTAGTAAGTTAGGACTCATCCCAGGGACTCGACACCTTCGGGATTTTCAATAGATTGCATCATATTTTAAGGCTATCCTTCAGGTTGCTATCGAGCTAGTTAGTTTTCTTACATTTACCATCCACTCATTCTGCCTCTACGGTTGTTCCACTGCAGTAGCTGGGACGCTAATCCAACCCAATCAAATTAGAGCAAATTGATTTTGCCTCCTCCTCTTTGCGTCCTCCCCTCCATCCATCTCTCCATCTACATGTGTGTCTAGACTCCAGTCAGTGTGGCATTAGGAAAATTATTCAGAATCTAATTAACAATAACAATAAGGCCTGATTGGAATCCGGGGGAGTGATGGAATGGGGGAGGGGGAGGAGGAAGGAAGGGATAGTGGTTCAGGGCCGGGAGAGGGGACATTGTGGTCCTGTGTGGGCCAACCGAGCAGCCAGGTGGGCAATTAGAGCAGGCCATTACAATGGTGCTATTACACATCCTCAACGTCAGCCCTGTGCAAACAGACGACGTGGGCTTTCTAATTAATATTGTTGCTCTCTGTGTGTGTGGGTGTGTGCCTCCGCTGCAACAAGCGCGCCGTCTGCCCAGTGAGAGGCTGACACACACACACACACACACACGGAGGAGGAGGAGACCAGAGGTTAGCCTGGCCGCTAATGGGCCAACACAGTGGCTGATGGATTAGCAGCGAGCGGTAAAACACCCGCTGCAGTAAAATGGGACAATTAGATATAAAGTGAGTGTGGAGGGCAGAGTGACGGACAGACAGCACTACATTAGAGACAATGAGTGATGCTGACCCCAGTGACCTCTGTTGTTCCACACTGAGACTGGAGGGGTACAGGTTACAACAGGTTGTCAGGAGGACGGTAGTGTCACTGTGATCATGTCATTGTAATAGTCAATCAGAGAGGAAGTTCTCCAACTAGCTGGTCTGGTTGCAGCAGGGACGGACAGTTAGAATGGAATGAAAACGAGAAAGGATGTTTCCCCCAGATTCACTTAGAGTGAACATATATCAACGTGCGCGGCCTATCTAGTCTTCCAACAGAGCATGTGTATGTTATGTGTGATGTGTGTGTGCTGAGTGCATGTTTGTGCAAGCAAGAATGAGTGACATGTGTTTACAGGTAATATATGAGAGATGTGTGTGTTCATGTATAGTGTGTGTGTTCATGTATAGTGTGTGTGTTCATGTGTAGTGGGTGTGTTCATGTATAGTGGGTGTGTTCATGTATAGTGGGTGTGTTCATGTATAGTGGGTGTGTTCATGTATAGTGGGTGTGTTCATGTATAGTGGGTGTGTTCATGTATAGTGGGTGTGTTCATGTATAGTGGGTGTGTTCATGTATAGTGTGTGTGAGTTGTGACAGGTGGTACTCACGTGCAGGCTGGGGTGATAGGTGAGCAGGCCGTTGTCACACAACGTCACGTACTTCTTCTTCCACTCCTTGTTCAGAGTCTTGCCACTCCTCTTCAGAAGCATGCCCTGTACCACAACAACAGACAATATAGATACATGTTTAGCACAGTTGGCATGCCCTGTAGGAACACACAGAGACCAACTATATATATATACACACACACACACACACACACACACACACACACACACACACACACTTGAAGTCGGAAGTTTACATACACTTAGGTTGAAGACATTAAAACTCATTTTTCAACCACTCCACAGATTTCATGTTAACAAACTATAGTTTTGGCAAGTTGGTCCAGCCTTCCATAAGGATTAGAAAATTGGTCTGGTTTGGGTGTGTGGTAACACATCATTCAAAGATCAAAAGACCTACCCAAGGCCCTCAGAAGAAAGATTATTGATGCCCATGAGTCTGGGAGGGGTTACAAATCCATTTCCAAGCAATTCGAAGTATATAATTCCATTTCCAAGCAATTCGAAGTACATCATTCCACGGTCTGACGAAAATTCAAGACCACTGGGAAACTACCTAGGACAGGTCTTCCCACCAAAGAAAGGGGCCTCTGCTCTCAAAAAATTATATCAAGACACAACTGACTTTACCCAGGTGTTTGTACAGTGGGGAGAACAAGTATTTGATACACTGCCGATTTTGCAGGTTTTCCTACTTACAAAGCATGTAGAGGTCTGTAATTTTTATCATAGGTACACTTCAACTGTGAGAGACGGAATCTAAAACAAAAATCCAGAAAATCACATTGTATGATTTTTTAATAATTAATTTGCATTTTATTGCATGACAAATATTTGATCACCTACCAACCAGTAAGAATTCCGGCTCTCACAGACCTGTTAGTTTTTCTTTAAGAAGCCCTCCTGTTCTCCACTCATTACCTGTATTAACTGCACCTGTTTGAACTCGTTACCTGTATAAAAGACACCTGTCCACACACTCAATCAAACAGACTCCAACCTCTCCACAATGGCCAAGACCAGAGAGCTGTGTAAGGACATCAGGGATAAAATTGTAGACCTGAACAAGGCTGGGATGGGCTACAGGACAATAGGCAAGCAGCTTGGTGAGAAGGCAACAACTGTTGGCACAATTATTAGAAAATGGAAGAAGTTCAAGATGACGGTCAATCTCCCTCGGTCTGGGGCACCATGCAAGATCTCACCTCGTGGGGCATCAATGATCATGAGGAAGGTGAGGGATCAGCCCAGAACTACACGGCAGGACCTGGTCAATGACCTGAAGAGAGCTGGGACCACAGTCTCAAAGAAAACCATTAGTAACACACTACGCCGTCATGGATTAAAATCCTGCAGCGCACGCAAGGTCCCCCTGCTCAAGCCAGCGCATGTCCAGGCTCGTCTGAAGTTTGCCAATGACCATCTGGATGATCCAGAGGAGGAATGGGAGAAGGTCATGTGGTCTGATGAGACAAAAATAGAGCTTTTTGGTCTAAACTCCACTCGCCGTGTTTGGAGGAAGAAGAAGGATGAGTACAACCCCAAGGACACCATCCCAACCGTGAAGCATGGAGGTGGAAACATCATTCTTTGGGGATGCTTTTCTGCAAAGGGGACAGGACGACTGCACCGTATTGAGGGGAGGATGGATGGGGCCATGTATCGCGAGATCTTGGCCAACAACCTCCTTCCCTCAGTAAGAGCATTGAAGATGGGTCGTGGCTGGGTCTTCCAGCATGACAACGACCTGAAACACAGCCAGGGCAACTAAGGAGTGGCTCCGTAAGAAGCATCTCAAGGTCCTGGAGTGGCCTAGCCAGTCTCCAGACCTGAACCCAATAGAAAATCTTTGGAGGGAGCTGAAAGTCCGTATTGCCCAGCGCCAGCCCCGAAATCTGAAGGATCTGGAGAAGGTCTGTATGGAGGAGTGGGCCAAAATCCCTGCTGCAGTGTGTGCAAACCTGGTCAAGAACTACAGGAAATGTATGATCTCTGTAATTGCAAACAAAGGTTTCTGTACCAAATATTAAGTTCTGCTTTTCTGATGTATCAAATACTTATGTCATGCAATAAAATGCAAATTAATTACTTAAAAATCATACAATGTGATTTTTTGGATTTTTGTTTTAGATTCCGTCACTCACAGTTGAAGAGTACCTATGATAAAAATTACAGACTTCTACATGCTTTGTAAGTGGGAAAACCTGCATAATCGGAAGTGTATCAAATACTTGTTCTCCCCACTGTATAGATATATATATATATATTTTTTTTTTTTAAATACATTTTCTGGGTGTAAAAACAATTTTAGTGTAAACTTAAATGACTAAAGTATGTAGAAAATATAATTTAACTATATATTTTTCCAGAAATATCTTATTGTTGTATTCCTCATTTCTGGAACTAGAACTGAGTCAGGGAGACAGTATAAGACGCCATGGGCTAAACAAACTCAATGCAGTCACCAAGTTCAGAATGATGATGCAAAACGTGATCTCTCCTCACTACATTTGTGTGACACTCCCTGACCAGAGAAACAAAGATCCTTAGAAAAACCACTTCAACTAAGAGACTATATATACACTCCCTGACCAGAGAAACAAAGATCCTTAGGAAAACCACTTGGAGGGAGAGACACAGAAATATAACCAGCAGAAGTAGCGAGTGAACAAACTAACAAAAAACTGAAATGTTCTTTGGACACATTAGCACCGACCCAAGACTGTTAACATCCTTCTCCCTCTCTCTTCTCTCTCCTACACACATCAGCTGCGGCTGACTGGCCCTTTAGGGCGGCTGCCCACCCACACTGCATTTCAGGCAAATTCATTAGGCAAGAGGGGATATAACTGTCCGCTGATTAGCAATTACAGCCGGGCTGCTGCGTGTGTCACTTCACTGGACCTGTTAGACATTAACACCGTGTTAACACCCACAGACAGGGAGATATTAATAGAGTCCAGACACAGAGGAGAGGGTGATGAGGGGATAAGGCCTGACTAGCACGCAAAGGGTGGGGAAAGAGACAGAGAGAGACAGAGAGAGACAGAGAGAGGACAGCCAGGCGCTTTGATAGACAGAGTCCTGCCCTGCGTGTTCTGGCATTGTTCACATTTCATTAAGGCCTCGTAGTGTCCCTTGGCTTGGACAAAGGAGGAAGCAGAGGAGCCAACGACCCTGCCTGGGAATGATTGCATATCTCATAATTGGGCGCCAGAAAACAAACTTGTCAATGAAAAAAGGTCTCTGTAATGGGAGTAGCAAGCGACAGACAGTACAGTAACGAGGGCTGGCCAATAAGCAGCTCTACTCTGCAGTACAGAATGATTACATACAGAATGATTCCTCTCCTAATAGAGGCAGCCAGGTCCCTGTTGAACTGAGCAGGATATGATATACTGTGTTTTTGCCGAGTGATGCAGTTTCTTTCTCCATTCCTCCTATCAGTGGGTTGGTGTCACAACAATCACTGTTGAAACACTATTAAAGAGAAAACTCATCATATCAGCGCCGGTTTGGCTTCTCATCCCAGCTCAGATTTTAACTTCAAAAAGGTACAAGCTAGTGATAGTCCTGAAAATCCTTTAGGGTGTAGAGAAAGAGTGAAAGAGAGCGAGAGAGAGGGAGAGAGCGAGAGAGGGAGGTAGCCAAGTGTCACAGACCGGGGAGTGAACCAAGTGGCCAATATTTCTTCTACAATGTGGCCCTGTTTGTGATAGAAGTGTGCATATTAATTTCAGCCATCCATCGCAGAGACGACAAGCGATCAGTTTGCAGGGGGAAGGCTAATTGAACGGCACGTCGACCCTCCAGATTGGTAATATCTTTCATTATTCAACTTCCCCGCTCCGCTAGTGACACACACCTTGCCTCTATTTCACCTCCGGGGGCCTGACAGCTCACAAGGTCTTCCGATCGAACGCACAAGAATAAATGGAGGAAATAAATACATCCCCGGATATACTCTCTCTCTTCCTCGTTGCTATGGAGACACTGAAGTATTGTGGGTAGTGCTTAGGAAAAGGTCGATCGCCCAGGAGGGGCTGAGGAGATGATGTCCTTCATTCCTTTTAGTGAGGAAAAGCTTCCTCGAAACGTGCTGCAAGGGCGCGATAAATAATTTATATAGCTGTTCAACGGTTCGTGTTCGAACCATAACTGTTACTACAACAAACAGGCCTGTATTTTATTTTACTCAGGTCCAAAATGGGTATCTAGAAAACAATCAACATTCCAAAACCTCCCGCCCTCAGTTGGGCTGCACCTATCTCTCAAAGCAGACCTGCCAGTGGAGCCGTTCAGTTGTAAACAAACAGTCCGATAAGGGGAGAACCTTTCCCAGGTTCATTTCCTTTCTATTGAAACACACTTATATACTCTCTAATCACTATCATCACCCTTTTTTCTCCAGACAATGGACCCTCCCTTGGTCCCTTGAGGGGACTGACAGCCGGCCCATTTGGGTGATAGGGGGGAGGCACCATCTCCTGAGAGGAACTATCTCTCCCCGGGCGATCTGGAGGGGGCCCATTATTCTTGGGTGTCCCTGGAGAGTGGTTGCCTAAATTAAGGGTGTCATCCCCAAACAGGCAACTCCTGTCTTGGGGGCTGTCAAGAGGTGCGTAGGAGGGCTCAGGGCTGGCTAAGGTGTGTCTTGAGTGATGCCTCTGTGAAAGGCGCTGTTCGGACGCTCCTCTATCGCTTGGCCATCTGATCTGGCCTGAAGAGACGTCCACTCTGCAAGCCAAACCACACCACCCACTGGTCGTTCATCATCACTGGACAGGACAGTGGTGTGAATACAGGCTGATGTCCCTATAGCCCTGATCAATGGGACATAGTGGAGAAGGGAGGGAATAGACCTGGTTTGTCTGACTAAGAGAAGGCATTAACAGACAGGCTGAACGAGGAAGTGAGAGAGATTGCTACTACAGCGCAGATGAAAACTGCCCCCCCAACAGACAACAGCCCTTTCGCCATGCGGATAATAAACTGTTATGAGTAGGTGCATGCACAGGCAAACCCGCACATGGGCATGAGAGAAATGCCAACATACACACTACTGATGCGCGGGTTTACTCATAAACCTGCAGTCAGGTTTAGGGTAATTAAATACTGTGTGGATGAAGGGCAGGTAGGTGGCAGGTGGGTTTAATAAAGATAAAACAAAACCTTTAAAAAATCCTTAAATGTATCGACTCTTGTGCAATTTATATCCATCTATAGACTACATTTAGGTTTTTGTGATTGTTGTGTGATAATTGTGAGGCACTATTCAAATTCGACTGTCACAAGACGGGAACTTCAAATAGGCCTATGGCACGTCATGGGAACTATAGCCTTCTGTTCAGATGGATTAAATGGAAACTGAAATCTGGACACTGCCTGTAGAACACTAGCATCTCACATAGCATTAATTTTAAGGTTGCAATATGCAGAAATCGCGCCGCCATTTCCTGGTTGCTAAAATTCTAATAGTTCGCCTAATTTTAGTTTATGTGACACAACCAGTAGTTGTCGTGTACCATCTAAACCAATGTGAAATATATTTTCCATAACCAAAAATATTATATTTATCAGCTGGTGTACAAAAGTAAAAGACACAAATACGAAACTTAAGAACAGGAAGCATAGAAATAGAGCACATAGAACAGATCTACAGCTTCTTAGACTTGCTTTAAATGAGAATGACAGATCTATAACTTGCCCAAAACGTTACATATTGCAGCTTTAAGTTTTTATTGCAGTAAAATGATACACCAAATGTAGGCTACATTTTAAATGAAGAAATACTGATGTATTTATTATTTCAGCATCTTGAGAGAACGCTAATGTACAGTTAGATACCGTCTGTAGAGGTGCCATCTTTATCAGCATCATAAAAACATGCATCCAAGATTAACTGAAATCTTATCAGAAACATGTTGGGTTGTTTTCACAGCTTTCTAGTTCCTAAAACTTTCCCTTTAAATTTTTTTGTTGAGTCATTGCATTTTCTCCACGGCCCCTAAACATCGTTTTTTTTGTTATTTCATTTTCTCCACGGCCCCTAAACGTCTTCGCTCCGCGAAAGATACAGATGACAGAGAAAAGCATGAAATCTATAAATGTATGACATTATTCTGGTTAGCAAGGGTTTATTTAGTCTTCTAGGGCAACATACAGTATAATGACAGAAGAGAACCTGCCTGTATCTAATTACAGACAAGTTGACTAACTAATAGCCTAGCAAAATGTCGGATATTATAAGCAGAAACATCTACCCTGTGAAAAATCATTCCACCGTCTGACTGTAGCCTACAGCGCATTTCCTATATTAGCGGGTTAGGGTCGGGTACGGGCCTCAGATTTGCACCTAATCACATATAGTCGGGCAGCTGCGTATGGGCTAATAGCAATTGCGGGCGGGTGCAGGTAAACAAACAGTTGACCCACTCACCCCTAACATACACACAATCTATCATGGCATTTATGACAAGGTCAGCGTTGATGAGGCAAGGACAGGAAAGGGCAGGCCCAGCGGAGCATAGCGGGGCGAGGAGCAGCGAGAACCAGATCAAATAAAACACCAAAGAAGAAGAAAATGCTCCCTCTATCCCTGGTTGCGTGTCAAACAGAACCCTAAATAGTGCACTACTTTTGACCGGGGCACATAGGGCTATTGTCAAAAGCAGTGCACCATGTAGGGAAAAGGGTGCATTTTGGGATGTAGCCTGGCAACTGATTTATCTGATAAGAGTTCTGGATAATTAATTAGAAACTCAATTATCCAAACCTTACTTCAGCAGTCTCAATTCATTAGCAGATAAAGCCTCTCTCGCCCCGTTGCCGTTTCTGACAGAGAGAGAGAGGGGATGGATGGAGAAGGGACCCATTCGTTCTTTCCTTTCCTGAACGAGTTAAAAGAAGCCCCTGGGGACAAAGCCACATGTTCTTCTTCCATATAATCAGTCTTGTTAAAGAAGCTCTTTAGAGAGACTTCTTTCTCAACAGGAAACAGATAGATAATGGAGACTGATACTACCATCAGGGAGACGCACAGAAAAAGACACACATACACAAACAAAATGCACCATAAACCCACAAAGTCCCCATTGGGACACTTGAGTCCCAGTGTGTTCAGACAGAACAATCCTGTATCAACCAGAAACTCGACTGCTCAGTAGAGAATACTGTAACCAGATCAGAACCACTACACAATCTAAAAGCCATCACGCTCCTTTGATTGACGCCTGTGTGTTTCTCATTTCATTGTTTCTCCCAAACTAAAAAGAACAACCCCCTCCAACCCCAACCCCCTCCACCCCCAAATCTCATTTCCAGGGGTTAGTGTGCATGACAAAAATGTCATCATGGCCAAAATAGCTCCGAGCAGTCGTCACGGCGACAACCTTTTCCCTGGGAAATGATATTTTCCCAATCCGGCGGAAGGCGGATCGTCGCCACTCGTTTCAGGGCCTTGATAGCAGGTCTTTAATATTCACCGTCTTAATTAGGAGACGCCGTTAATTTCATTAAATTCTTTGGCTGCTAAATGAAGCAGATTATGAGACATCTTTTATTGCCAAGCGTGAAATTACAGCCTGCCCGCTGCCAATGGCAGGGCGAAACTAATGAATTACATGGTAAATAACAGCCGAATTAACCATCCAATTTAACTTCTTACTAAGAGGAATCAGGCGTCAGAGGGGAGGAGGCAGAGATGGAGACTGTCAAAACCACCCAGCCCTGTGTCTTCTGATGTTATACCACTATAGGCAATTACTACCGTGGTACTAATCAGCTCCTCACAAAGAGAACCAACCCCAACCACAAGCTTCGATGCTTTTGGACTCATTTGAAAAAATGATCACGTGGATGGGATGGCCAAATGACTATTGAATGTCATGATGAGCTGGATGGAGGGCCAGGCTACGAAGCTGTGGAAAGACCACCTTTCACTCTTAGGATGAACCAAGACCCTCATCTTAACCAGCTCTACCTCCCATTGGTGCATCCATGCCCATCTGTCTAGACCAATAGCCAGTGTCCAAGTCAACAGTAGATTAATTCGTTAGACTGTTGTTTCTCCCTGCCTGTCGTCAGCAGGTGGGTTGACAGAGACGTGTTGGCGAGGCGAGCATCTCGATCTCTTCGGCAATTACGGGCTAATTAGGAGCGTGGAGCAGATGTCGGCGGAGACGCCACCGTAAACACCGTCTGTAAACAAAGCTGCCGATTTCCGCTCGCCACTCGCTTTTCAAAGAAACCCTCAGCCCCAATCAGAAAAGGCTTAGAACGGCCATGTTGCATCCTGGGTAAAATAACCGGTAATAGCAGCAGTCACTGACCCCATCATGACCCTGCTACATTATTTAAAAAAATGTAACATTTGAGTAATTTTAGCAGACGCTCTTATCCAGAGCGACTTACAGTAGTGAGTGCATACACATACTTTTTCCCCAGTACTAGTCCCTAGTGGGAATCGAACCCACAACCTTGGCATTGCAAGCGCCATGCTCTACCAACTGAGCCACACGGGACCAAGAACAGCAAACAACAAACATTCTAAAAGTTCCAAACGCCAAACAGACTCAAACAACAAAGCTGTAGCGAAAACTAATCCCACTAGTTACTGTTGTCACATAAGTCTCACAGGAGAAGAGTGTCTATCTGCACAGTGAAAGACCCACGACGACCCGATGCGTGTAGCTAGGTGACACGGCTGACCCTGTCACACCCATACTCAGCGTAGAGTGTGTGTGTGTGTATAATGTTGGACCTCTGGGGTTTTGGGCTTTCTAATTGCTGCAGAGTGGGAGTCCGCCCCACCCTCTTTATAAATGCCCAGTGTGCTGAAGACTGCTTGTTTGGCCTGGCTGGCAGTGTTAGGTTTTAATGAGCACCCTAACTAATGAAGGCATAGTCTTCCTTCCACAGGCTTTATCGTGAGCACACACACACACACAAACTCTAGTCACCTTGAGGGGGAGTCAGAACAATAGCCCATCCTAATGAGATCACGGCTAACAGCAAATAAACTACGCTGGGGAGTTAGTAGTGCTGGGAGAGAGCACCAAGAACACACACGTATATTTTTAAACAGGGGCGCAGTTGTCAATGGGGAAATGCCCCCCCCCCCCCCCACATTCTGAAATTGCATTTTTGTCCCCCCACCCCCCAGTTTTATCACTGGAATGTGATACAAAACGAGGCAACGGTGTGCATTAGGACCATGCGGATGCCTCCGAGCGGTCGGGTAGGCTGTTGAGTGTTTATCCGACTGAATACAAAAAATAATAATAATAATAATAAATGATGCCCCCCTCCCACTTCTAAAACCAAAGTTGCGCCCCTGTGTTTAGAGAACGACTGATCATCGGCATAGCCGATTTCCCCTTATAGCGCGAGCACACTTAGCCTCTCCTGCAAGTCGGCGCCACTCATTGCTAGTTAGCCTGTCCTAAATATGCATTTAACAAACTTTACTAATTCCACACGGAATGTAAACATTTTGAAAGTGTTAATGAATTTGCTGTTCGGCAAAACAATGTCCGTACAGGCTGCAGCACGTCACAAAGCAACATACAGGTAGCTTGCTTGCTAGGTAAGTTAAGCATTAAGCATAGAGCTAACATTGCTAGCTATGAAGCTAACGTCAGTTAACTACCGTTACTCGCTACGAAGCTAACATCCGTTCACTAACGTTACCCTAGAACTTTTTTGCGATAGCTGATTTCCACATCATAACGCAAAAATATATATATATGCTAATTTCAAAGCTGATTTCACCAATAATGATAATGTTGTTAATTCTCTGAGTTAACTAGCTAACGTTACATGACTTGTCTTTCCCTTGAGGAGAAGAACTGCCCATGTCAACTGCCTGGCTACATGACAAGCAAGTGGTGTCTTTTCTTGTCTTATAAAAGAAAACAATAGGCTACTTATATGAAAATGTTGTTTATCAGTAGGCCTATCATGGTCCTAAATGAACGGGAAATAGATTGTAGTCCCATCAGCCTACACAAGCTCAATAACTCAATGCAGGCATACACTCCTATTGAATATGAATTCACTTGTATTGTGAATGGGCCTACGCCATCTTGATTTACCCAGTTTATCAAGAGATTGACCATTCAAATAAATTATTACTATCATTATTTTGTTATGCAGTTATATTGTTAAAAATGTCAAATTGAATGTATGGTTGTATAATTGATTTGTTATTGCATACATGGTTGTCTTGGGGAACATTTCTCAAAGACAAACGTAATGATATTTATTATCGGCATAAAATATCAGCTGTCGGCCTCCTTGACCCCCAGAAATCTGTATCGGCCGTTAAAAACCCATATCCGTCGTTCTCTACTGTATCGGCCGTTAAAAACCCATATCCGTCGTTCTCTACTGTGTCGGCCGTAAAAATCCCATATCCGTCGTTATCTACTGTATCGGCCGTTAAAAACCCATATCCGTCGTTCTCTACTGTGTCGGCCGTAAAAAAAAACATATCCGTCGTTCTCTACTGTGTCGGCCGTTAAATACCCATATCCGTCGTTCTCTACTGTGTCGGCCGTAAAAAAAAACATATCCGTCGTTCTCTACTGTATCGGCCGTTAAATACCCATGTCCGTCGTTCTCTACTGTATCGGCCGTTAAAAACCCACGTCCGTCGTTCTCTACTGTATCGGCCGTTAAAAACCCACGTCCGTCGTTCTCTACTGTATCGGCCGTTAAAAACCCATATCCGTCGTTCTTTAATGTTTATCCTAATTATCTTACATTCGTAAAGTCAAACGATGTCACACAAGTCACCCATAATTATGAGCAAATCAAAGGCAATCCTCTTTGCCTGTAGTTTCTGAACATGTTAAGATCTGATGGCAAAAAGCAGCGTTGCTGTTGACACCACTGATTCCTAATAACATCCCCATCCTCCTCCTCCTCCTCCTCCTCCTCCTCCTCCTCCTCCTCCTCCTCGCGTGATTAATTGACCGCCGATTACGACTGTACCTTTAAGGAGCCGCCGCGCGACTCTGCAAACCTAACACAAGCAGACATCTGCCAAAGTGATTAGATTAAAGAGTGTCCCCTTCCTCTCCTCTTCAACATGGCACACAAACAAGGAAGGACACCCAACACGAGCCAGTCAGGGAACACGTTCTCTTGGTGAACGTGTTGTGTCGCTACCCCTCTGAGGGAGAGCTGGCATGTATGGAGTCGTAGCATACGGTGCTTCTGGTACAATTTGTGGACGAGGTCTGACCGTGTTCAACAAGAAAAGGTGAGGTGGTGCGCGCGCGTGTGTGTGTGTGTGGAGGGTTGCAGGAGTCAGACGCAGCAGCGCTCATTAAAATGGAGTGTAAACTGAGTGCTAATGGGGAGGCAGGTAGCTAAGCTGCTGCCATCTCTCCACACACACACACACACACACACACACACACACACACACAGTCTAATTAGGGAACAGGTCTGCCAGCAGCCGACAGAGGCAGGAGGGGAGATGGAGAGAGACATACAGAGATACACATTCTCCAAGAGGAAAGTCCTCGGGGAACGATCAAATCAATTAACATCCAGCTCAAAAAAAAGAGGAGCAGCTCTGGCTGTGGCCCGCTGCCTCTGAGCGATGCCTGCTCCATGTTATTCTCCAACCTCTGTCTGTCTGTCTGGGGCTGGCGGCTGTCAGGTGGGCTGAGTGTGTGTGTGTGTGTGTGTGTGTGTGGTCGTGCCAGGCCTGGCTCACCGTGTCTCGTGTTGGCGAAACAATGGCCGACTCAACAGGGGCCACAGCCAAACCCATATGATGATGGAGGGTAATTTTAGACTGTTGCTCTACGTCATCTCTCTAAAACTCATCAACACACAGCTAGCGCCACACCTCCCATCTGCCACCAGTGATATGCGTGTGTGTGGCCCTCTTCATTTGTACATCATTATCAGCCATTGACTTCACAGGAGTTATGCAAATTGAGTGGCTGGACCCAGGAGGATTTTACTGCTGCCAGACAGACAGGACGTGTGAGTGAGAGGCTCTTCTACAGGGACAGGAGAACACACTCACACACACACTCCTCCAATCCATCTTCATCACGAGAAATGTTTGACAAATAGTTCAACATGGATCCTTATTGAAAGCACAACATCATCATTGTTGTTGAAACAGAGATAAGCTCACACACACACACACACACACACACACGCACACACAGCTGTGTTCTGTTCTGCTGCTCTATAAGCATAGTGAGTATACGCCTGGGCTCTCTCTCCTCTGAGTCACTTCCTGCCAAGTCATCCTCCGTGTACTGCCACAGCGCAGACTAAAAACATTGCTAACCATAGATAGGATGCAGAGGTCAATTACATGAAGCTCTACCGCTATCCTGTCTACGTATAGACATGGGACTGAACGGCAGATTGGGTTATGTGACTAATAGACCATCCTGATTGATGAGAGGCACTTAGAGAGAAGCAACACCATGCTAACTGGATGCCTGGGGAATAACACAGGAACCAGTTGCTACATCATAGTCATATTTCCTTCCGGTGGGAAGTATCGGGATAATTGTAAACATCTCACAAGTAAACATCATGTCGTCCCTGATAGAGGGGACAAGACAATTTACTCTGCTCTCTGCTGTTCAGTCCCAGCGGGGGCCTCCTGGCGCAGCAGCACCACAGAGACGCGGTCTCTCTCGACGAGCTGCGCGACACGGCCCCGGCACCAACTACCGCGCCGCAGCTTACAAACGCAGCACGTCGTTGAAAGGAGGCCCCTAATCAGAGATGCAATTTGTTCATTAGTGGATTACAAACGAGGCCGCCGCGCTGATATGAGAGGCCGTGATTAGCACCCGCTAATTGGCTGATTTCCTTATACTCCAGTTGAAGCGGCTCACAGGAGATGCCAGGCTCTCCCCCTCCCGCTTTCGTTGGTTCGCTCGGCTCTTGTTTGCGACAAATTAAGGCCAACTCAAACAATCTCTTCACGATTACAGTGGGGGGAGAGAAGGAAGAGGAGGGGGGAGCTCTTAAGCTCTCTGATTCAATCCCCCTCCCCTTCCTCTACACCCCCCTTCCTCTCCACCCAACCCTAACTCCCTACCCGCCACCCCCCTGCCGATGCCCCAATCAAAGCGCTCGGTTACACAGGAAAAGGCAGGGCTTTGAAAAGCACAGAGAGGAAGAGGGGAGCGGAGGTCCATATGCCAGCCGGCAGACTGCACTTCATTAACAACCCTCAGCCTCTTCTCCCTCTCTCCAGCTCTCCCTCTCTCCCCTCTTTCTTTTTGACAAGGAGAGAGGAATGGGGGGGGGGGGGGCAGTGGGAGGGAGACAGAGCGACGGGGGGACAGAGAGGAGAGTGAAAGAAAGTGAGAGAGTGAAATCCCTTCCCGCTCCTTATACTAATGATCTCATTTCAATACCCGGGAGAACCCCCAACTCTAATTGATGTCAAGTGTGTGCTTTCGCTGTTAATCAAGGAGAAGGCATCAAACGGAGGGAGCCTGGCTGTGTCTGGGCTTCACGCTCTGATCACAGGCAGCACTCGTTCTCTGGGAAATCAGCAACACGTCGCTGCCGGACCCTAATTATCCCCGTAGCAGACGGCCAGATCTGATCATACCTGCTTAATTGGGATAGCTCGGCCGCTTCCAATGCTGTCCGCTCGGCCCTCCAGTCCTTTCTTGTCCCTGTCTGACTCGCTGGCCTTCCGAGACTGTGGAGAAGGAGAACAAGAATGGGTTACACAGGCCCTGAGTAAGGCCTTCTGAACAAAGAGCCTGAACAAGGGTCTGTCACAGCCCTCTTCTAGTCTTCACATAACAGGCCTCTTCAAATGTCTGCTAGAGGTGACTGGGGTTATTATGGTGTATATGAGTCAACTTGACCCAGTTGTTGACCTCTCTCTAAGTTGCTAAGGAACTGGGAAGTGGGCATGATGAATGTGTCTGTACAGTCTAGAAGGGGGTCATATAAAACCTTATATTCTCCGTATATTCTCACTGTAAGCTACTTACAATTTAAAAGTATTTTAGATAATTTTGTATGTATTTGCCAACATTCATATTTTGAAAATCTAATAACACGAGTTAATAATTAAGAAGTAGAGGTCCTACGTGTGTATGTGTATCTTGACTCACAGTGAAGAGGTTGGAGCGGCGTTTTGACTGCTTGCGGACGGGCGTGGGGGTGTTGGCAGTCTGGGGGACGTCGATGCGTAGCTCCTTCTGACTGGTGCTGGGGGTGGAGGGTACTGACGAGGAGTAGTCACTCAGACTGCCACCGCCATTACTGGTCTGCTACAGAGACACAGAGACACTTCTAGTATCTTTATGTACTGTGTTGGTAACACTAACTTAGTTCAGAAAGAGGGAGAGTTTGTATGAGTGAGAGTAAACACAGAGAAAGAGGGAGAGTATGTATGGGTGAGAGTAAACACAGAGAAAGAGGGAGAGACAGAAAAATATAAAAGTGTGTGATAGTGAGAAAAGAGAGAGAGAAAGGAAAGGAGAGATAGAAGGTTGAACATCATGACAGACACTACACTATTACACAGCTGGTACAGTATCCCCTCTTCATAATGACAGACACTACACTATTACACAGCTGGTACAGTATCCCCTCTTCATAATGACAGACACTACACTATTACACAGCTGGTACAGTATCCCCTCTTCATAATGACAGACACTACACTTTTACACAGCTGGTACAGTATCCCCTCTTCATAATGACAGACACTAAACAATTACACAGCTGGTACTGTATCCCCTCTACATAATGACAGTGAGTCACTACATCTGTCTCACTCATAACCTCTATGATTCTACCTAGATTCCACAACACTGTACTGTACAACATGAGCCCCAGCTTGGGAGAGGATTATGGGTAACATTGAAGATACACTGAGGGCCATTCTGCAGTAGGAGAGTACTGTTACTGTGTGAAAACAACCCTGATTCTCAGGGGATGAGCTGGGCTATGGAGACAAGCTGAATGATGCCGTTTTAATGACAAATCAATGGGGGACTGAGCGCTGTGGATCGAAGACACGACAGGGTGGTAAACGGTGTGTGTGTGTGTGGCTACAGATAGATACTGCTGCTGGGAGAAACATGTCTAACAGCACAACACCGATAGAGGAAGAGGGAGAAAGAACAAATACGGACAGTGGGAATGTAGTTAAGGTCCATAACGTGGCCATTTTGTTTGTGTGCCAGTAAATTGTGTCCGTCTGTAAATGTATTTGTGTGTGTGTACCTACCTGGCTGATGTGCACTGCTGCAGCCACCTGTGCAGAACACACAGAGGAGTGGCTAGGGGAGTTGGGGAGGGACTTGCACGGCCCAATGGACAGCTGCTGCTTCTTCCTGGTCGCCACGATCTTCTGGGCCACTGCAACAACACAACACACCGTCGTGATTCAGAGGGTCTATTCTCCCAACGGAGACAGATAAAAGCACCTTTTTTTGTTGCTTTTGGTGAGAAACTAAGGTTGTCCAGCCAGAGAGGGCTAGTCAACCTAATAGAAGAAGAAAAAAAGGGAGAAGAGATATAAATGGAGAGAGAAGAGATCCAGAGAGCGCTAGACCAACTAATCGAATGAAGGGATGGAGACGAGAGAGCCTGAAAACACTAGCTAATGGTACTCTAGTTCAGACCAGAACTGTCCATTAGTTCTCATAACGCTGATGCAGGCAGCTCCAGCAGGCCTGTCTGTGAATCTCCCATCTGTCTGGTCCACAGGAGACCCCCCGTCCGCCTTCCACACCACCCCACACACATCCCTTACCTGCTAACAGCTCCAGTGATTATTTCACTATTATTATACAGGAGAGAGAGAGAGAGAGAGCAGGCTATCAGTGTTATTGAAAAGGGCAATGTCAATCAATGGGTACTCAGCTGCCTTCTATCGATCCCCAGGCCCAGGGCTCTGGCCCAATCAGGGAGAGATAGTCAAACGTTCCGTCATCTCAGTGGCGATCGAGGCCATTGATCCGGCGCCCCTGGAGGGTAGGGGGAGGGTCCTGGTAGGAGTTCAGCTGTTCAAATCTACATCTCTCAGATGGAGGGGAATGCTCATTTTATAAACTCTATCTAAGAACTACAAAATGCAACTTCATAGACTTCTACTCTTGAGTTTTACTTTCTGGAAATGGGGACAAAGCTGTACTAGGAAAGATCCCTCACAAATGACAAACATGTCTGTGAATATATCCTTCTTCCAAATCAAGAGACCAAGCAAGTTATCAGAGATGATCACATTATGTCCATCTAGTTTGGGCAGGACGGGGTTAACGATATATCCTGCTTCCCTCAGTCTCAGACTCCATTATGCCCAGCCCCAATAAACAGGGCCAGGTTTCATTTGGTGTGAGATGAAAGCACTGTTTTAATTGGTCCATTAAAGGCCTGTGTTTTAATGAGGAGCCAGTCATAAACATCTACCTTCAGGTGAGAGGGCCGTGCCAAGGGCAGGAGGAGAGACCTGCTCTCTCTGTGGTTAAACACTACGGTAAAACTAGACCTGCTCTCTCTGTGGTTAAACACTACGGTAAAACTAGACCTGCTCTCTCTGTGGTTAAACACTACGGTAAAACTAGACCTGCTATCTCTGTGGTTAAACACTACAGTAAAACTCTGAACCTCTGTGGTAAAATACATACTATTTATGTGGTAAAACACCATCCCCAGTTCAATCCCGTACTCCTAGTAGTCAAACACTGGTAAAATGCAGAGACAATTGTTCAATCAAAACCGCTAATTTAAGTTCCCGGCATATGCAACAAAAAAAAAATCTTTACATGCCGTAAAGATGGTTTGAATTCATATCGCAATATTGAGAAACACAATGAATTGCTTAGTCCTTAAACCCTTAATACAATTTCTGCAATAACTCAATGCCTTTAAATGACCCTCCCTACGGATAACAGCCAGCCATTGGACAACAGTGGCGTACAATAGACGGATCTGATCTGTAGAAGATATGGGATTCAGGTCCACATATACAGCCAGGCCTGGGTTGTATATTACTTTAAGTGTTAAGAACAGTTATGATAAGGCTGTGTTAAATATTTAAACTGCACGGCTAATACAATTTAACTTTAACCATCAATCTTAGTTCTCCTCTGAGAGGCTGCCATTTATTCTAATGGAAATGTCTCCCCTCTGATCAGATTTATGGCAGACTGGAGGAGAGGAGAGCCCAGAGGCTAACTGCTACAGACCAGGCAGACTGGAGGAGAGGAGAGCCCAAAGCTCACTGCTACAGACCAGGCAGACTGGAGGAGAGGAGAGCCCAGAGGCTAACTGCTACAGACCAGGCAGACTGGAGGAGAGGAGAGCCCAGAGGCTAACTGCTACAGACCAGGCAGACTGGAGGAGAGGAGAGCCCAGAGGCTAACTGCTACAGACCAGGCAGACTGGAGGAGAGGAGAGCCCAGAGGCTAACTGCTACAGACCAGGCAGACTGGAGGAGAGGAGAGCCCAGAGGCTAACTGCTACAGACCAGGCAGACTGGAGGAGAGGAGAGCCCAGAGGCTAACTGCTACAGACCAGGCAGACTGGAGGAGAGGAGAGCCCAGAGGCTAACTGCTACAGACCAGGCAGACTGGAGGAGAGGAGAGCCCAGAGGCTAACTGCTACAGACCAGGCAGACTGGAGGAGAGGAGAGCCCAGAGGCTAACTGCTACAGACCAGGCAGACTGGAGGAGAGGAGAGCCCAGAGGCTAACTGCTACAGACCAGGCAGACTGGAGGAGAGGAGAGCCCAGAGGCTAACTGCTACAGACCAGGCAGACTGGAGGAGAGGAGAGCCCAAAGCTAACTGCTACAGACCAGGCAGACTGGAGGAGAGGAGAGCCCAAAGCTAACTGCTACAGACCAGGCAGACTGGAGGAGAGGAGAGCCCAAAGCTAACTGCTACAGACCAGGCAGACTGGAGGAGAGGAGAGCCCAAAGCTAACTGCTACAGACCAGGCAGACTGGAGGAGAGGAGAGCCCAAAGCTAACTGCTACAGACCAGGCAGACTGGAGGAGAGGAGAGCCCAAAGCTAACTGCTACAGACCAGGCAGACTGGAGGAGAGGAGAGCCCAAAGCTAACTGCTACAGACCAGGCAACGTACTACCCTCCATTTTAACACAAGTCAGCCAGCCAGGCATCCTATGGAAGAATGTTTATATAGTCAACCCAATTTTGATAAAAAGATTTTTGCGACAACACCACGTAAAATATTTTATGTAATCAACCTGCCAATGTTTACTTTTTTTTAAATTGGGGCTATGACAGTCTATTACAAATCAGTCTGACAGTAGTTTTGACAGTATTTCAAATCTGAAGGATGTATGGTTTGACGTGATTGAAATGCATCAGAAAGGTATTGGGAAGTTCAGAAGATCATCAGGCAATCATTTTGTATGATCTTCTGTGTAGAAAATAACATAATTAATTATGTTCTTAGTCCCCAAGTCTGATTTAGTGCCTGGTCTTGTCTGCTCTGTTCTAATGAGGCTTGTTGAGGGAAACAGAAGACGCATACATGTTCCTGGGAGCCGTATCTTTCAGTGATGGGGTCAGAATATCGTGTAGCTTAAACCGTTCAAAGGAAAGACACATTTGTAGGAAGAAAATAGAAACCGCTCTGTTTTTTTACAACCGTATCGAGCGGTTGCCAGGTTACTGACGTAACCCTGGTTCTATGAACCAAGCACATTTCTCTCTCGCGACCCCATTTTAAAATCAGGCGACCCCACATGGGGTTGCGACCCCTAGTTTGGGAAACACTGGTCTACACTGTTATTGTCATTCATTAAAATATATATATAGATAAAAATAATTAAATTGTATTTGTCACATGCGCCGAATACAACAGGTGTAGACCTTACCGTGAAATGCTTACTTACAAGCCCTTAACCAACAACGCTGTTCAAAAAAATATATATATATATTTGCTAAATTGTTTTATAAAAATAACACATTTTTAAATAACAATACAATAGCAATTATAAGGCTATATACAGGGGGTGCCGGTACAGGGTCAATGTGTGGGGTACAGTTTAGTCATGGTAATTGAGGTAATATGTACATGTAGGTAGGGGTAAAGTAAATACGCATAGATAATAAACAGTGAGTAGCAGCAGCGTAAAAAGGGGGTTAATGCAAATAGTCCAGGTAGACATTTGATTAACTGTTTAGCAGTCTTATGGCTTGGTGGTAGAAGCCTTTTAGACCTAGACTTAGCACTCCGGTACAGAGAGAGCAACAGAGAGAGACGGGGACAGAGAAAGTCGTGGTGAGGGTGCAGTCAGTGTAGGCCTGCTATAAATATTAACTAATGAGTGAGAAGGAGCTAACGTGTCAGATTGGCGCTAGCTGTGGCCTGCTGTGTGTGTGTGTGTGTGTGTGTGTGTGTGTGTGTGTGTGTGTGTGTGTGTGTGTGTGTGTGTGTCGCCTGCCAGGGATCCACTGAGGAAAAGGTCACTGTTGTACCTCACTTACAACCCAGTAATTAAAATATCCTCCATTAGACCTGCTCTCTCACTCTCTCTCTCTTTTCTCTCGCTCTCAGTCAGGGGCCCAAAACGTTGCATGGACACAGACGAGGCCCACTTTAACAAAAAAAAGGGCCCCACATTGACAAACAGACACAGAGGCCCCACAAGAGCTACACACGGTCACACGTGGATAGTGTTGTGTACTGCTGCAGTGCCTCATGTCTGTCTTTGTCTACTGTCAGCACGGCGCCTGCTGTGCCGCCAGGCCAGGGGAAACACTGATCTACTCCGACAGGCCCTTAGATTTGTTATCAAAACAATCCCCAACTAATTTGTCTTAATAACTGCCCTCATCCTGACAGACACTCATTTCCCTCTGTGTGTGTGTGTGTGTGTGTGAGGACTGAGGAACCCAGCCAGAAAAAGGACATGGGCCCCTTCTGTTTCCACAGATGAGATAGATATGTCCCGCCATTTTAGAAAAAAACAATCCCTGGTCAGAATTTTGGAAACAATGCTAGGTAGGTTGCCATGGTAATTAGTGTCCATGTGAATACACTGGGTTAAAGTGGAACTGACAGCGGTTCAACTACTTTGCATGATATGAAACAGAATCATAATATCAGTAAAACATATCAAATTCCCAGTTTATGTTACAAAACCAAATTTATAAAAGAGGTTTTCAAAATTCCATGACGTACACTAAGGCATTGTTGGCAGAATATATTGATGCAGTTCAATGCATGATTAATATAATTCACCAATACATTTCTTGGGAGTCAAAAAAAATATTCCTATCAGGTTGTAAATCACAGCTGGCCTGGTACATTGTTTGCTGCCGAATGTAACGAAGGGAATGTCAATACAATCAAAATAGCATGAGGCAATGATCACAAGTCAGTCATAACGTGGCTAATAGGCTAGCTTATCCATTTATGTAGCAAGCTAAAAACACAGAGCCTAACGTTAGCTAGATAGCTAAGAGGATGTCATGTCATTGGAGGAGTGGGTGAGTGACTGAGTTTTTCCCCTCATATCACTTTTGGGTGGCTATACACAGCTAGAGATGCAGGTGTCATTTGGTTAGCTAGCAGGAACTTGAACGACTATTATCCAGCTAGTATATATATCTCTTACGTTTGTAAATTCACTCTGGCTATCTCGAGTGGCGCAGCGGTCTAAGGCACTGCATCTCAGTGCTAGAGGCGTCACTGCAGTCCAGGCTGCATCACATCCGGCCGTGATTGGGAGTCCCATAGGGCGGCGCACAACTGGCCCAGCGTCGACCAGGTTTGGCCGGGGTAATTTGTTCTTAACCGACTTGCCAAGCTAAATAAAGGTTAAATAAAAATAAAAAATCTACTCCGATTGCAGAGCACTCTCGTCTGAGTGTGCCATAGCGGAGAATAATTGATGAATTTACGAACGTGCAACACCCGCTGAATATGACCGGTGTCAGCAAACGTAGGCAAAAAAAAGTAATAGTTAGTCAAGAACGCTCTAGATAACATGTAAACAGCCCTATCAGCTCTGCTATGGCAAGTCAGAGTGAAGTTGTTTCTTCCATTTGTGTCTGGAAGTAGCTAGCCAACTTTAGCCAGTTAGCTTAGGTGCTTGGTTGAGACAAGCATGCAACATGGCAGGCAAGCTGCAAAAGGACAAGGAGGTTACTATTCCCCATCGTTTATACAGTGTAATTTTGACGGCCAACTAGCTGAAAACGTTTGAGGGGGTTTATCAAATGTTTCTTCGTTAGATTTTAGCTCATCTTGCTCTGGCTAGCATTAGCTGTTGATCTTGTTGCTTCCTTTTCATGGTTGTTTGATCAATAGGACTGTAAAGTTCAAATGTAATAGATCTCCCATTCAGGTATATTTTGTGGCTTTTGCCAAAAGCGTTCTAATGATCTAAAGCTGTGCTGTTGCAACCGCTGTAAACACACAGTCCAGTTAAAAGTGAATGATGGCAGGCCTGTGTGGCAAATGGCTTGTTACATAAAGGCCTACTGTAACTCTGATTGGCTATCGTGCACCGGTCTGCGTAGCTACAGTAGGTTTTATTTGCTGCAGTGTCTTAATTGTCCAAACGCACGGCCACTCCATATTGTTATAGAATAGCTAAAATGCTGTCAGTTCCACTTTAAAGAGTACAACAGAGCTTAACACATGTGCGGCAGGCAGGTAGCCTAGTGGTTAGAGTGAAAGGTTGCTGGATCGAATCCCCGAGCTGACAAGGTAAAAATCTGTCGTTCTGCCCCTGAACAAGGCAGTTAACCCACTGTTCCTGGGCCGTCATTGTAAATAAGAATGTGTTCTTAACTGACTTGCCTAGTAAAATAAAGGTTAAATCAAATAAAATAAAAATGTCATTCAGTGCTACAGGTATAGAGGGGATATGATCTACTGTGCTCCATAGTAGCCAGTTCATTTGGCTTGGCTGAAAGTAATCACTTTCATCATGCATTGTTTCATTTTATTTAACTAGGCAAGTCAGTTAAGAACAAATTCTTATTTACAATGACGGCCTACCTACAGGGTCAGCCATAGTAGTCTGGCACCTCTGGAGCAAATTTGGTTAAGTGCCTTGCTCAAGGACACAGACTGGTTTTTCACCTTGTCGGCTCAGGTATTCGAACCAGCGACCTTTCGGTTACTGGCTCAACGCTCTAACCGCTTGGCTACCTGCGGCCCCATTGTTTCGAAAACAAGTGCAATGACTTCCTAGTCACTATTGTGCTAAAGGTTGATCTGGAATGAAGGGATTTAGAATCCTGACTGTGTCCATTACACCACAACAACACAATAGCAAATTACAGCAATAAAAAGGTATATGACAGTGACAATACCGTAAATCAGTGTCCCTGGAGCGTGTGTGTGTGGGTTCCAGCATGAGGACAGCGAGGCTTCTCAGCTCGTTAGTGGGTGCTAACGAAGCACTGCGTCCCGGCTCTGACACGGGGGCAGCTGCAGCGGTGCATGCGACTTGCCATGGCGACCGTAATTAGGATAATTAAATTAGCGCGCTGATGGACGAGGGGCCTGGGCGCTGTCAGGACCCCTGTCCATCCCCCACCCCCCATCACACCATATCCCTCAGACAGCATGCCCAGGCCAAAGCTCCCTGACCAGATAGCTTCACAGGCCATTATGTGTAGGTCATATAAATACACAGTGCCTTCAGAAAGTATTCACACCCCTTGACCTTTTCCACATTTTGTCACGTTACAGCCTGAATTTGAAATGGATTACATTTAGATTTTTTGTTAATGGCCTACACACAATAGCCCATACATGTCAAAGTGGAATTATGTTTTTACAAATTAATTAAATTAAAAGCTGAAATGTCGTGAGTCAATAAGCATTCAACCCCTTTGTTATGGCAAGCCTAAATTAGTTCAGGAGTAAAATTGCTTAAAAAGTCACATAAGTTGCATGGACTCACTGTGTGCAATAGTGTTTAACAATGAATGTTCCTGAGTGGGCAAGTTACAGTTTTGACTTACATCTACTTGACAATCTATGACAAGACCTGAAAATGGTTGTCTAGCAATGATCAACCAATTTGACAGATCTTGAAGAATTTGGATAATAATAAAATGGACAAATGTTTTACAACGCATGCTGTAATCGCTGCCAAAGCTGCGTCTACAAAGTATTAACTCGGGGGTTTGAATACTTGAGTAAATTAGATATTTGTGCATTTCATTTTCAATAAATGTGCAACATTTCTAAAAACATGTTTTTACTTTGTCATTATCGGTTAGTGTGTAGATGGGTGAAGAAACAAAATCAATGTATTACATTTCGAATTCAGGCTGTAACAACAACAAAATGTGGAATAAGTCAAGGGGTGTGAATACTTTCTGAATGCACTGTACACATTAATACACATATACACTACTGCCGTGCGGTCCTACCATGAGAACCTCTGACCCCATAAACTCTGAACCACGAAAGCATAGTGACAGAACCGCTTCATAGCGCGCACACACACGCACGCACTTCACCCTGCCAAAACAAACTAATCCTCTTCATTTGGCCCCCTCCTCATACACACATCATATACATATAATGCATACAGATGACTGTATCTGTGCCAATTATTTTAATAGTAAATGTTCTGGCCACTCATGCCTTTTATCCTTGATCATGCATTACAACTCATTGGCTTTTTTTTTTAATTTGATTTACAACAAGCCTTGGCTTTATTGTACTGTTACTTTGAACTTCCATAAAGTCCCATTGGAATCGTGTCAAAAGTAGTGCAAATCAACATTTACTCACGGCATGGGGATTCATAGCCCATATGAGCATGTGCTTTGTAATACATGTATTTACATGTAGTTACCGTAAATGATGGTGTACATATCGTATGGCTAACGGAAATCCATCCATAGTTAAATAAAGTGAGATCATGGAATACGCACGCAGGGCTGCAAAGATCAATAAACAAAATGTGTTGATGAATGATTTCTGTTTCACAAACTACCGTTTAATTTTCAACCGTCTGCTTCCCTATTCCTCTGGCGATGACTAAAGGGAAACGGGCTAAATCTGCAACAGTTTCATTTATCATCTGTGTTTTAAAAAGCGATTTATCTGCAGAACGACGGAATGTTGAATGACGGATAAATAACGTAATTCTAAACTTCTGTGTGTTAATGCTGTTCTTCTGTTTATTTATAAAGCACTCCTTTTAAAACACCCGCCATATATTTCAGCATTAATTTCCACTAGACATACTAATTGTAACACCAGATCACAGTCATGGATTACATTAGAACTGCCTTCAGTTCCTTTGCACCTTTTCTGTGGAACAAATTGCAGACCCACCTCAAGCCCATTGGCCCATTTCAAAAATGTTTTAAGAGGATCAATATGATGTTGTTTGTTTCTGTTGAACTCGATGTCTTTCTTGAAATGTTTCTCTGTTTTGAGATCTTTCTTCTCCAAAATGTCTGTCTGTGTGTCTAAATTGTACATGTTAACATGTTTACACAGGGCACAGCCGTAAAAGAGATCTAGGTCTCGGTCTGTTTTCCCTGTCAAAATAAAGTTTAAATAAAATTAAAAATTACCAGAAAATAAAACATTAAAGTAATAATTATAATAAAAATCATCACACTACAAAAATAATAATCATCTTCACCATCATAGGGGGGGGGGGGGGGGGTAAATCGGGAATTAGTGGGGGAGGAGGTGAAATCATACGATGGCCTCTGACCAATTATTTTTGTTGAGCATCTTAACCACATCCTCCTCTAGTGAAGGCAGAGAGGCAGAGAGCCCCCGCCACACATCGTCATCACTACAGTCCTCCGTCTCCAAATTAAGGTCATGTAAAGTAGTCATTACTGCAAATGTGCAGCTTGGATGCAAGAGGGAAGGGAGGCTAATTCAGGCAAACTTAAGCGTGTGTGTGTGTGTGTACGTACACATGGCACACACACAAAAACATACATACACACACACACACACACACCTCTGGGCAGAAAACCGCTGCCGAGGCGCGGCTGCGGCACAAAACAAAAATCATTTTCGTACTCATCAATGAATTCCACTGTAGTGGATAATTAAAAGGCGTGATTAATTGAGGATAATTAAATGAAAAATGCAAGGAGACAGTGTCACTAATACGGAATTTAGGATTTTTTTCTCCTTGCACTCATTTACCACAGATTATGGACTTAGCTGTCACATGCACGCCCGCACATAAATCACACGCACGCACGCACACACACCCTGGGAATGACAGTGGATTTAGCTTTACCAACAGTGTAATAATTAACAGGATAATAGCAGGGTATTTAGTGTCTAAAGCTCCCTCCTGGGCCAGCAGCACACAGAGGATTTAAAAAACTCTTGACGACTACGTGGCCGCACACGACTCCAACACAATCATTAAGTATTACGACGACACAACGGTGTTAGGTCTGATCACCGACGACGAGACAGCCTATAGGGAGGAGGTCAGAGACCTGGCCGTGTGTTGCTAGGACAACAACCTCAACGTAATCAAGACAAAGGAGCTGATCGTGGACTACAGGAAAAGGAGGATCGAGCACGCCCCCATTCTCATCGACCAGGCTGTAGTGAAGCGGGTTGAGAGCTTCAAGTTCCTTGATGTAAACATCACTAAGGAATTATGATCTACACACACCAACAGTTGTGAAGAGGGCACGACAACACCTCTTTCCCCTCAGGAGGCTGAAAAGGCATGGGCCCTCAGATCCTCAAAACGATTTACAGCTGCACCATTGAGAGCATCTTGACTGGCTACATCACTGCTTGGTATGGCACCTGCTGGGCATCCGGCACCAAATCACCAAGTTTGGAACCAACAGGACCCTGAACAGCTTCTACCCCCAAGCCATAAGACTGCTACATATGTAGTCCAGGTAGCTATTGGTTAACTATTTAACTATCTGCATTAACTCTTTTGACTCATCACACATACTGGTACCCTGTGTGTATAGCCAAGTTATCAGTACTGGTACCCTGTGTATATAGCCAAGTTATCAGTACTGGTACCCTGTGTATATAGCCATGTTATCAGTACTGGTACCCTGTGTATATAGCCAAGTTATCAGCACTGGTACCCTGTGTGTATATAGCCAAGTTATCAGTACTGGTACCCTGTGTGTATATAGCCAAGTTATCAGTACTGGTACCCTGTGTATATAGCCAAGTTATCAGCACTGGTACCCTGTGTGTATATAGCCAAGTTATCAGTACTGGTACCCTGTGTGTATAGCCAGGTTATCAGTACTGGTACCCTGTGTATATAGCCAAGTTATCAGCACTGGTACCCTGTGTGTATATAGCCAAGTTATCAGTACTGGTACCCTGTGTGTATATAGCCAAGTTATCAGTACTGGTACCCTGTGTATATAGCCAAGTTATCAGTACTGGTACCCTGTGTATATAGCCAAGTTATCAGTACTGGTACCCTGTGTGTATATAGCCAAGTTATCAGTACTGGTACCCTGTGTGTATTTAGCCAAGTTATCAGTACTGGTACCCTGTGTGTATATAGCCAAGTTATCAGTACTGGTACCCTGTGTGTATATAGCCAAGTTATCAGTACTGGTACCCTGTGTGTATATAGCCAAGTTATCAGTACTGGTACCCTGTGTGTATAGTCAAGTTATCGTTACTCATTGTGGATTTATTCCTTGTGTTATTATCTTTCTATTATCGTCTTTGTATTGTTGGGAAGGATCTGTAAATAAGCATCTCCCTGTTAGTCTACCTACACCTCTTGTTTACAAGCAAACGTACCTGAAAATGTCACACTGACACTGGGATGGTATCTCTATACACAGTGGAGTTACACACTAACACTGGGATGGTATCTCTCTCTATACACAGTGGAGTTATCGCCACCAGAGAGGTGTGTGCTTCAGGGCTGGGGTATCCCATAGAGAGAATGCATAAAGTAAACATCTTCAGATCCAGCTGATTTCCCTGGAGTGGGGAATAGGTGTGGAGGCTGCTGTCTGTCAGTCTGTCACCAACACCCCAAACCACTTCTAAATCCTTCTTTTACTCTGGGGTTTCACACAATCTATTGATGGTTGGAAACAACACGTATTCTGATTTCAAGAGTGCATAATGCAAAAACTGATTGTAAATGTCTTGCATTTGATCATGTCTGAAAACAGTAGTCATATTCAGATCTGCACCAGCAGGGCTCCACAGAAAAGCTAGGCTGAAGAGGTCAGAACAGTCTTCATTTGTATTGACCTACTGCTCTCTAGTGGTCAGTCAATGTAATGACAACATTTTCAAACCTGGACCCACAATGGTCAATAGGCGTTTTAGGTTTATCATATTTACCAGATGTATAATTAATTTCATGCTAAATAATTTCCAAATCCACGTTCTTGGTTACAGAAAATAGCATTTTGTGATACAAGTGGAAATAAAAACAGCAATGAGTCCAGCAGACGAGACAGACAGACAGAGAGAGACAGAGAGACAAAGACAGACAGACAGAGACAGAGAGCGACAGACAGAGAGCGACAGACAGAGAGCGACAGACAGAGAGCGACAGACAGAGAGCGACAGACAGAGAGCGACAGACAGAGAGCGACAGACAGAGAGCGACAGACAGACAGACAGAGCGCGACAGAGACAGAGCGCGACAGAGACAGAGCGACAGAGACAGAGAGAGAGAGCGACAGAGAGAGAGCGACAGAGACAGAGAGAGCGACAGAGAGAGCGACAGAGACAGAGAGAGCGACAGAGACAGAGACAGAGACACAGAGACAGAGACCTACAGAGACACACACACACAGAGACAGAGATACTTGTCATTGTGGAGGATGACTTGGTGTAGCAGGGCTGATAATGAACCACTGATTGCTTGCCATATATTTCACTAATTACAGACGGGCTCATGCCCAGCTCCCCCATGATGACACCACAGCTTTATTAATGAGTTACAGTATGGTGATTAATATGGGTGATATAGCAGAAAAGCCTCAGGATTTACTATTACTGGATGCAGGACTCCTACTGGATATTAACACGGCTGACCATACTATTGTAGTATAGTGAAAACTCTTATTGAATGTGTCACCTCCAACCAACTACCTTAGACCATACAGGTCCATTCTGAACAGCATCTAGTTATATAACACTTTGGACAACAAGGCATGGTGGCTTTACGGAGACATTTTACATTTGAGTAATTTAGAAGACACTCTTATCTAGAGCGACTTAACGTAGTGAGTGCATACCTTCTCGTACCTTTTTTTGGAAATGGTGGCGCTATGGAGTTATGGACAGCTATATTGCTCAGTGGAAAAGGAAGTGAAAGGTCAGCCATATTTCTTGGTGGAAAAGGGAGTCCAAGAACAGCCATATATACAGTATATTTTGGAGTCAAAGGTCAGCCATGTCTCAGTGGAAAAGGAAAGAAAGAAAGCAGGAAGGAAGGAAAGAAGGAAGGAAGGAAGCAAGCAAGCAAGCAGGAAGGAAGAAAAGCAAGAAGGAAGGAAGAAAAGCAAGAAGGAAGGCAAGCAGGAAGGAAGGCAAGCAGGAAGGAAGGAAGGATAGCAGGAAGGAAGGAAGGAAGGTAGGAAGGAAAAAAAAGCAGGCAGGCAGGAGCTTTGGCTGCACACTGAAGAGACTTATGAATTACAGGTAGTGGGTTCAGCTGACCAATGGTATTATATGCCTGATAATTGAAGCATACTCCTACCCCAAATTAAACCATATCCACAACCTGTGATAAACATTTAAGTTGTTTTCTCATAAGTCTCAGTCTCACAACTTCTTGTATCTTAGTTGTGTTGAATGAATGGAAATAGATGAATCTATGATCTACAGCTATCGTTAAGTTAGAACAGACAACTGAAACAGTCTTAGTTTTCTATAACATCTCCAGTGGGTCATCTTAGTTTTCTATAACATCTCAAGTGGGTCATCTTAGTTTTCTATAACATCTCGTGGGTCATCTTAGTTTTCTATAACATCTCAGTGGAGTAGTCTTACCGTCCTGGAAGACCCGTTCCACATTGAGGCCGTAGGTGGCACACGTTTCATAGTAGGTGCAGCGCTTCAGGTCGTTGGACAGCTTGCGTGCTCGCGTGTCATCGATTACCCGGGGATTGGCTGAGCTGATAGCATCTGCAATCACAGAAATAGCCAATCATGTGGCGCCCTCTAGTGCGGATAGAGAGGAAGTGCATGTCTTATTGCAGTAATTACAAACATCCGTTAGGTGGCAGTGGCACTCCAAGGAAGGGATTTCAGATAGAGGCTGGGGAAAAGATGCAATATAGTGTATGGATTGGAACTATGGTGCAACCAAGTATTCTGTTCATACACAGTGTGTTTGTGCATGTGTCTCTGCGTGTGTGTGTGTGTGTCTCACCTTGTGTTCCCACCAGCACCAGTGGTACCTCAGCAGTGTTGCGGTAGTTAGCCATGCGGCTGTAGTAATGGTAGACTGTCTGGAAACTGATCTCATCCTCCAGACTGAACACAAATATCACCGCATCCACCCACAGGGCAAACTGGAGAGAGAGAGAGAGGCGAGAGAGAGAAAGAGGGAAGAGAGCGAGAGAGATTTCGAGAGAGAGAGAGACATGGATCGTAAGGTTAAAGTTAGTTGCTACATCCATTTTTGGACTTATTAATTATATATAAATACAGACGTGCTCAAATTTGTTGGTACCCCTCCACAAAAAACGAAGAATGCACAATGTTCTCTTAAATAATAATAACAAGGCATCCACCATTGTTTATTCCATATTTAATAGAAATCAGACTTTGCTTTTTTATTCAACATAATATTGTAAATAACAAAACAAATGAAAATGGCATGGACAAAAATGATGGGACTCTTAATATTTTGTTGCACAACCTTTAGAGGCAATCATTGCAATCAAATGTTTTCTGTAGCTTTTAATGAGACTCCTGCACCTGTTAACAGGTAGTTTGGCCCACTCTTCCTGAGCAAACTGCTCCAGCTGTTTCAGGTTTGATGGGTGCCTTCTCCAGACCGCAAGTTTCGGCTCTTTTCAGATGTTCGATAGGATTCAGATCAGGACTCATAGAAGGCCACCAGAATAATCCAATGTTTTGGGTCATTTAGCTGTGTGTTTTGGGTCATTCTCCTGTTGGAGGACCCATGACCTGCGACAGACAGAGCTTTTTGACACTGGGCAGTACGTTTCGCTCCAGAATGCCTTGATAGTCTTGAGATTTCATTGTGCCCTGCACAGAGTCAAGACACCCTGTGCCAGGCACAGCAAAGCAGCCCCAAAACATAACCGAGCCTCCTCCATGTTTCACACATACCAAACAGCACAGTGACTACTTTTCTCCATTTAAATAGGCTGAATGACTGATAACAAGACTGGAGACATGTGTGATACTAATTAAAGAAACTCATTCGTTTGAAATATCACTATAATCAATTTTATTATATTTTTTCTAAGGGGTACCAACAAATGTGCCCAGGCCATTTTAGAATATCTTTGTAGAATAAGCAATAATTAATCTCTTTTCACAACGCGGTATAGCCTAAAAACACGGTTAAAATGATACATTTGATATCATGGATTGTCAGTGTGGGCATCCATAACCGTGTCTATGAATTTGAGAATGGTAACATTTCTCCAGCCCCATCCCTTAGCTTTTTACCGAAACAGGGACGGAGAAAACACTTTGATATTGTTTCAATTAAGGGTTCTAGCTTTAAGGTATTAGGGTTAGTAGTTCAAACTCCATTTGTAGCTAGGTTAGAGAGCATCAGTTTCCAGGACGCAGATTAAGACTAGTTCTAGATTAAAAGGGATGCTCAATAGAGAGTCTAGGAATAAAATCTGCTTAATCCGTGTACAGGAAGCCCACACTGTAATCAATCTACAGCAGCATCTTGAAGATGATACTGCCACGTTTATAAAGATGTAATACCAACCTGCGCCTCTGGAGGGCCCCCTTCATCTCTGATTAGCAGTAGGTTGCTCTGTCCGTCCACCACTATCTCCTTCTTAAAACGGCCCCCTGCAGGAACAACACGTATGATGAGAGAGAGGACAGGGACTAACAATGGAGCCTGATCAAGCATTACATTAATAACCACAGTATAATTAGGCTCATTTGGCTTTTAGTCCAATTTCACATTTAAATGTGTTGATATCTCAGCTGGCTAGTTATATCGAGGTAGACCAGCTAGAGTGAATTAATTATATTGATTGTTGACTCGTAGTGAAGATGTTTGATGAGGTGATGATCAATGGAAAGACAGGAAGCTATGATTCATGTGGACTCATTGTGGAGAATGTCCTGGGTCAGGTCTAGCCAGGATGTTAAAGAAGATCTTTGGAGGGTGAGGACACACACACGGCTGCTATATCAAGGGGGGGAAAATCAGGGTTCTATGAGGGGAGGATTGATGTACACTGAACAAAAATAAACGCAACATGCAACATTTTCATAAATTGTTATAATCTCCACCCGGCACAGCCAGAAGAGGACTGGCCACCCCTCAGAGCCTGGTTCCTCTCTAGGTTTCTTCCTAGGTTTTGCCTTTCTAGGGAGTTTTTCCTAGCCACCGTGCTTCTACATCTGCATTGCTTGCTGTTTGGGGTTTTAGGCTGGGTTTCTGTATAGCACTTTGTGACATCTGGTGATGTAAAAAGCGCTTTATAAATAAATTTGATTTGATTTGAAGAGAGAGAGAGAGCGAGAGAGAGCGAGAGAGCGAGAGAGAGCGAGCGAGAGCGAGCGAGAGATGGAGAGCGAGCGAGAGATGGAGAGCGAGCGAGAGATGGAGAGCGAGCGAGAGATGGAGAGCGAGCGAGAGATGGAGAGCGAGCGAGAGATGGAGAGCGAGCGAGAGAGAGAGAGAGAGAGAGAGAGAGAGATGAAGAGAGAGGGATGGAGAGAGAGAGGGATGAGAGAGAGAGAGATGAAGAGAGAGGGATGGAGAGAGAGAGGGATGAGAGAGCGAGAGACCCTGAACGGACTGAACACTGTGTAGAACGTTTCGCCCACTGAGATCTAACATTGGTCTCAGGACACACATATGGCATGAAGCTCACTTTTACACCAAAAAGTATGTTGAAAAATACATTGATTATCAACCTGTCAACTTCCACTCCGTTTAACTGTCAAAAAACATCTAAAATACCTCAGGTCTTAAGTGTGTGAGCCTGTACTATCCATATCTGTGGTGAATGGGGGTTGGAATGCGAGCCAGGCCAGGCAGGGTTTCTTTTCCCATAATGACATGGTTTACTGACTGTTTTTGTGTGTGTGTGTGTCAGGGTAACAGGAAGAGGCTAGGCCATGGGTCAGCCAGCCAGCACCACACAGCAGCAGCTCTTCCCAAAGTATTTTTCCAGCTTTTTTCCCAGCTGTGGGGTTATGGAAGGAAGCCCACTCCAATCTGCTCAGGGGGGAGATTGACAGAGGGCTGGGTGGGGCATGGGGGAGGAAAGAGTTGGCGGGGGCACAGCCCAGTTATAGACTGAAGCATAGTGGGTATTTTGAGCACTCTGGCGAGGGCATCTAGAGGAGAGAGTGCATCCATTCACAGGAATAATAAAATGTGTATGGAAAATCCCTAATAATAAATATACACCTAAATACACACTCCCTCGTACTTGTATGCAGAGGAAATCCCCATTGGTGGTAGTGTGGTGTGGTGTATTTTCTGTTATTGTATTAAAGTATCAGTCCCTTCAGTACAGCTCTGTGGCTGGGCTCGCTCTGCTGAGTCAGCTGCTCAGTGTGTGCGGGAGTGTGTGTGGGGGGGGGGGGGGTAGCAGTGAATGAGTGGACAACCATGTGTGATATAGAGAAGGGGCGAGCTGTGGCTCCACAAATTAAACGACAGACAGACACTGAGTGAAATGGAGGGTTAGCTACATGAAGTTACAAGCTAAATGTTAGCACAGCAGCAACTTGATATGCCTCAGGTTCATCATCTTGCTGCTCACTTAACTGTACTAGATTGTCTAAGTGAAATAAATACCTGGCTGGTGGCCATTCAAAGTAGCACCTTAGCTACAGAATGCATTGTTGAGTTGCTATCTGTACTGATTATGGGCAACCTGAGCTATTATCAAGCTGCTACTGTGAAATGGTGAGGTCCTAGAGCGTTCCACAAGGGCCACAGACAGACAGACAGGAGTGAGTGAGTGAGTGAGTCAGTGAGAGAGAGAGAAGAGGATAGTTACCTGCATCCACGTCAGCTAGTTACAAATGCAGCCAAGAAAAAGAGAGGAAATAAAAGCAAATCCAAGGTGCAGTTATGTTCTCAGTTCAAATTAAACACACAGAGACAGAGAGAGAGACATTGCAAAGATTCACCCTAAGTCAGAGAGAGGCTAGAGAGTAGACCAGGCATCACAGCTGTGAGAGGAGAGGGGGTAGGGAGAGCTGTGAGAGGAGAGGGGGTAGGGAGAGCTGTGAGAGGAGAGGGGGTAGGGAGAGCTGTGAGAGGAGAGGGGGTAGGGAGAGCTGTGAGAGGAGAGGGGTAGCGAGAGCTGTGAGAGGAGAGGGGGTAGGGAGAGCTGTGAGAGGAGAGGGGTAGCGAGAGCTGTGAGAGGAGAGGGGGTAGGGAGAGCTGTGAGAGGAGAGGGGGTAGGGGAGAGCTGTGAGAGGAGGGGGTAGGGAGAGCTGTGAGAGGAGAAGGTGTAGGGAGAGCTGTGAGAGGAGGGGGGGTAGGGAGAGCTGTGAGAGGAGAGGGGGTAGGGAGAGCTGTGAGAGGAGAGGGGGTAGGGAGAGCTGTGAGAGGAGAGGGGGTAGGGAGAGCTGTGAGAGGAGAGGGGGTAGGGGAGAGCTGTGAGAGGAGAGGGGGTAGGGAGAGTGCAGTGGGGTTATCACATAGGACACAATCTCACATCATCCCATGTCAGTCAGTCTGTGGTAGAAGAGCAGTTATTTAAACAGATCATAGTAGCTGTGGTGGCATGCTTCCTAAAAAGCTTTAACATGATAAGCACTGATGCAGCCTGATCACATAACCTACCATAATCTAAACACACAACTATCCTGCTTTACACTATCTACAAATATTTTTTTATTTAACCTTTATTTAACTAGGCAAGTCAGTTAAGAACAAATTATTGTTTACAATCATGGCCTACACCGGCCAAACAATGCTGGGCCAATTATGCGCCGCCCTATGGGACTCCCAATCACGGTCGGTTGTGATAAAGCCTGGATTCTAACCAGGGTGTCTGTAGTGATGCCTCTAGCACTGAGATGCAGTGCCTTAGACCGCTGCGCCACTTGGGAGCCCACCGTGGGCCCTTACGTTGTGGTAAAATGGCAGTCAGTATGTTACGGTGAGAACATTGTGACAAGAGCCAGGTGTTTGGGTTGGTGTTTTTGGAGGGGCGGGGGGACAATTTAAGGTCATTTTTTACTTTTTCAAGCCTAGTACTGCAAGGCCCCATCACACACACACACCGTTTTGAGGGGGACCATGCTAATGCCTCCCATGATGGGGTGTACTATAACCTTTAAGAATGTGCTGTGTGTCTAAGAGGACCTGGGAGAGACCACCACAGCAGTCAGTACTTAGCCTAGCTGCCATTCTCTCTGCAGGCTCCAGTCTACACACTAAGAATAGGCCTGGTTAGTGGCTCTGAGGCGGTGTGGTTAGGTGGTTACTAGGCTAGGCCGTAGGAGCAACTACTTAGCCTACAACTCAAACAATTAGCTGGAGAATTGGGGACCGTCTTGAGAGCAGCCATTTTTAGATGGGTGGTTTAGAAACAGTGTGTGTGATCAAGCAGGGATTGTATCTTTTTTAGGCCATTGGTTATGCAACGATTATATCAAAGAGCCGGAAGCCAGAGTTCTTTTCGATGGAAACACTTCCTAGATGGGTGGCGGTGCCAAGACTTTGTCTGGATCAAAGATCTAGGGCTTGTCGTTTCAACTTCGCTAAAACACATTATTCTGCCTTGAAATGCTGGATTGTGTTTCTCTTGGCAGCTGACTATTATAATCAAGAGGCAAAGAAGCAAAAAAACACCCCTTTGAGTTTGCCATATTTTCTGGGCTGTTCCCTAGCCTGCCACTGGCATGCACAGACTGAAGCCAGCAGCTATGAAGAGTGACTGACAGCCAAATACAGCGGGAAACACAGAGATCATCCTACAGTTTTACTCCTGCATTTAAACGTTAAATCTTCCATGAAGTGTCTCAGTCACTCGGCTATTCCACTATAGGACTATCTAGGCCCGTCTATAGGGTGACAGGTAGCCTAGCAGTTAAGAGCATTGGGCCAGTAACCAAAAGGTTGTTTGGTTCGAATCCCCGAGCCGACTAGGTAAAAATATCTGCCGATGTGCCCTTGAGCAAGGCACTTAACCGCAATTGCTCCTGTAAGTCACTCTGGTAAGAGTCTGCTAAATGACTAAAATGTACATTTATTAGGCACCATTTTCCACACATCCTCATAGAAATATTAGTGCTGAAATATTAACATGCTTAGGTCTTTGAAAGTAGAGGCTCCCGTATGTGAGCGAGCAGAGCTGGCAGGGTGCCTCCTCTCAGCTTCAATAATGGATGCAGAGTATGGCTGTTTGTCTCCTCAGGGCCTGTACTGTACTGATGATGCTAACATGCTAACACTACATGAAGGGCTGCATCTCAATAGTGTCTGGTGGCTTCCTCTCATCTCCTTTCCTTCATCTGCATTGATATGAAACCATAGGAGAGGTGAAAGCAATACAACAGATGATAGGTGACTACTATGTATCTGACTGGTACTTGTCCACTTTCAGACTACTGCAGCTGAACAAGAGGAGAGGAGATGATTTTAGGAGGCCTGTGGACTATTGAGATGCAGCCTGGTGTGGAGGAGGACACTGTGGACTATTGAGATGCAGCCTGGTGTGGAGGGGAGGAGCCCCCCCCTCCCCCTCCCCTCAGGCTTAGCTTGAGGAGAGGTAACAGACTGCTCTCTCCAGCTCCTTGTATCTGGGTAGTTGGGTTAAAACAGGCACTGCAGTTGGGCATTAGCACGACACCCTGAATTAGTTAAGGCTTTCTAGGAAGCTTTTCCTAACCAACAACACTGCTATCGACTCTGACATAGACATGGTCTGTCTCTGAAATGGCACCCTATTCCCTATATAGTGCCCTACTAATGACCTGGGACTACTTTTAACTACAAAGCCTGGTCAAAAGTAGTGAATAGGGCACCATTTCAGAGTCATCCACTGACAGGTACAGGCAGACACAGACGCACAGACACTGAGGTACAGACACAGACGCAAAGGTACAGACACACTGGTACAGACACAGAGGAGATGAACAGTAGAGAGCACCATGGTCTTACCTTCTGGAGATTCCTCCTGGACGTACGTTCCTGTCAGGTACCTGTGGACCAGTGCAGACTTCCCACTGGCCAGGTTACCCACAATGCCCTGGGGGACGAAGAAGAAGAAGAACAGGGAAGTGAGGTTGTTTCCTGGTTTTGCATATCTTTGGCTTGTAATAATCAGAATGGTTGTGCTGCAGTGGATAAAGCTGAGAAGAGCTTCAGAGGAAGACTTCCTCCGATGCACACATTAATATATACAGAGAATATGGAATATAGGGAATGGTAATGTTATTCTGTTTCAAGTTGTGACCTCATTCTTGGTCTGAGTGCATACAGGTCCAGGAGAAGACTCATTGGAGCGTTTGGATCCAATTTCAGACTCACCACTTTCAGTTCTGGTACCGATCGGCTCAGGGTCCACTCCTGGCTGTTCACAAAGGCGTCTGCAACAAAGAGAGAGAAGCCTGTCAGTCAACGGTACACACACACACACACACACACACACACACACACACACACACACACACACGACCCAGATGACATCAGAGGTCTGTCAAGCTGTAATATCTATGCCGTTCAGATGTCACGGCAACAAGGGTTCCAATCTGTTCCTGCTCAGTAGTCACTCACTAACAGGGAGGAAAGAGACAGGCAGAGATAAAACAAGAAGAAATGGGGGGACGAGGAGGAGAGACTTCAGGGAGGATAGGAGAGCATCATTAAAGATGACAGCTGAGTGACAGCTAGGATAGCTGCATCCTCTCAGAGATACATCCTGACTGGTCTGATTGGATGTCTTCGGTAGAGCATGTCAGCTGTACATACACACTGAGCAAGTCAACAAGACCGATGGTACACTACACTGAACAACTACTGTACCAGCTGAACACATCCTGAAAATGCTGCCCATAGTAGGTGTGTGTGTGTGGTATTGGCTAACACGCAACTGGCTAGGTGAGGCTTTTGGGTTGGCACCTAAAACCCTTTTTCTTTTCTTTTTACAAATACACAATTAAGAGCATCCTGTCAGGCTGTATCACTGCCTGGTATGGCAACAGCACCGTCCGCAACCGTAGGGCTCTCAAGAGGGTGGTACGGTCTGCCCAACGCATCACTGGGGGCAAACTACCTGCCCTCCAGGATACCTACAGCACCCGATGTCACAGGAAGGCCAAAAAGACCACCCGAGCCACTGCCTGTTCACCCCGCTATCATCCAGAAGGCGAGGTCAGTACAGGTGCATCAAAGCTGGGACCGAGAGACTGAAAAACAACTTCTATCTCAAGGCCATCAGACTGTTAAACAGCCATCACTAGCACATTAGAGGCTGCTGCCTGTAGACATGGACTAGAAATCACTGGCCACTTTAAGAAATGGAACACTAGACACTTTAATAATGTTGACATATTTTGCATTACTCATACTGTATTTTAGTCTATGCCGCTCTGACATTGCTCGTCCAAATATTTATATATTCCTAATTCCATTACTTTAGATTAGTGTGTATTGTTTGTATTATTGTGAATTTGTTAGATATTACTTGTTAGATATTACTGCACTGCTGGAGCTAAAAACACAAGAATTTCGCTACACCAGAAATAACATCTGCTAAAAACACGTGTATGTGACCAATACAATGTGATTTGATTTGTGTGATGGTCTGCATGGCTAGCCTAGGTGAAATGATGCCTGATGCTACTGACTAGTAATATCTCCCTGGCTGTGAGGCTACTGGCTAGGTGTAATATCTCCCTGGCTGTGAGGCTACTGGCTAGGTGTAATATCTCCCTGGCTGTGAGGCTACTGGCTAGGTGTAATATCTCCCTGGCTGTGAGGCTACTGGCTAGGTGTAATATCTCCCTGGCTGTGAGGCTACTGGCTAGGTGTAATATCTCCCTGGCTGTGAGGCTACTGGCTAGGTGTAATATCTCCCTGGCTGTGAGGCTACTGGCTTGGTGTAATATCTCCCTGGCTGTGAGGCTACTGGCTTGGTGTAATATCTCCCTGGCTGTGAGGCCCATTAGCCTGACTGGGCCCAAGTCTTATTATCCATCAGAGGCCCAGTATGTCTGCCAAACAAAAGCAGCAGGCCCGCGGTGGAGCCGGTCACTCTTAATATTTAATATCACACCAGCTGCTCTGCGACTGGCTCTATTGGAGCCACTGAGCTCCATCTTGGCTCAGTGTTTTGGCGCTGGCAAGGCCATTCTCTGGCAGCAAATGGATAATGCTAGAATGGATCTTTCAGGAGGAACCAGGCTAACCAAAGCACCAATTAGTGGGAATGTGGGCGTGGCTTAGACCCAGAGGTAAGAGGGTTAGGGGTGGAGTTAGTCATTCCATACAATACATTCTGATGCCAACTGTCCTTACGCCACACCAGTTTCCACATCTGTTATTAAGGCTTGCGGACTAACTGGAGATGTGGGCTCTACTCTGTTCTGCAGGTGTTGTGTACATTCCTCCACTTCACCCTCAGCTGTTTATGACCTCAGAGACAGAGATAAGGAAGGCATGGCAGGCTAGATGGAAGGTTAAGTGAGGTCAGTGTGTGGGACAGAGTTTATTTAACTGTAGGTTACAGCTGTGTGAGGAGGTTGAGTTTTGAGAGACTGTGTGATGTGAAGTTGTTTTTTGTAATTACAGTGTGTGTGTGGGTGGGAATAAACTGTCATCCCTCTGCCACTCCAATCACTCCCCTCATTTCCCATGACCTCCCAGCCTCCTCTCCTCGCTGGATGTTACAGTATTACTGCAAATTCTCTCTCTCTCTCTCTCTCTCTCTCTCTCTCTCTCTCTCTCTCCCCCTCCATCAGGACCATCAGGACCATCAGAACCACCACAGTGTTCTCCTGGAGGGAGCTGACCTGACAAATATAATATCTAATCATTCTATAAAGGACTCTGAATACCACACAAAACAATACAGTCCTGTGCTAATAGAATGCCATTTAGCAGACGCTTTTATCCAAAGTCACTTAGTCATGCATACATTTTTTTACGTATGGGTGGCCCCAGCAGGCAACCCACGACCCTTGGCGTTGCGGGCGCCATGCTCTACCAACTGAGCCACACATGGTCTACCATCACACACCCACTGGGCACCATTAAGCCCTTCCTTTTCTCCAGACAGCCCAGTGGGTTATCTAGGTCACGGGCCCCACCATCAGACAGGACTGAGGACCAGAAACATCTCCATTTGGAGCCGTGTTACTAATTCATCAGAGACAATCTGTGTCAGGCAGACAGACACTACACTACAGACAGTCCCATTTATCTGCTCAGAGTGATGAAAGCCACAACACAGAGGAGGAGATCTGAAGACACCATACACTATGAATGCCTTGAGTACCAGAGATGTGC
Source organism: Thymallus thymallus (assembly GCA_023634145.1). Lineage (NCBI taxonomy): Eukaryota > Metazoa > Chordata > Actinopteri > Salmoniformes > Salmonidae > Thymallus > Thymallus thymallus. The sequence continues at coordinate 16,666,633 of CM042419.1, forward strand.
TTTCAAAGACGTGCTTATGGGAAGGCTGTAGACCATATTTTCAGACGTTCTCCCAACTCATCTTATTCCCCCACATCAGTCTAGTCCAGTCTCCCTCTCCACATCACTAGTGGCCGAGGACAGCAGGTGTGTCGCACTGCTAATGAAGATGCTCATGACTTGACTGCATCAATTTAGTGGACCACAACAGAGTTCTGAAAACATTTGATGGGCCCCGGAGTTGAGAATCTCTAGTATAGGTAACACATGATGACGACAACATAACATCTTCCACAACCGCTCCCTACAATCCTCCCTCCCTCCCGATGTGGAAAACATCTAAATAAGTCAGTGTACCCCTCCTAACCCTGCCTCTCTCTGATGGTCCATCAGACTAGTCAGACCCGTCAGACACCAGTGGGACTGGAAAGAATCCAGCAAGAGATGTCCCTATTGGCCAGCTGGTACACAGGGGTGTATTGTTGCCCTGGGGGCCTGGTCTGTAGTTAGGGGGCCTAGCTGGCTGGCTGTGTGGGGGACCACAAATGGCCGCCTGCTTTCTGTTCGACCCTCATCTCTCTGGACCGGGCCCAGGCTGACAGACAGGATGTTGTTATAGCTGCATCCTGTTTTCAGAGCTGAGGGACTGGCCAACCCTGTTCCAGTTTCCCCGGTGGCTCCCAGTAAATGAGTGGCTACTAGCCACTAGACTAACCAGCTACATGACTAGCCCCGCATGCCAATATGTTACACTGGTACAGAGCCTTAGTCATGGGTACTTCCACCTGCATTGACTACCTAGCTAGCCCATCTTAGCATTCCATTCACTAACTAACCCCTTCACATAGTAGAACAGTTCACCTAATCTATTGGAATTCTATTGTTGAAAGAAAATGGCCTATTCCAAAACTCTGGGACAGTTGTGTGACGATAGAGCCCAAATTCATACAACCAGTAGGCCTAGGCTACATAAAAAAAGTCTGATGCAACATATTAGAACGGTTAACTTGGGGCGGCAGGTAGCCTAGTGGTTGGGCCAGTAACCGAAAGGTTGCTGGATCCAATCCCCAAGCTGACAAGGTAAATTATATGTTGTTCTGCCCCTGAACAAGGCAGTTAACCCACTGTTCCCCGGTAGAGCGTCATTGTAAATAATAATTTGTTCTTAACTGACTTGCCTACTTAAATAAAGATTAAATAAATATAAAAAGGTAAAACATTATTTATTTATTTTACGTTGATAAACTATTTCATTCCATTATAAGCGAAGCCATGCGCACAAGGCAGTAGCCTATGACAACAAATGTTTGCTGTCAAAAGTGCACTGACATGCAAGTGGTTTCATGTGACAGAGATTAAAATATCCGTTGAAAATTTAGAAAGAGGTGCCTTATTGCCTAATTAGATCCTGAGGGGGTGTGGTATATGGCCAATATACCACGGCTAAGGGCTGTTCTTCGGCACGACTCATTGCGGAATGCCTGGATACAGCCATTAGCCGTGGTATATCGGCCATATACCACAAACCCCTGAGGTGCCTTATTGCTATTATAAACTGGTTACTTAAGTAATTAGAGCAGTAAAAATACATGTTTTGTCATACCCATGGTATACGGTCTCATATATCACAGCTGTCAGCCAAATCAGCATTCAGAGCTCGAACCACCCAGTTTATAATATGCAATATCAAGAATGAGTTGTTAAATGACTAGGATCGTGCCTTTGGCTACTGGACAATTATTGAAAGTTTATATAAAATAATTGTCTCCACAAATATGGTCTGATTTTGGCTAGGCTACCCTGAAACAAGGCAAGACATGCCTCACGATATGTAGTAAACCATTCAGGTGTCAAACAATTGAGTAAATGTTTTCAAAATGCATACTGCCTCCCGCTAATTGCAAAGTGGTGTGTGACGCGCTGATGAAGCCGGCCTTCCGTTGCCTGTGTTTACTGTTTGAGACGCTGTAGCTGCAGCTCTCTGCTGTCTGACAGATATTCAGCTCAAAAGCACTGTATGCTGTACACAAGAGAGAGAGAGCTCTGGAGGAGAGAGATGTGAGGAAGACGGCATACAAGGCAGAGAAGAGTGAGTGAGCGACAAAGAGGGGGAAAGAGAGAGAGCGAGAGAGAGCTAGAGACCCCAGAAGCAGCAGCAGGAGTCTGGCTACTGTTCTACAGCTGAACATGTGTAACCAATGAAGAGAGTGACAGAGCAAAGATCTCTCTGTGACATGCTGCAGACACACGCTTTACACAGAGATGTCAGCACCACATTCCTCAACACAGCCATTCATACGGAGAGAGAGAGAGAGAGAGAGAGATGGGGAAGGAGGAGGTGGAGGATATGGGGGAGAGAGAGAGATGGGGAGGGAGGAGGGAGAGATGGGGAGGGAGGAGGTGGAGGAGTAAGAAGTAGAAAGACAGGTATAAGAAAGAGAGGAAGAGGAGAGAGGAAGAAAGAGAGGAAAACAGGATGCTGAGATGCTCATGCCCCAGTGGTCTGTCTCCCAGAGATCCACAGACTTCATTCCTCCTCCTCCTCTACCTCTACCTCTCTCCCTCCCTACCTCCCTCCCTCCCTCGCTTTGTGGTCTGCGCAAAATAGAGCTGCAGGAGCGAGAGAGAGAAAAGAAACTGAAACTTCACACAGCTCTTGAACAAACTCAGATGTGCTGGCACTCTCCCAGGAGTTTATTTTCTGCCCCCCTCCCCCTCCCTCCCCCTCCCCCTCTTCTCATTCTCTGGCCTCTTCACATGTTCAGTGTGTGAGCCAGTGAAGTGGAGGAGAGAGCAGATCAGACCACATAGCCAGACAAAGGTTGAATCCTGGTAGCAGACACCAAAAGGAAACCGGCTGCAAAAGGTCAAGGGTCATTGGTCTGCCCTCCTACATACAAGCTGAAACATTCACCACCTGAAATGCCCCATTTTACACACCCAGCCAAACACACCCAGCTGCTCTTTGTGGGATTCCAATGTAAACACCAGCACAGTATAGGTACACACACACACACACACACACACACACACACACACACACACACACACACGATCTGCTAAACTCTACCAAGGTGCGGTCTGTCAGTATACGGTATAGTACTGATTTATTTGGGCTTTTATTGCCTAAGACAGATTTCAGGTCAGAGTTGCGTTCCAAAGCATCCATCCATGTATGTTTAAATATCTGTTTTATAGACCGGTTCAGTTATACCCCAGTGACATGTATACAACTTGCTGTGCGCGCACACACACACACACACACACACACACACCTCAGAGCATGCGCGGACCAGCTGGCTGTTGTGTTTACAGATATATTCAATCTCTCCCTATCCCTGTCTGTTGTCCACACATGCTTCAAGATGGCCACCATTGTTCCTGTAACTAAGAAAGCAAAGGTAACTGAACTAAATGACCCACCTATCGCCCCGTAACACTCACTTCTGTCATCATGAAGTGCTTTGCGAAACTAGTCAAGGATCATATTACCTCCACCATACCTGCCACCATAGACCCCCTTCAATTTTTTTTCTTACCATCCCAATAGATCCACAGATGATGCAATCGCCACCACATTACACACTGCCCTATCCCATCTGGATAATAGGCATACCTATGTAAGAATGCAGTTCATTGACTATAGCTCAGCATTCAACACCATGGTACCCTCCAAGCTCATCATCAAGCTCAAGGCCCTGGGTCTGAACCCCGCCCGGTGTAACTGGATCCTGGACTGCCTGACTGGTCGCCCGCAGGTGGTGAAGGTAGGAAACAACACCTCCTCATTGATCCTCAACACTGGGGCCCCACAAGGGTGCGTGCTCAGCCCCCTCCTGTACTCCCTGTTCACCCATGACGGTGTTGCCAAGCACACCTCTAACTCAAATCGTCAAGTTTGCAGACGACACAACGATAGTAGGCTTGATTACCAATGACGAGACAGCCTACAGGGAGGAGGTGAGGTCTCTGGGAGTGTGGTGTCAGGAAAATAACCTCTCACTCAACATCAACAAAACTAAGGAGATGATCGTAGACTTCAGGAAACAGCAGAGGAAGCACCCCCCGATCCACATCGATGGGACCGCAGTAGACGGAAAGCTTCAAGTTCCTTGGCGTACACATCTCTGACAACCTGAAATGGTCCACCCACACAGACAGTGTAGTGAAGAAGGAACAACAGAGCCTCTTCAACCTCAGGAGGCTAAAGAAGTCTAGTTTATCACCTACAACCCTCAAACTTCTACAGATGCCCAATTGAGAGCATCCTGTCGGGCTGCATCACCGCCTGGTACGGCAACTGCACTGCCCATAACTGCAAAGCTCTCCAGAGGGTGGCGCAGTCTGCCCAACGCATTACTGAGGGAAAACTTCCCGCCCTCCAGGACACCTACAGCACCCGATGCTACAGGAAGGCCAAAAAAATCAAAGACATCAACCATCAGAGACAGAGAGAAAATACCACAGTGTTCCATCACAGCAGCAAGATTTGTGACCTGTTGCCACAAGAAAATGGCAACCAGTGAATAAAACACCATTGTAAATACAACCCATATTTATGTTTATTTATTTTCCCATTTGTACTTTAACTATTTGCACCTCATTACAACACTTTATATATATATACACATAATGACATTTGAAATGTCTTTATTCTTTTGGAACTTTTGTGAGTGTAATGTTTACTGTTCATTTCTGAGTTTATTTCACTTTGTATTTATGATCCATTTCACTTGCTTTGGCAACGTTAACATGTTACCCAGTAAAGCCCTTTGAATTGAACAAATGTAGAGAGAAAAAGAGACCAAGCATGAGGGGGAGAGAGAGGGAGAGAGAGAGAGAGGGAGGGAGGGAGAGGGAGGGAGGGAGAGGGAGGGAGAGAGAGGGAGAGCGAGGGAGGGAGGGAGAGCGAGGGAGGGAGGGAGAGCGAGGGAGGGAGAGCGAGGGAGGGAGAGAGGAAGAGATAAAAGCGGTCTCAGACAAACATAGCCTGCAAACAGAACAGAACATTGAGAGCCTAGATTGTGTCTTGGTTTAGTTAGTCTGTAAATCTTTGCAAGGATCCCACTCAGGTAAAAATAGGTGTAAAATAACCATGACATTTTCTAAAAGCCTGAAGCCCACAGAAACAGACACTACTTTCATGATGGGGTCAATGAGTGTAGAGAATGACAGAACCAAACTACAAAGCAGTAGCTTAAATATAGGGCTATTCACGCCATATAAAGCACTTTTCTAAAGGGTCCCCTCAACAACCTTTGTTAAAGCTACTGACTGGTGAGACAGTGTGGATTGGAGCAAGACATCACCACTGACAGAAAGGTAGAGGAATAACATGAGGACAGTGTCAGGAAACAGGCATGGCAGGAGAGGAGGAAAGAGAGAGAGAGAGAGAAAGAGGGAGGAAAACCTTGGCAGCCCTCCAATCCAAGCTAGCTGACTGACAAAGCCACACTTGCGGGTGGCCGCTCTGTCCCTCTCACAAACAGCGACACGCTGGAGCCAAACAATGGCGGGCAGGGCCCTGGAGTGTGCCACTGTCACACACACACACACACACACAGAGAGTGTGCCACGACTGGCTACCGCAGGGCGAAAAACAAGAGGGCAGGCAGGCGGCTTAGTGTGCCCACTGGCACATGCCCATGCCAACCACAATGGTGGCCAGACCACATTGTGCCCTCATTTGACCTTGATGCCATGGTTCTAGAGCATTAGATGGATCCTTTGAAAGGACTAGCCCTATGATAGGAATCTGACAGTGTTACAGTCTAAATAACACTAGGCCTGGTCATTATTGACAACAGAACTGGTTCTTGCTCAACAAGTGTGTGTTATTAAGTAACTCAAACAAGGTGGAGGCATTAGACTGACAAGGTGCCAGCATGGAGACAGACTGAAGAGTGAAATGCGAGACGTGTCACAGCATATCATCATTTGCACATTCCATCATTCCAGTGATTATGCTAATCTGTAATTTATTTCACCACTATGGCCTATTTATTGTCCTACCTTCCTAACCTTACTGCATTTTGCACTACATTTGCACTCTGTATATAGATTTTCTATTGTGTTATTGACTGTACGTTTGTTTATTTCCCATGTATAACTGTGTTGTTTTTGTCTCACTGCTTTGCTTTGTCTTGGCCAGGTCGCAGTTGTAAAATGAGAACATGTTCTCAACTGACCTACCTGGTTAAATAAAGGTGAAATGAAAAATTAATTTAAAAAAAGATAAAGAACATCCCTCCTTTGTCTGAATGACAACAGAGCAGAATACTCAGTGATGTCCACAAGCATTCTGACTAGAATGTGACTGAATGGGATTCATTCTGAGACTAGAATGTGACTGAATGGGATTCATTCTGAGACTAGAATGTGACTGAATGGGATTCATTCTGAGACTAGAATGTGACTGAATGGGATTCATTCTGAGACTAGAATGTGACTGAATGGGATTCATTCTGAGACTAGAATGTGACTGAATGGGATTACGTCAGCGTCAGTTTGTTGTAACCTTTACATCAGTCAGGTAAATAGTAACTCATGTCTTTCAAGTTCAGGTTCCCATTGGGTTAGACCAGGGTTAGACCATTAGGCTAGACCAGGGTTAGACCATTAGGCTAGACCATTAGGCTAGACCAGGGTTAGACCATTAGGCTAGACCAGGGTTAGACCATTGGGCTAGACCAGGGTTAGACCATTAGGCTAGACCAGGGTTAGACCATTGGGCTAGACCAGGGTTAGACCATTGGGCTAGACCAGGGTTAGACCATGGTTAGACCATTAGGCTAGACCAGGGTTAGACCATGGTTAGACCATTAGGCTAGACCAGGGTTAGACCATTAGGCTAGACCAGGGTTAGACCATTAGGCTAGACCAGGGTTAGACCATTGGGTTAGACCAGGGTTAGACCATTAGGCTAGACCAGGGTTAGACCATTGGGCTAGACCAGGGTTAGAGCTAGACTATATGAAAGGAAATGTTAATGATACACCATCTATCCATGCATTCCATTAGCAATTTGGTGCACAGTACTAAGGGATAAACAATATGCACACACACACACACACACACACACACACACATTGATTTGATACACCTCCCTCTTTAACGACACACACCCATCTGTCTGTTTTGTCCCAGTTTGAACCCTCCTGTCCTAACAGGAGGAACTATTCAGGTTTTAACCCCATCATGCTGTGTGGGCACAAGAACACACACACACCCTGTGTTCCGCTGAGGGCCCCGTCTGAAGAGCTCTTTACACAGTGAGCCACACACAGGGGCCTAATGGACTAATGGTACTATTGTCTTAGTCAGTAGCACACACACAGACACTCCAAACACACACACACAGACACTCCAAACACACACACACACACAGACACTCCAAACACACACACACACACAGACACTCCACACACACACAGACACTCCAAACACACACACACACACTCCAAACACACACACACACACACACACACACTCCAAACACACACACACACACACACTCCAAACACACACACACACACACTCCAAACACACACACACAGACACTCCAAACACACACACACGCCAAACACACAGACACGCCAAACACACAGACACTCCAAACACACAGACACACACACACACAGACACACACAGGCACTCTACAGACACACACACAATCATTACTACACACACAAAGAGAACAAACAGGGTGGAGGTGGTGGGTGGAGCCAAACTAACCGTACATCCCCTGAGGGTATTGGAGACCGGCAGCGTAGTGTGTGTGTGTGTGTGTGTGTGTGTGTGTGTGTGTGTGTGTGTCTCACGCTAACGGGACTTCATGTGAGACGGAGGGTGACAAATCAGCCAAGCATTCTCACATCGGTCATATGTGACATCATATTGTAATGCCCTTCACCCTACACGGCATTATTCTCTCCTCTTCCTCTGACCTCCTGCCGTTCTCCTTCCACCACAGTCATTACAGATGGATAAATCTGTCGCCAAGCTAAAGAGCAGCTTATTTCCCTGATAAGATATGGCTGCACCTCTAACTGGTATGGCCGTAGCCTTCTATAACTGGTATGGCTGTAGCCTTCTATAACTGGTATGGCTGCACCTCTAACTGGTATGGCTGTAGCCTTCTATAACTGGTATGGCTGTAGCCTTCTATAACTGGTATGGCTGCACCTCTAACTGGTATGGCCGTAGCCTTCTATAACTGGTATGGCCGTAGCCTTCTATAACTGGTATGGCTGCACCTCTAACTGGTATGGCTGCACCTCTAACTGGTATGGCCGTAGCCTTCTATAACTGGTATGGCCGTAGCCTTCTATAACTGGTATGGCCGTAGCCTTCTATAACTGGTATGGCTGCACCTCTAACTGGTATGGCTGTAGCCTTCTATAACTGGTATGGCTGCACCTCTAACTGGTATGGCTGTAGCCTTCTATAACTGGTATGGCTGCACCTCTAACTGGTATGGCTGCACCTCTAACTGGTATGGCCGTAGCCTTCTATAACTGGTATGGCCGTAGCCTTCTATAACTGGTATGGCCGTAGCCTTCTATAACTGGTATGGCCGTAGCCTTCTATAACTGGTATGGCCGTAGCCTTCTATAACTGGTATGGCCGTAGCCTTCTATAACTGGTATGGCCGTAGCCTTCTATAACTGGTATGGCCGTAGCCTTCTATAACTGGTATGGCTGTAGCCTTCTATAACTGGTATGGCTGCACCTCTAACTGGTATGGCCGTAGCCTTCTTTAACTGGTATGGCCGTAGCCTTCTATAACTGGTATGGCTGTAGCCTTCTATAACTGGTATGGCCGTAGCCTTCTTTAACTGGTATGGCCGTAGCCTTCTTTAACTGGTATGGCCGTAGCCTTCTATAACTGGTATGGCCGTAGCCTTCTATAACTGGTATGGCCGTAGCCTTCTATAACTGGTATGGCCGTAGCCTTCTATAACTGGTATGGCCGTAGCCTTCTATAACTGGTATGGCCGTAGCCTTCTATAACTGGTATGGCCGTAGCCTTCTATAACTGGTATGGCCGTAGCCTTCTATAACTGGTATGGCCGTAGCCTTCTATAACTGGTATGGCCGTAGCCTTCTATAACTGGTATGGCCGTAGCCTTCTATAACTGGTATGGCCGTAGCCTTCTATAACTGGTATGGCCGTAGCCTTCTATAACTGGTATGGCCGTAGCCTTCTATAACTGGTATGGCCGTAGCCTTCTATAACTGGTATGGCCGTAGCCTTCTATAACTGGTATGGCCGTAGCCTTCTATAACTGGTATGGCCGTAGCCTTCTATAACTGGTATGGCCGTAGCCTTCTATAACTGGTATGGCCGTAGCCTTCTATAACTGGTATGGCCGTAGCCTTCTATAACTGGTATGGCCGTAGCCTTCTATAACTGGTATGGCCGTAGCCTTCTATAACTGGTATGGCCGTTGCCTTCTATAACTGGTATGGCCGTAGCCTTCTATAACTGGTATGGCCGTAGCCTTCTATAACTGGTATGGCCGTAGCCTTCTATAACTGGTATGGCCGTAGCCTTCTATAACTGGTATGGCCGTAGCCTTCTATAACTGGTATGGCTGTAGCCTTCTATAACTGGTATGGCTGTAGCCTTCTATAACTGGTATGGCTGTAGCCTTCTATAACTGGTATGGCTGCACCTCTAACTGGTATGGCCGTAGCCTTCTTTAACTGGTATGGCCGTAGCCTTCTATAACTGGTATGGCCGTAGCCTTCTATAACTGGTATGGCCGTAGCCTTCTATAACTGGTATGGCCGTAGCCTTCTATAACTGGTATGGCCGTAGCCTTCTATAACTGGTATGGCCGTAGCCTTCTATAACTGGTATGGCTGTAGCCTTCTATAACTGGTATGGCTGTAGCCTTCTATAACTGGTATGGCTGCACCTCTAACTGGTATGGCCGTAGCCTTCTTTAACTGGTATGGCTGTAGCCTTCTATAACTGGTATGGCCGTAGCCTTCTATAACTGGTATGGCCGTAGCCTTCTATAACTGGTATGGCCGTAGCCTTCTATAACTGGTATGGCTGTAGCCTTCTATAACTGGTATGGCTGTAGCCTTCTATAACTGGTAATGCCGTAGCCTTCTTTAACAGCAAGCAGACGCATTGCTATGGATACTCACACAAGCAGAGCCATGCACAGAGTGCGAGCAGCGCAGGGAGCAAGGGACAGACAGAAGAGCAGCTAATGGATACTAACGGAGGAAGTTATTTCTGATATAGGGTTCGGCCAGGGCTTCAATTTGGTAGGAGCAGTCGAGCCCTACCCAGGGTAGGGCCTGAACATTGGGGGTATGGGTAGGGCTTAAAATGTATTTCCGTGCAGGGCTCTAGTGTGTGTCAGCTCATATGAACCAGTCGTACAGGTTACACACACTGATAATCAAATACTGTAGATGGAAATACTCCCCTACCAATCAAAAAGCAGGTAACTGCTCATAGCGTGGAACTGAGAAAAATGGCTTTTATTTACCTTGGTTTCATAGTAACTTTATGCAGTTACTGCTAACATGACCCCCATTTTCTCCAAAACACAATACAATAGAGGCAGGATACTTGTCCACATGATTAAGCATGTATTTAATGTAGCAGAAATGAGCTGTTACTGCCTTTCTGCTTAGTAAGGCAGTGTAGATAACATCTGGATAGTGAGAATATACACTACTGTTCAAAAGGTTGGGGTCACATAGAAATGTCCTTGTTTTTTTAAAGAACAGCAAAAAATTTGGTCCATTAAAATAACAAAATTGATTAGAAATACAGTGTAGACATTATTGTTGTTGACTATTGTAGCTGGAAATGGCAGATTTTTTATGGAATATCTACATAGGCGTACAGAGGCACATTATCAGCAACCATCACTCCTGTGTTCCAATGGCACGTTGTGTTAACTAATCCAAGTGTCTCATTTTAAAAGGCTAATTGATTATTAGAAAATGTTTATGAAGCTGCCAGTTGAGGACTTGTGTCTTTCTCAAAACTAGACACTAATGTACTTGCTCAGTTGTGCACCGGGGCCTCCCACTCCTCTTTCTATTCTGGTTAGAGCCAGTTTGCGCTGTTCTGTGAAGGGAGTAGTACACAGCTTGTACAAGATCTTCAGTTTCTTGTCAATTTCTCGCATGGAATAGCCTTAATCTCTCAGAACAAGAATAGACTGACGAGTTTCAGAAGAAAGTTTTGTTTCTGGCCATTTTGAGCCTGTAATCGAACCCACAAATTCTGATGCTCCAGATACTCAACTAGTCTAAAGAAGGCCAGTTTTATTGCTTCTTTAATCAGAACAACAGTTTTCAGCTGTGCTAAAATAATTGCAAAAGGGTTTTCTAATGATCAATTAGCCTTTTAAAATTATAAACTTCGATTAGCTAACACAACGTGCCATTGGAACACAGGAATGATGGTTGGTGATAATGGGCCTCTGTACGCCTATGTAGATACTCCATAAAAAAATAGGAATTTAACTTGAACAATGTCTATACTGTATTTCTGTTCAATTTGATGCTCTTTTAAAATGTTTTTTTTTGTTTAAGGACATTTCTAAGTGACCCCAAACGTTTGAACGGTAGAGTACACACACACACACACACACTATTCTAGGCCGACTGACAGTACCTCCCAACAGTAGTCAAACTGCATCTTGGCAGATGAGAAATGTCAGCAGTAGGTTGAGCAAACATCTAGCTGCACTGGTTTGTCAACTGAGGTGGACATGGATCTAGTGTGGAGTACAGTTGGTGTAATATCACCACTTGTATCCATCCAGGCATGTCAGTCTCATGAGAAATTAGCCAGCCAGCCAGGCACTTCCGGCAGCCGTCTCTCTAGCACCTCTGACACCCTATCCTCTCTGACACCAGTCTCTCTCTGTCTCAGTGAGACACTCCTGGCCGTGAGCCACCTCATCTGGGCTCAATGGTGTTCATTAGCCCTCTGCTGCAGCCTTTATCCCAGAGCCCTGCAGCCGGCAGCCAGCCCTATTGTACAGCGCACAATGGCAAGGCAAACAGAAGATTAGACCTGCCTCAGGAGTCACAGACGGAAGAGGGGGATGAGGGGAAGAGAGGAGGGGGATGAGGGGAAGAGAGGGTTTGAAGGTCTACCCCAGCCTGATAGCTCATTCAGTAGCTCTCTTGATTCACACGAGAGCTATAAGGTCACACACAGACACACTAGAGAGGAAGGAGTCCCAGGTCGGTGACCGGGCTCTCAAGGATCAGTAGAACATCTGGCAGTAGAAACCACAGTTCTGTTCTCGCTCTAAGACAGGACTAATCAATAGGAGGGAATAAAGGCAAGCAGAGAGGAAGCTCCTTCTAGAAAGCAGCCAATGCCAGGAGGCTTTTTAATAAAGCCCACAGTCATCAATCAAAGCCATGAGTGCTGTCCTCCGCTCTGCTCTGCTCTCCCTCTCCTATCTGCTGGGGAAATGGCAGGAACACCATCATTAGCTCATCTGTCAGTGTTACAGAGAAAGCTCCCCCCATCTCCACTCGTCTCCTGAATAGAACAGCCAGACGGGGGAAGTTAGTGGGCCAGGAAGCAGGAGACAGGATCCAAATGGAACTGTGATGGTGGTGACACAAAGACACTGGGTTTTCATTGGCTAAGAAGCTCCAAAAGAGGCAGTTGTATTGTTCACTGACGAATCAGAAGATGGATTAGAATTTGATTAATGAATGGGTAATGCTTGGTTTATTTGGGGGTTTTCCATTGGTTAACTGGATTTGATTTTCTTCCCCTTCCTTCCATCACTTCCTGAATTGAGTTCAAATGGATTTGACCCCCAAACCTTCATTGTTTCAAAGACCTGCATTGGTTGTGAATTCAGCCATGTTTTCTGCTACAGGGTCTTAGGTTTACTAAAGTACAGAGGGCTGGAAGGCAAGTGGCCTGTGGCCTCCACTGAGCTATGAGAAGAAATGGAGCCTGGAGTTAGACACACACGTGCTTATGGCTGTCCATCAATATCAGGGGCCCCGATTGGCCCACAAGGTTCAGGAGAAGGACAGAATACACACAGTCACATGGTCTGGGTGATTCTGGAATGTTCTGGGCTATTGAAGAACATACTTCTGCTTTCTAAAACAAGAGGCGGCTGAATTGAGGACATTGGAGAGACAGGCCGGCAGTCAGTCTAGACCACACATTTTCCCAATGGCTACTTAGTCATTAGGCTAACATTATGATATACATTATTTTTTTTATTTAACCTTTATTTAACTAGGCAAGTCAGTTAAGAACAAATTCTTATTTACAATGACGGCCTACCTCAGTAACCAGCTACATCACTACAGTCAGTGTCCTCCCCATAACTCCTCAGTAAGCAGCTACATCACTACAGTCAGTGTCCTCCCCATAAGCCCTCAGTAACCTGCTACATCACTACAGTCAGTGTCCTTCCCATAAGCCCTCAGTAACCAGCTACATCACTACAGTCAGTGTCCTCCCCATAAGCCCTCAGTAACCAGCTACATCACTACAGTCAGTGTCCTCCCCATAAGCCCTCAGTAACCAGCTACATCACTACAGTCACAGTGTCCTCCCCATAACCCCTCAGTAACCAGCTACATCACTACAGTCACAGTGTCCTCCCCATAACCCCTCAGTAACCAGCTACATCACTACAGTCAGTGTCCTCCCCATAACCCCTGGGTAAATAGCTACGTCACTACAGTCTGTGTCCTCCCCATAACCAGCTAAGCCTAAATCACTGACAAGGTCCAAGTGCCCATCTCTGCCAGTAAGTACAGCCCGGCATTGCACAAGACCCCACAATGCAACACATGCAGTAAGCAGTGCTCCCTGAGGAGAGCAGAGAGCAGCAGCTGTCCTGGTCCTGCAGCGGAGGGCACCGGAGGTGAGAGAGACAATGGGCAGAGAGCGATGACGCCAGTCCGTGCCTATGTCCGTAATGCCCATCACCGTGACAGGCACAGAGAGCGTCTGAAACGACTTACTGTACTGGCAAAGCCACTTGACACAGAGTCAGTAGTGCTTAGAGTGAGAGAGATATGTTCAACTTCAAGCATGCGTGTCTGTGTGCGCTTATACAGTGGGGAGAACAAGTATTTGATACACTGCCGATTTTGCAGGTTTTCCTACTTACAAAGCATGTAGAAGTCTGTAATTTTTATCATAGGTACACTTCAACTGTGAGAGACGGAATCTAAAACAAAAATCCAGAAAATCACATTGTATGATTTTTTAATAATTAATTTGCATTTTATTGCATGACATAAGTATTTGATCACCTACCAACCAGTAAGAATTCCGGCTTTTACAGACCTGTTAGTTTTTCTTTAAGAAGCCCTCCTGTTCTCCACTCATTAACTGTATTAACTGCACCTGTTTGAACTCGTTACCTGTATAAAAGACACTTCTCCACACACTCAATCAAACTGACTCCAACCTCTCCACAATGGCCAAGGCCAGAGAGCTGTGTAAGGACATCAGGGATAGAATTGTAGACCTGCACAAGGCTGGGATGGGCTACAGGACAATAGGCAAGCAGCTTGGTGAGAAGGCAACAACTGTTGGCGCAATTATTAGAAAATGGAAGAAGTTCAAGATGACGGTCAATCTCCCTCAGTCTGGGGCACCATGCAAGATCTCACCTCGTGGGGCATCAATGATCATGAGGAAGGTGAGGGATCATCCCAGAACTACACGGCAGGACCTGATCAATGACCTGAAGAGAGCTGGAACCACAGTCTCAAAGAAAACTATTAGTAACACACTACGCCGTCATGGATTAAAATCCTGCAGCGCACGCAAGGTCCCCCTGCTCAAGCCAGCGCATGTCCAGGCCCGTCTGAAGTTTGCCAATGACCATCTGGATGATCCAGAGGAGGAATGGGAGAAAGTCATGTGGTCTGATGAGACAAAAATAGAGCTTATTGGTCTAAACGCCACTCGCCGTGTTTGGAGGAAAAAGAAGGATGGACCCCAAGAACACCATCCCAACCGTGAAGCATGGAGGTGGAAACATCATTCTTTGGGGATGCTTTTCTGCAAAGGGGACATGACGACTGCACCGTATTGAGGGGAGGATGGATGGGGCCATGTATTGCGAGATCTTGGCCAACAACCTCCTTCCCTCAGTAAGAGCATTGAAGATGGGTCGTGGCTGGGTCTTCCAGCATGACAACGACCCGAAACACACAGCCAGGGCAACTAAGGAGTGGCTCCGTAAGAAGCATCTCAAGGTCCTGGAGTGGCCTAGCCAGTCTCCAGACCTGAACCCAATAGAAAATCTTTGGAGGGAGCTGAAAGTCCGTATTGCCCAGCGACAGCCCCGAAACCTGAAGGATCTGAATGGAGGAGTGGGCCAAAATCTCTGCTGCAGTGTGTGCAAACCTGGTCAAGAACTACAGGAAACGTATGATCTCTGTAATTGCAAACAAAGGTTTCTGTACCAAATATTAAGTTCTGCTTTTCTGATGTATCAAATACTTATGTCATGCAATAAAATGCAAATTAATTATTTAAAAATCATACAATGTGATTACAGACTTCTACATACTTTGTAAGTGGGAAAACCTGCAAAATCGGCAGTGTATCAAATGCATTCATGTGTATAGCTTACGTGCAAACGTAAGCTATACACATGAATGCATTCATTCTAACTCCACTACTGAACCAACCCAACGTAGGACATACTCGAATCCAGCGGTTGACCTTAGAGACAGAACTTTGAGATGTCTCCTTCTGCCAGAGACAGACAGAGAAGAGACAGATAGATACAGAGACAGACAGAGAGAAGAGAGAGGCTCTTGTCTTGGTGGCTTTAGTGAACAGATGCAGACGGCTGTATGGGAGTGGAGGAGAGGAGCGCCATCCATCCTCTCCGATCAGCTTTCCAAACACTTGGAGCGTTCCAAATCGCTCCTGGCACACCCAGGCCGCCTCCTACGCTTCACTATCAGAGCTCCCACCAGAATATGGGATATGATAACAGCAGCTCCCCTTCCCCCTCCCACTCTCCAGATACCTCAATATGAGACAGACAGGAGTATCCAGATCCACAAAGGAACACAGAGGACTAGAGGAACAACCGGGTTTTATCTGGATGTCTTGGGGACTAGAGGAACAACAGGGTTTTATCTGGATGTCTTGGGGACTAGAGGAACAACAGGGTTTTATCTGGATGTCTTGGGGACTAGAGGAACAACAGGGTTTTATCTGGATGTCTTGGGGACTAGAGGAACAACAGGGTTTTATCTGGATGTCTTGGGGACTAGAGGAACAACAGGGTTTTATCTGGATGTCTTGGGGACTAGAGGAACAACAGGGTTTTATCTGGATGTCTTGGGGACTAGAGGAACAACAGGGTTTTATCTGGATGTCTTGGGGACTAGAGGAACAACAGGGTTTTATCTGGATGTCTTGGGGACTAGAGGGAAATTCTATTACAGGA
Organism: Thymallus thymallus; assembly: GCA_023634145.1. NCBI lineage: Eukaryota > Metazoa > Chordata > Actinopteri > Salmoniformes > Salmonidae > Thymallus > Thymallus thymallus. The sequence continues at coordinate 16,683,069 of CM042419.1, forward strand.
GAAACAACCAATGCCACACACACACACCTCTGGAGTAGAAAAAACACACATTCAAAACTCCATTGTCATTGGCTACACGCTCTAGTAGGAGTAGGCTATGCTATGCAAAGTAGAAACTGAACATGGATTTGTTATCTCTGGCCCCACTGCGGCCTGTTCCAATCTAAAACAGGGTAGATGGTTATAACTAGGTCACAGCCTTCCTCTACCAGTAACCCTGTTCCAATCTAAAACAGGGTAGATGGTTATAACTAGGTCTCAGCCTTCCTCTACCAGTAACCCTGTTCCAATCTAAAACAGGGTAGATGGTTATAACTAGGTCACAGCCTTCCTCTACCAGTATCCCTGTTCCAATCTAAAACAGGGTAGATGGTTATAACTAGGTCACAGCCTTCCTCTACCAGTAACCCTGTTCCAATCTAAAACAGGGTAGATGGTTATAACTAGGTCACAGCCTTCCTCTACCAGTAACCCTGTTCCAATCTAAAACAGGGTAGATGGTTATAACTAGGTCACAGCCTTCCTCTACCAGTAACCCTGTTCCAATCTAAAACAGGGTAGATGGTTATAACTAGGTCTCAGCCTTCCTCTACCAGTATCCCTGTTCCAATCTAAAAC